>OY987213.1:17502808-17664751 GCA_963920805.1 Primula vulgaris
CAATGATTTGGTTTATAAATATCTGACTAAAAATTACAAATCAAAGACATGTAACATAGAGTAACAATATGAAATTAGGACACAGTAAATAGAAAGGGGGAAAATTTATTCAAACGACATTAAAAGACCCGTGAGCTTCCAAAATTTGCACTAAACTCACATGGGTTCTCAATGCAGGCAATTATTGGCAAGGACTTGAGTGACGGATGCTGATAAAACAAACATGGTCCTCTGGCCATAGCAACCTGACACTATTTACACCCGAATTCACCTCTGCTTATCGATCATAACTTTCTCACAATATTTTGTCAATTGTAATAAGTAAGGATTAGGGTGTTTCGAAGTTGCCAAATTCAGTTTTTTGACCATAATACTACCAGCCACATTAGTACAACTTTCACTTTCGATTATCATGTTGCACACCTTATCATTAACATAACATCTAGTGTGAAAGGTGTTTTCTACTTATAATTCCAGATCGCTCTTACGCATTCCATTTAGCGTGTTAGTTGTAACTTTAATCTCCCCCTCAACCAAATCATCTTTTTCTTTAACATCCTTAACAAGCTCATCAAGGCATTCACTTTCAATAGCAGCCCTATTGATTTGACATTTACTATCATCATGCTTTATTCCAAAATATTTAAAGCATTCGTAAAATATTTTTCCATAATCTCGAGTTTTAGTTTTACCTTCGTTTGAAGTGACTTGCTCCTTTCCGTACTTCGAGATCTGAACCTTAGGGTTCGAAATATTTTTTTCATCCATCTCACTTAGTGATGGCTTTTAATTAGAAGAACTTCCAACTCTCATTGGAATGATTATCTTCGATTCATGTATATAAAACTCTTTGTTTTTATTTTCCTCATTATTTGGTTGGACTCTTCGTCTTTCACACACACTAGGAACATTTTATCGCTGTTTGTTAGGTGCCTTTCTTTATCCCATCGAGTAGTTTGTTTAATCGCTTGAAATCAGTCGTAACCATTTTTCGTATCTCACCCATCATGACCTCCATTTGTAGTCTCATTTCAGCCCCTCATGAATCCATTCAAAGTTGTTTTCGCTGCAAAAAATATGTTAAGATAAAAATAAAATGGATCTCACACACTTTCTCATGTGTTTACACTCAGAAATGTGCACTCGTCACTTGTGTATCAGTCATATTGGTTTTTATTCTCGAATGATCTCACACGCTCTGCCTTTTTCCACTCAAATATAAAGTCACTCGCTTAGTCTTAGCCACTCATAGTGTCCTTTATAAGTTCTCTATAAACTTAATAAAGCACAAGAATCCCCTCTTAGCGATAAGTATAAGTGATATGACAAATAAGGAATGGCCAGATTTTTTTCTTCGAAAGTATGGGAATTTTAAAACACTTTTTGGACGAAAATAGTGTAATGATGGATATGGTAATGACTCAAATAAACAACGTAACAACAATACTCTTTTAGATTTCTTTTCTATTTTTTTTTTGTTGGCACTTTTTATGTGTGCTCTTTTTGATTTTTTTTTCTTTTGATCCTTCTTCTATTTTTTTATATATTTTTTTAACGAGGATAACTTGACTCAACAACCAAATATAAATGACTTTTTTTTTTAAGTTAACAAGACAATTTTTTTTAACAACTATAAAAAGGATAGATAAAAATTGAATAGAGCCAAACCTCTAATACCAAATAATACGAGATCGATCGGGGTCGATCTTCAGGTTTATAAAGATCAAACTAAAGACCGCGACCCTTCACCTCTAAAGAGTTGGGAACCTTGGTATGATTAGCTGATATTTCAATACTAACGACCGCGACCCGTCACCTATAAAGAGGTGGAAACCTCGGTGTGATTACTTTGGTGTGAAACCGCAACCTGTCACCAATAAAGAGGTGGGAATCTTGGTATGGAAGGCACCACAAACTGTTATGGACTACCGAATGATAAGTCGGGGTGAACGTCACAGGTAGAACCTTGATAAGTTCGGAAAGTTCAATGAATAACAGAAAAGTCTCAATTTTATTTAATCAAAATCTCAGTTTTACAATCACCAAATGCCCCTTATTTATACTTGGAACAATACTACAAGAATAGGGAAAGACATAGAAAAACATTAATTAAAACTAGGTTCATAGTATATAAGAACTATGACCTTTCAACTTATGTAACTCCTTGAAAAACATCAGAATAAAACCAAATACATTGTAATTCAGCATAACAACTCAATAATGAGTTCATCCCTTTATAAGTTCATGGATGTTTGAATAATGGACTTTAACACCTCCAAATGCATTGAATTTCAGCAAAAATGCATTAATCTTAACTTAAGCCCCTGAAATCTCAGCCTTAATGACCATGAAACTAACTTGCTCAGAAGCTTCTTTAATTAATCAATCTAATTAACAAAGTTTTGGATATTAATTGAGCTCATATTCAGATTCGTATTAGACTTCAGTTTTCCTTAGTCTTCATCTCCTTGTATTCTGTCTGAATAACATGTCTAAGTCCATGACATGTCACCCTAAACTCTCTAGTCATTATATTTGTAATTATCGAAATAAGAACATGTGAATAACACTTCGTTAGCGTGATCAAGATCACATCATTATAACTAGGGATGACAATTTCGCAGGTTTCACCCAACCCGACTCGCCCACCGCGGGTCAGATAAAAGTGTAATTCTATTCGGGTCGGCTTTAAATGGGTAAAAGTGCAAGTTAACATTTTTTCCCTCCTATCTCTAATATACATTAAACTCTCTCTTCTATAATAACAGAGAACATACATTTAAATGGGTAAAAATTCAACTTTAAAAAGTGTAACTTAAAAAATACAAGAACCGTAATAGAGAACATACATTTAAATTGGTAAAATTGTAATTTAAAAAGTGCAACTTAACACTCACTCTCCTATAAATAAAACTATCTTTTCTATAATTTAAATGGGTAAAAGTGCAACTTAAAAAGTGTAATTTAAAACACTCTATCTCTCATAAAAATTAAACTCTCTCCCATATAGTAATACATAACATAAATTTCGGTGGATTTATTAAAAAAAATGTTATATACAATTAATTTATTAATTAATGAAATGATATTTAAGGTAAATGTGAATGAAATTTATTCATGTTAATTAATGACTAATATATTATCGTATTTATTTATAGAAGGATTTATGGAAAATCAAATCATATACATTTATATTACTTTTTTAAATATATCAATGTTTCAATTGACGAAATTAATGAGCCCAAATTAATTCAATAAACATGAAAATGTTAAAAAGAAGATTGTAAAATTTAAATCACTAAATTAATATGAAAATATATTTAATGCCACATTAGTATTTATATATTATATTTCAAAATCAAATAATTTTTTACTTTACCAAATGAGTTTTTAACAAATCATCTTTAAAATCTTATCATTTATGAGGTTTAATAATCAAAGGGAACAAAAGTGTTATTAAAAACGGATCAAATGGGTCGGGTCGAGTCAAATGAATAAAAATGCAACATTGTACATGAGTCGAGTCGGATCGGATAGAGTTTTGAATGACCCGACCCAATTGTCATCCCTAATTATAATTTTAAAAAAATTGGAACAATGACTTCCACTGAAAAAAAAAAGTTATGAATCTCTATAAATATTCCATCGTAGGCCTTTCTTTAACAACTCTGGACCTTTTAAAAGACTTGTCCAGGCCCATGATGCCCGTCTACCTTTAGCAAACTTGTAGTCCGCCATCATTCGGTTATAAGTCCGCCATCATTCGGAAAATATAACGCCTTAAGAACTTTCACCCATAACTGATTTTGATTGTGTAGCAATCTCCAAAATTGCTTTGCAAGAAGAGAACAATTAAAAGTGAATTTTTTTTGAAAACCGAGGCCTCCTTCGCCCTTTGCTCGAGTCAACACATCCCAACTTTTCCAATGAATTTTTTTGTCCTCACCATCACCGCCCCACCAAAAATTCGCAATTAGACCATCTATCTTATCACATAAACCTTTCGGGATAAGAAAGCATGTCATAGGGTACGCGGGAATTGCTTGAGCCACTGCTTTTATCAAAATTTCTCTAGCTGCTGAGGACATCAAATTCTTCTTCCAACCTTGAATTCTGTTTAAAATACAATCACGAAGATAACTCATGACTTTCGACTTCGATCCCCCCCATGCCGAAGGCAGCCCTAAATATTTGGAATTTGGCTTAAACGAAGACACGCCAAGTTGTTGCAATAGCTCTTGTTGTTTTGTTAAAGGACAATTTGGCGAAAACGTAGCCTTTGATTTGAGTAAACTCACCGATTGCCCAGATGATTCACAAAAGTCTTGCAAAATATTTTTAAAAGTGATTATTTCTTCTTTATTTGCTCGAAGGAATATAAGTGAGTCGTCGGCAAACAGGAGATGGGAGACAACAAGACACCCCCGACACAACGTAAAACTTTTCTAGATGCCATTATTAATCGCAACGTTTAACTTCTTTGATAAAACGTCCGCCACTAATAAGAAAAGATATGGAGACATTGGATCTCCTTGTCTTAACCCTCTGCTCGGTTTTATATCTCCAATATTTGCTCCATTAACTTGAAGAGAGAATTGAACCGATCTAACACAATCCATAACCCAAGAAACCCATTGTTCCGCAAAGCCCATTTTCCTCATAATTGATTCCAAAAAATTCCAATTTCGCCTATCGTAAACTTTATTAAGGTCAAGCTTTACAGCCATATTATAATTTTTGCCCTTTTTCATTCTTTTCAGAGCATGGAAGCATTCATGAGCTAGCAGTATGTTATCTTGAATTTGTCGCCGCAGTACAAAAGCGGATTGTTGTGGAGTTATAAGATCGTCCATAAACGGTCTCGGTCTAGAAGCCATCACTTTTGAAATGATTTTATAACAAAGATTGCATAAATAATAGGCGGAAAGTCTGTCACATATTCAGGATTTATTTTCTTCTGAATGAGGACAATATTAGTTCTATTCCTTCTTAAGAACAAATATGTAATTAACTCAAAAATACTTGACAAAAGTAACAACTCAAAACTCAACTTTATTGTATCTCTCCCCATATAACTTAAGCTTCCTTGTTATTAACAACATCAATCAGCATATAACACAACCATTAGGGTCCTCTTCTACCACCGGGTTGTAATAGTGAGTGTTCATTGACATGGGCTGATATTGGTGATAATATGGCATTGCGTATACCGGCATAGGCATTTTCACTTCAGCACCAGCCTCATTCTTGTCATCGGGTTTTTTAGGTTCTTCTTTTGCTGGTCCGACTGTCAAGATCTGAGCGGGGCATAGTTTTCTTAATTTTTCTACCACTGTCACTGGATCAATATCCCCTATCACAGTCAGTTTCTTGTCCTTCATGTTCATCCCGATTGATTCAAGCCCTGCACATTTAACAAATAGCAGGTACAATTAGTACATAATGATTCAAGGGTGTGTGTTGGTGCAAGGGTAGATTACACATCAGTTTAGACAAGAAAAATCAATTTGGTCTGCGTAACTGAATTGTGACATTCATGACTCGAAAATGTAGTTACAAGTTCCATCATAATGCAAAATGATTTATTTCCAAACTCAATTGGCATTTCTATTTACTACAACTTCTCATGCTGGAAAATCTGGAACTCTATCCACCTATAACAGAGATTTTCAAAATTAAAAAATGCGCAGCATGAATGATTTCAAATTTATCACCTAAGTTTAAGAACAGAATTGATAAATTTAAAATTCAATTTATGGGACAGTTAATGTTGCATATGAAACTATAACGACTAAACAAGTGTAGACTAGTTCCTACAACTTTGAAAGATATTGATAGCCCTCATAAGTTACAGTTTAATCTGTAAAATAAGATTAATTAGTGATGTCAATATAGAAAAAAATTGGTATGTGTCCCGATCAGGGCCGGTTCTGAGTTTTCCTTGTCCCTGTGCGAAATTAAAATTATGACCCTCGATAAAATGTATACTTAGAATTTGTTTACTTTATAACCCATTGAATTTTTTACGAATAAGAAGCAGAATAAGATTTGAGAACTAATACTTTTAAGATACACAAATATATTTGTTAATAACTTCTATAACTTTCAAGTTATGGTTAGCTCGGTCTTAAAAGTTATCGATTTATCATTTCTTAATTAGAATTAACATTTGCTAGTGATTTACCCTATAAAAAAATAAGAAATAAAATAAATTTGATTAGCATAAATATATGTAAAATATGTTATAGGTAAAAAAGGTTTGTAATTTGTGAATAACTGTGTAATAATTGTTAAAGCCATTAATATAATAAAACTCTTAATAACAAAAAAAAAAAAACTATAAAATGATAGAGCCAATAATTCAACATAAGACGTATCATTAAATGTTTAAAGCATTTGCACTCTATCAACTTGGACAAGCTCTTACTATATCAATATCTGATAATATATGTATAATTTTATATACTATATATATACTCAAAACATTTAAATATTTTGGGCCCTTAATGTTTTTGGACCCGGTACGTGGGCACTGCTTGCACATGCCCAAAACCGGCCATGGTCCCGATTCAGTAGAAAAAATTACAAATCTGAATTTGTGGTCGGAATATCAGCTTGATTCAGCTGTAACTGATTGCACATGCCCAAAACCGGCCATGGTCCCGATTCAGTAGAAAAAATTACAAATCTGAATTTGTGGTCAGAATATCAGCTTGATTCAGCTGTAACTGATGTTAACAAATGTCAAAATATATTGTTAATTTCCAAAATTCATTATGGTGCAACTATCGCAGTAGCAGTGATATTCTGAAATTTTAGGTAGGAATAAAATATTACTGTAGAAAAATACCTTCAAGGCTGGAGACTGCCTTCATAGCCTTCTGCTTGATCTTTTCATCAAATACCTCTACTTTCAAGACCAATTTCTGTTATAATTACAGTAAAAAAAAAGTTAATGTTCTGAAGAAAATAGTACATACCTCTACTATTTATGTTAGAGCTAGGCAGCTAAAGAAAATAGCACATATTTATGTGTAAGGCATACAAAAAATAAATTAATCTAGTATTACAATTAATTTATTGAATGGACTGAAGATTTAAAGGATTGATTCAACTATGAGCCCGTCAAGCAAAGTAAGAAGTCATATAGATTTAGGTCGATGAACCAATTAAACACAAAAACTGAGCCAAAACAATTTTTTTAGATTCTTATGGGGAAAATGATGGCAGAATCAGAATATAACAAAAAAGTATTACAAGAAAAAGTAGCAAAGCTAAATTGGACCCGAGTGGAAAATCTAACCTTCATTTTCTATTGAAAATCGCTGGATTTCAGAAGAAGAAATATTTAGGGACACTGAGCAGGGAACTATCAGCTAAACTCTGTTGAACTGGTTCTAATGGCAAATTGATAATGGTTGTATTTGTGCTTTGTGCTAATAGGAATATGTATATGTGTGTGTATATATATACATATACAGAGAGAATAAAAATTAATCCAAAGGGCGAAGCTTCCTAGCTGATGGGTCAACTCATTAGTCAAGCAAGCTTACTAGTGAGGATGCTTCTGTCATGGGTTATAAATGACTAATGTGCCCTGTGAGCAAAATAAATGGGACAGGGTCAATATAAAGATAAAGTCCTCATATATTAAATTTCTGCTTCATACCATAGTTTTTGTTTCAGAATAATTGTTAAAATATGCTGGAAATCTTGTTTTTCTCCCTCACAAGTCAGTTATGTCATAACTAGATGTAACTGAGTATTTTCAAGATGTCTTCTACAACTCAAAAAGTGCACCGTTTTTTATTCAGAAATGATATAGTCATAAATCAATAAACGGACCCATCTACATTGGGTTATTGGCGTTAGAGAGTAAGAGCGGAGGAGAGTGGGGCCCAATAATTGAGCGAAAAAACATCTTGCATCTGTCCAGTAAATGAATCTGTCACTATATCATCCCTCGTTTTATTTTTAAAAAATATATTGTCTAAAATACACATTTGAGATTGAAGTGTATGGGACGATGTAATAATTCTATTGTCTAATACTCTTTTAAGTTAACAATAATACTATGTAAATAGTTCAATTTATAACATTTTAAAACAAGTGAGACAAAATTCACCGTTTAAAAAAAACAACTGAGATCTTGTGTCGGATCTGAAAGTATGAGGTCAAAAATAAAATTGTGTCCAATCGATAGGACTTTTAAGTGTAGCTATTTCAAGGGGCAAGACTTATGAGGATGTTTTTGTCAAAAAAAAAAGACTTATGAGGATGTTTTTGTCATCATCAATCCAGCTGCCGGAAGTTGATTTTTCCACGGAAATCGTCAACTTTACGATATTAGACATTGACCAAGCTTACACGGTACTTTATTTTTATTTTTGAAAATTTACACGGTACTTTATTTGAACGATGGAAAATGTTTATATTTTCAATTACTTGACATGTTGAAATGTTAACCCACACCTATTCCATTTTTGTATTTTATGTTTTTAATAATCAATACGCTGTTAATACTACTCAACCTATAAATAATTATATATACATGAGCAGATAGTTTTTGTGGACAAGTTATATACGTTTATACTTAAAATTACGTTTGTCTAATGTTCTAAATGTTGTTACGCGCTTTAGTTATACTTGAGTTTGGTTTCAGTTGTAACTGAAATTGTGACTATATAGTAAATAACAACATGCGTTTAATAACGAAATCGATGTGCTCACCACATCTACGTGTTCGATGCACTCATCCGATTATTATTTATATTGTCAACCTTATAATAGTAGATTAAGTATTACAATACTTAACAACTCACTTACATCCCATCATATTTTTCTCTCAAAAATAATATTTTCTCTTAATAATTCTGTGGTTTTCTCTCTCTCTAATAATTTATATAATATGTATGTAAAACCCCCGAAATAATAAGTCTAATTGGCTTTATTTATAACCTTACAAATAATATTAATCACAATCAAATAGAAAGTATTCAAAAAAAAATTTAGACTAAAAAATTTCTTACCTTGTTCTTCAAGTCTTATATTAGTTCTATTCCAACAAGAAAACATCTTCATTATCTACATACTAATTTTCTGAGATTGTTTCAAATCTTTTACACTTACTCTTCACGTTTTTGAACCTTCTATAATATTTTTGACTAAATCTTGAGCTATAAGTTTATGTCCGTCAGTTTCAGTTGCAACTGAGATTGCAAATTTAACTTACACTTAACAAACACGTTACGTATTGACTGTTAACATAATAAGAGTTCAATATAAGTTAACCCAATCTATTATTGACAATATGGTGACAAACAAATAAGATACAAGAATTTTGTACTTTGCACCTAACAATCTCCCAATTTGTCATTATTTTGGTAAAAATATTAAGTTGTAAAACTTTTGAAAAATAAACTCACCCATAAGATTTTCAACACGGTTAAAACAGCAAAATCAAACATTTAATCACAAATTTTATCAAAGCTCCCCATGAAATTCACATCTGAGAAATATGTAAGACAATTTCTCACTTTACGTATATTAGTATTATAAAGATAAACCTTTAACGCATCATCAAATCAAGCAATCAAAGCAGAAAAATAAACAATCATACTCAAAAGTCAAAGTCAAGCTCTAACTCATCTATTTCATTCTCACACTCTATCACAACTCATCAATCTACTTCCACTTTTATCACAAATATGACAATATCATAATGCAACACTCACATCAGAACCACTCAAATCACATTAGAATTACTTTAATCAATAAGACTCTCATCAATCCATGCACAATCAGATTTTCCCTAAACAATATACTCAGATGACTCACAAGAATTTTTACTAACCAAATATCCAATCAATCATCAGGGCTTAATCAGTTGTAACTCATCTTTTAAGCTCGGAAACACAGTTAAAGAACATATAATTTTAAACAAGGACAAAAAGTTTCGAATTAAGAACCATTATCCAGTTATAACTATTAATCCAATCCAACAGTTTGCAAAACTTAAGTTTTTAAGATAATAAAAAATGTTGACATTCCATGTTATTGTTCAGAACATTTTAGCACAAGAAAACAATGGGGTTTTCAATTTTAGCAACAGTTTAGCAACACAATTTGTTGCTAAACTGTTGTTAAAATTTAACTACACCCAATTTACCAACATAACCGAAAAAGTTTTATGATGTTAAATGAAAATTTTATTGTAATGAAAGTTGTTGGGTGTTTTATTTCATATTGACAATTATAAACATGCAGAAGTATTGTTACCGATTCTATCTCTTGTTAACATGCAATTACGACGTTGAAGTAATTAAATAGTTGTGTTATCGTAAACCAACAATAGCGGAATTCATTGGCGAAATGATTCGATCATTAGTACCTGAAAACCCTAAAATTTAACCGAGGCTATGCTGTCACCATATGCCCTTAAAAACAGTTTCTTCTCTCATACGCTCTGAGGATATATGAGCGTTATCCTCCTAGGATACAATAGTTTATGACCGGACCACAAAATGATCATTTTCATAGGTTAAAATAATATTAATTAGTATTTTTTTTCGTTGCTATTACAGCTTGTTTAAGCAATATTTAGTGAATTATGCATTTTTCTCTATTTATTTGCAATTTTTTACATTTTTGTAGAACAATGCATGTAGTTAGAATTAAAATGATACCAAGATGAAGAAGGACCCAAAAAAGGACCAAAAGAAAGAAACCAAAAGACGAAAGGTCCGAAATCAACCCACACTAAAGTCAAAACGGAACAAGTTAAACCCAACAAGCCAAGAGAAGCTCAGCCCAAAGAAGATTTTGGAAGCGGAACTGACCGGTCACGCTTACTGGTCAGGCCCGTAGACTTTTAATTAAAAAAAATAATCATATTTTAGGGTTGGATGAATACATATATATAGCCCCCACCTCTACTATTCAGAAGACAATATATATTTATACTAAAAGGCACCATTTTTCCTTTCTAAACACTTTTTATACAATTTATATATTTATACGTTGTGAGTTTCAATTGTTGTCTCGTGTTATCACCATACCGGCTTGCAAGCTAAGTTTTATTGTGATATTTATTGTCTTTAGATTACTTATTGTTGGTGTTTACTATTTGATTCAACATTTGCTAGATTTTATTTATTTCATATCGTTGCGTTTTAGAATTGAAAACTCTTAAGCTGCATGTTAAGTTACATGGAAAATGCTCGTTTTGTAACACTTATATTAGCTATTGCAAAATCTAAGACAGGTTAGGATTGACGCCCCTTAAATGCTATATTTGAAAACCGTATAAAAATTATAATTTGGAAAGTAAAGAAAGGCATTGCCCATTTTTAACACATGTTTCTAAGTCATAATCGAACTAGGATAAGCTTGGTTAATTCCTTGTGGATACTACCCCGTATTTTCAGGATTTTTATATTTCAGTTGAACTCACTCTTGCGAGTCTTCCTTTCGTGAAAAAAAACACGTTTGGCAGGCAATCAGTCTAACAATACGGTCAGAATGAATGTGCAATCAAACCGTCCAAACGGATCTTTGGCGGTACAGACTTTGTATGCAATCAAACCGTACAAATAGATCTTTGACGGTGCAGACGCTCTCTCTAACTTACTATAAGTAAAAAATAATGCAAGGATTTTCTAAAATGAATTTTAAGGGTGTATGCCATGTTTATTTCTAGAATTATAGACCAATATATATAATAGTCATAATGCCTTTTGGAAAATAAGCAACCAATTAAACAAAGTGTTGTGACTGTTTGGGCTAGTATGAAGGGATGCAAAACAATGCAACCCATGGTGTAAAACACCAACATGCGCATACCCTTAAAACATATTTAACGGAAGAGGCCCCCAATGGGTGGAGTCTCGCGAGGAGGAAAGGGAGGAGATTAAAGGAGGAGGAAGGTGGGGAGGTAAAGGATCGCGCGAGGAGAAATCAAGGGAGAGGAGAGAGAGAGAGTCTCTTATGGGGAATGAGGAAAGAAGAGATAAGAGTTGTTTTTGTTTTACGGGACTGATCCCTGCGTAATTGCAAGGTTAGTCACTATAAAATTAAAAGGATTAGAATTTAGATATTACATTTTGTACCTAGAGTTTTATGTTTATATTATTCAGGAATAACGATTAGTTTTTATTATTTTTAAGTTCCTATATTTTGAAAAATTGTATATAACCCAAATAACGGATATAATGTAATTTTTTTTGTCCCTATATTTTTAAAAACTAAATAACGGATAGTTTTGGTCCCAATAATTTAAAAAATTATACTCTGTCCCCAATTGCACTCTATATAAACCCTCCTCCGTTGTCAATCACAACACACCAAATTCACATTTATTTTTGTCTCTATATTTTTATCTGAAGCAAAAAAAAAAAAAACATTATGGCCCACTACGGTACTAACTATGAAAATACTTCCAATAGCTTCAACAATTATAAAAAAACTCTCGAAGATGCTACTAATTATACGTCTTCCTCATTTTTAAATAATGCACATTTCTCTGAAACACGACATACATCACAATTCTCCACCCAAGTGCACATCAATATTACACTCAACCCGTCCTTTCATCCTCATCCCAATCTTCGAAATCCAAATAAAAAAAAACAAGATGTTGAAAACAAAGTAGTTATTCGAAAAGTATGGACCGAGTTTGAGGATGAGCGTTAATATAAGAGTTGGTGTAATGTTTCTAACGATAGAGGCATCGGAAATGACAGATGGGACGGGTTATCGGAGAAATGCCCGTTTCAATTACCACACATATATGCCCAAAGGTTGGATTTCTAATTGAACTCCACTAAATTTACGTCAACACCTAGGTGATCTAGGATGTCGGGTGAAAAAATTTGAAGCAAAATTCCAAGCAGAGCTAAGAAATAATCAAAGTGCAAAAACGAGAAAGATACGGTATGCTAGTTAACTTAATTTCATTTCTTTTCCATTTTACATAATTGTTTAAATTATTATTAATTTATTTTTTTCCAAATATTAATAGTATCATTTCGTGAAACTTGCTTATTTTGAAGACGAGATAAAGGCTTTTAATGATCATCTTTCGTTTGAAGTTTTAAAATACCAACCAAAATGGCATGTAAAATAATTTAAGTCAAAAGGCTCAAGAAAACTAAAAACCGACATGAATGAGTGTGTTTCTAGCGGCTTTGATGTCCCCATTGAAGAAGAAGAGGTCTCAAAGTTAGAGATGCCTAAGGGACAGGAAAGCCACAAAAGCGGTAACTTTCCAAACCTCTTATTCGACAGCTTAATCGGGGATGGTGATGGTCCTGATGGACTTTCTTAATAAGTATAAGATCGATGAAAATGCAAGGAGAGATACCAGTGAAGGAAAAATAGATAAATTATCAGAAGTAAAGCTTTTGAATGAGCAAAGAAAAATTATGTCGATGAATCTGTATGTTGCTAACAACATTACGGACCAAACAGAATGAACTTTGGATATGCAAAAAGAAATACACGAAAAGATTAGGAATAATTAGTTGATTGGTATTTGGTGTATTTTTTTAATTGATGCTTTTAATCGTGTTTTTTTAATGTAATTTTTATTAATGAAATATGGTTTGAATGAATAAATGTTTACTATGTTTGCAAATAATTGTTTCATTTGGGCTATTTGTGTTAATTCATGTTTTTGTATAATTTGTTTTTAAAATGTGACATTTGTTACTTTTGCATATTATTAATTTTTAGGTATAATTATTATTTATCACATCATCAATTGATGGTTAAGAATATGCATATTTACCTTACAAGTTTAATAATTTACATACCCACCTCATCAATCAAGACACTCCGGTTAAGTTATGTTAACTTTTTAACCGATTGTTGATATATGTTTTACTATTAAATCATAACTGAAAGTGGTCACGTGATCACACATGACCAAACTTACATTAAAAGGTTAACATAAATCAACTAAATTGTGTCTATTGATAGATCTCTTATAGGTAGTATGTAAATTGTTAACTTTATAAGTTGGATATGTAAATTCTTAACCACCGATAGTTTGGTGTACTAAACAATAATTTTACCTAATTTTTATACTAAATACGTTTTCATTTTTATGTTATAGGTTCTGATAGATGATATTGCAAAATGCAAACCCACGGAACCAAACTAAAACAAGACCGAATTCTATTAATTTGGTTTTGATTGGTTTCAATTAATAATTAAACTGAACCCAAAGCTCACACTTTATGAATGTTGCAAAACACCCCCAAAAATCTAGAAAAAACCTGTCTTAATCTTCTTCAAAGCCGTTTAAAAATAGAAAGTAAAAAACTCTGGTTAAACAGAAAAGTTGAGACTAAAACTCTCTCTCTCTCTCTCTTTTAATCTTCAGAAAAAAAAAAACTGTCTCTCTCTCTCTCTCTCACACACACACACACAAAGTAGCTACACTGATTAAGTGACTCTGGTGAAGTAATGGGTAATCTGAAGGTCCGAAAGGCATACACAAAAAGGAAAAACCGAGAAAGTTGGTCCGAACCTGAGCACGACAAGTTCCTTGAAGCCTTTCAACTGTATGTCTTTTCTCTTTTCGTTTCTTTACTTACTCAATTTTAATGTTTATCATTTTCAACAAACTGTTTTATTTGTCCTCTGCAACGTGACCGTTGATGAACACGGGCATTTTTGTTATCATGTCGCTATTTGTGTTTATGTTCTTTTGGTTGAGTTGTTTATTATTTACTTATTTAAATGAACAGTCCTTGGTAGGGATTATTTCTGGAGCATTATTTCTCATTATATTTGTTCGAGTCCCGGAAATGTTTTTAAATTAATAGAATCTTCTGTTACTACTTGTATGAATAAATTTGGGAAATTTTCTAATTATTCCCATAGAGATAAGTTCGTTATAGTTTGAATAACTAATCACTATGAATTTCTAGTTCGTTATAGTTTGTATTTTTCTCGCCCTTTTGGGCCTCCTTTTTTAATATATTGGTCGGTTTAATCTTTAAAAAAAAAGTACTTATTGAATAAAGCTCTAGTTTTTCTCTTCCATCCAAGAGTCTTCTATGTTCTCCCTTATATTTGTGATTTGTGCACTATTCTCTCTTTTTCTCCTTAGCATTCCTCGCTCACAGTAAGGTTTTTGGGTAAAATTTGTGGATGAGAATAGCTATGCTCATTCTTTATTACTTACAATTTCCCATTTTGGAGGTGAACATTTGCTGCTATTGGGCTGTCACATTTTATCGGTTTCGTTATTATTAGTAATTGAAGATTTTAATTGTGAGTAGGTAGCTCGTTTGTACATAAAAGTATTTCAGATTCCGTACGGATGGAAATGAAATTCATGTACTCAGTACGTTTCTATGGATGCTATACTTGAATGATTATGATTAATAAACATGGTGAAGGAAATTCTTTTTCAATACAAGCGCCCTTTGTTACAAAACTGTTCTTTCCCTGTGTGTGTGATGTTCTTAATTTGTTTGGTTTTCAGCTGGGTTTATCAGGGACTTATGTGTATGAGTATGTATCTATTCGGGGGTTGTACTTCCATGTAGTGAAATTTTCAGTTTTACCTTTTCAGACTTCTGTTAAAGAGTAAATCTTGTTGCTAGATTTAAGTCTACATTTGTCATGTTGGAATTCTGAAGGATCAGAAATTATACTTTCATATTAATTAGGGTACCAGTTGTGTGAAACTTGGTGCTATTTATTTGTGGGAATGTGGTGTTTGTGATCTGTCGATGTGATTATGTAGCTATCTTAATACATTAGGGAATCTTGAGGTCAGGACTTGTTCTTTTTGTTTCTAGAAAATCATCAACTTTGTTGTTTCTTAGAGAAACAATTCATCGGTTTTTTTTATCGGATTTATGTATGTGTCATTGTGTTGGTAGGCTCTCGATTATCATCTGTTTTGTTATTTCTTAGAGAAATAGTTCCAAGGTGGCCTTTTCTAGCATGGGTTGGTAGGTTCTCAATTTAGTAGGATTTTTGTATGTGGGTTGGAGAGTAAAACATGTAGCTAGCTGAATTTTGGCATAATATTGTCATTTTCGGATGAATGTTGAATTTTGTAGATCTTACTACCATTATGTTTTCTAGAATATTTGGTATGGTTTTTTGAAACTTTTTGTCGTGGATAGTGATATCAGTTCTATTAAAAGGATTAGTCATCGTCTGTGCAAAGAACTTCCTCGTAAACGGGGCCACCCTGGATTCAATGATTACTTTCACGTGCATTTATGAATTGTCAGATTGTTGCACGAGAAAGCAATATACGCTACAGTTATGTGCACAACCAATTAATCTGAAGTCGACTGTTTTTAGGTTTGTTCCTGGTCTTTCTTGAAACCAGATTTGGTACTCTTGACAAAAAAATCATTTTCTTAGTTTAGAACCTTATTGAGAATACATATCATGGAAAGAAAGGCTTCCTCCCAAAATTTCACCTTAACTGACTTTTCTGCTTGATTAGTTCTTAATTCCGCTTTTAAACTGTTCAAACATACCTACCGAGCCAAGATTTAAATCAAGGCTCTGATTTACCTTTAACCCCTTTCCTAAATTTGAGATTTTCGTGTATGTAACGCTGGAAGGGTACATAGTGGTGTCAGTATCGTGGTATTGTACATAAGATGGCAATCTTAGATTCAAAGTAACGGGTTTTGTAACTTATTGTGGATTTTCCCTATATATAATTGGTTCGATGAAATCTGGGAAGCTGAACCATTGCCAGGTGATACAGGCGATGTTACAGTGTTCTGAATCCAATCAAGCAAGGTATTGACCATTAGTTAACGAAGCAAGGTTGTTATATTAATTTCTCAAAATTGTACGAGACTTTATTTTGAAGTGATGACATTCGGTTGTCAGGAAAGGTAGTTTCCTGAAATTTATTTGGAGTTTGAAATTGATATATAAATTTGGTTTAGCGGTTTGGAATTAAGGATTTGGTTTAGGAGTTGTTGGAATTGTGGATTTTTATCTGGGGTAGCTGGGATTGTGGTGTTATCGTGTAGTAAAATCACTTGATTAAGATTACTCTTTCAACTGGAGAGAATGTCCTGTAGCCATTTGTTATCTGAGTATTTGATATATTGTCATCGAAGAACAAATGTACATTTTTGAAGATCTTCGTGCGGAGCTTCAAGTCAAATTAGAGTTCTGTTTGGTGAAAAATTTGAATTTTAACGAGGATGTGTTGGTAGATGATTTGGGCAGGGTTAAAAAGATGTAGTAAATTGAGTTCTTTAGGGTTTTGTATATCACAATGGCTTGTAGCTTTTCTGGTAGAGTTATAGGATATGTTAATCAAGTAACTTGTATCAATTGATGAATTGGGGAACAGAACTATTTCTTAGGCACTATCTGGAATGAGGATAATCTTCAACTGTTAACCAGGCCTGCACTGTAATCTACTTTTGGGTCAATTAATAATTGGGCTTTCTAGAAATCAGGTCATCTATTTGTTTGTAAGAATATTTCTGTTATTAATTTACTACTTGGCAGCTCTAGTTTTCTTTACATTTTCGTGGTACATGATGAAAATGAAATTAAACATCTCGTGTTTCTCTGCTTTTTGGCAAATTTTCAAATTAGAGTTGGCTAGGACCTGTAACGAACCCATGAAGGGAGAATCTAGAGCAAAGGAGTGGGTTAAGTGATGTCTACCGTCAAAGTTAATTTGGGGTCAAAAGTAATAGAATTGAAACCTGGTGGAGTTTACTGCAGTTAATGAAAACTCTGGGAGTCTTGTGCAGTTTATTATACAGTATAAGTAGAGAGCTTATGTATTGCTTAAGGATTATGAAAAAAGAGAATGAATATTAATTTCTAGCTTTTGTTTTACTTTTAATATCTCTTTCATTTCAAAGTACTTCAATCTTAATTCTTGTTTATCTTTACTTTTATTTAGTCACTATATCAGCAAAGTTACCCAAAAACCAGTTTGAGTTGGTGTTCATCTGGGTTATCTCATATTTGTATTTTTCGAGTCTAAGATTTATTAGATTCGTTACAGGATCTCACAGGTGTAGTTCGTTTTGTCATTCTGAAAGTGTTTTAAAATGATTAAGGCTCTTGCACAGTAAAGCAGGCAAGTATGTTTCTGGTATTAAGTGTATTTTTGTATTTATGTGGGGGAGAAGACATGTAGGAAGGCTCGTAATGCTGAATATGGGAATGAGCCTCTCTAGCTTGAAAATAATGGCGGTTGTATATGGTGGTTTGTCTCTATATGACATGTGAGGAGAGACAAGTAATTAAGCTGTACATGGTGTCTTTTGGAAGCATATTTGTGGGACAGTTTTGTATCTACATTTGTAATCTTTGCAGTTAGATGACCAGCTAAATGAGCAAATCATTCCCTTGTAGGGTTGTATGTTAATTGTTACTTAGTTTAGTAAGTTCATACCTATGTGATCGAGAATCATCAGTGTATGCTTGTAAATTTGTGTTAAGACTCTTGCCTCCTAAGAAATTATTACAAAAGATCACTTTTATATTTGTGCAATTGTGTCTGATTTACTCAGACTGGTTCTTATTGATTCCTCTACACAGCTTTGACCGTGACTGGAAAAAGATTGCCGCATTTGTTGGATCCAAGACTATCAGCCAGGTAATCCGACTTTCTGTGTCATGTATCTGGAACTCAGTTGCTATGCTTTCATTGACTATTAGTTGGATTTAGTCGTTGAGGTCAAAAATTAGTTTCTTTTTCCGGGAAAGCCAAGAATCCCAAACATGAGGCCGCACTCCAAAACACGACAGAAGAATCTTATACTGTGTTATCTTTTGAAGCAAAAACTACAATAATGTCTTATAGCTGACGATAACATGCTTATCATAAAGCCTTTGTATTAATGACAATTGTCTTTCTTGTTTAATTTTAATTTTCAACCTCGGTAATCTAATAAGATTTGCCTAGTCTCATTAGTTATGCATTTTATAGCTTTTAAAGGCATCTTGGTGGTTACATATTTTACGGAGAGGAGATATAGTTAAGCCTTCTTGGTGGTGTTGGGAATGTATGAGGATATTTACATTACTTGCTTTTCTCTCTTGATTGCAACACATATCAACCAACAAATAGTCTTCTAATTCACCTAGTCTCAACATTCACGGGCTTTACTCTAATTAATATGGGTATTTTTGTATGAAGGTTGGTAATTGTTAGAAAACTTATTTTTGGTTTGATAACTGGCTTGAAGGAGGTCCAATTTTGCAACGAGTAGGATCTACAGCCCTAGAAGTTGTAAGAAATGGTCAAATGGGCATAGCTTAGCCTCAAGCTGAGAGTCAGAGAGCAGTGTGGTATGAGGTTGATGCTATAAATGTCCAAATTCCAAAATGAGGATAGTGCTACATGGATAAAGTCAGAGTCATACACTGTTGAGTCTTGTTGGGAAAGTTTCAAAAAGGTTACCTCTAGAGTGAGCTGGGCAAAATGGTTATGGAATGTTCCTAAAATTCATAGGTGTACCTTATAACCTGGCCAGCTATGAAGAAGAGATTGTGACTGATGATAGGATCCAAAAGCAGGAAATTCCTTTGGTGAGTAGATGTGTGCTTTGTAGAATGGAAAGTGATACTCATGAGTCATGATTATGTATTCACTCAACGCTCTTCTGTATGGAAAACAATGAGTGATTATGCCAATATTTAGTTTGCCGCGTATTCTGTTTCAATATTAGTTGAGAAAGCTTTTGATAGTATCAACGAATTTTCTTTGAGAAGTTATTTTGGGAAGATTATTTTAGGTTAAGTATAAGTGTATAACCAGTGTTTGGGTTGACAGGTATAAAATAATTCATGAGGGTTTGGACAAGAAGCCAACTGAGAGTAATACCACATTTCATTTTTCAAGCAGTTGTGTAGTTGTGTACTGGTAAATATTTTGATCTCTAGGGAACAGTTTATAATACTGTGATTAGAAATTGGGTAATGCACTAATATTATATTTTCTTTTTTAAATTTACTTGTTCTTTTTCTTTCTCTTATAATGCTCTGTTATTTATATTATTTAAACCTCCCAAAAGAAAAGGGCATTTGCAGTATGGTAGTTCTTCATCTTGTTCACTTATTCTCATCCATAGACTTGATCATTGATTTTATACACATGGTTGCCCTCTATTCATTGAATCTAATAAATACATAGGCATACCTTTATGGTGTCGGTAAAAATGTATACATTTAGGTATTACTTGCAATTGTGTACGATTAAAAATATAAAAGCTTACTTTTTTGTATGAAAATATAGTCGACAGTTGTCCAAATTGGGGAACAAATATACTCCCCTTTTCAGAAAGAAAAAACTTTAAAACGTTCACTTTCAAAGAGTCTACTCTCACGCCATTTCTTTTCCAATTCTGTTAAATTGCTACTGCTACCCTTGCATATGATGCTAGGGAAGTGTCAAGCATGTCTCACATAATGTATTTGGAGACTTATCTAGCTGTAGATATCATGCTTTTATATATCTTACACCGACTGTATTATCAGCATTCAGTATCAGATAGTTAAAGTGAATAAATGCTTTTGCAGATAAGAAGCCATGCACAAAAGTGTTCTGATAAAGCAAAGAAGACTGGTGCCCCTGAACCTCTTCCCCCTCCTCGTCCAAAAAGAAAAGCTGCTCACCCTTATCCCCAAAATGCCACCTATAAAGGTAAGATATGAAATAAAACATATTGGCTTATTGCCATTTTTTTGGAGGAAAATTAGTTTAGTTACCCTTTTTTCCAGCTCCTGTTCTCCCACCAGTATCGGGATCTTTTGAAGCTCCACCTGTATTACCAGATCCTATTTTTATAAGAACACCGAATTCCTCTCCAGCACTGCAAAATACAGCTGTATCCCATCGCTCTGACAACGTTGTACAAGCCGTTTATATGGCACATTCAGAGAAAGGTTTTTTTATGCTTTAATGTCTCTGATGATATTATATTGTTAGTTTACATTTTAATTATTTGCAAATGAATGTAATTTTTAGGTGATACGAGATCTTCTGGGCAAGTGTTAGCAAATAACTGCTGCAGTAACAAAGAGAGCACCTCAAGAGCATGGCCTAAGGGGAATCACAACTCTTCATTAAGAGGTGAATACATAACTAGAGTGAATAATTTGTACCAAGTACCAACTCTATCCCTAGTAAAGGAGTTCGTCTAATTGGTAGAATATAAAAGTTCTAAATTGTCTCTTTTCTCTGGATGTTCTAATTAGCTCCGTGAGATTTGGAATAAGCTCATCAGTTATCCTTATGTGAGGAAGCTGGTCGAGTGCGAATATGATTGTCCGACTTGTTATTTCATCCTTCTCTGCAAAATACAGCATTTTCTTCTAAAAAGTTACTGCCGATTGAATACAGAGGGTAGATTTATTTGAACCTTATGTTTCATAAAATTAGATAAGATTGATTTGTCTGTACATTTGAATTAGTAAATCGAATCGATATAGTTGACTTCTTTCAGCTGCATCGAGTAACCTGAAATCCATTATATGGCCACTCTATGAGAAATTTAACAATATCATGATTAATTTTTCGTTGATGTAAAATATTAGAAACCATCCTGTGATTATTGACTTTTCATCACAAATGTCCTCTTGCCATCACAGTTCTCATCATCAACTCAGGCCTCAGAGACCACCTTTTTCATGTGACTTTTAATATCTTTACTTAATATTTAAATATTTTCTTCAACCCGATGCAGTGCTACCCGACTTTGCGCAAGTATATGGCTTCATTGGTAGCGTGTTTGACCCATGTGCTAGTAATCATCTACAGAAGCTAAAGAAGATGGACACCATTGACGTCGAAACCGTATGTCTTTCTTAGACTTGGTTAACAAGTCTGGCTTGTCGGTTCCATAAGTTTTTCAACCATTTTCCTGTAAATTTTTCTCGTTAAAAAGTATGAAAATACTCGACAAAGACCTCAACTAATGCACCTTAAGGCTAAGAGTAATAAAGAGTTTATGAGTTGCTCGAAGACCCATCAGAAACATTGTCCTTCTTAGATGCATTGACATAACTGAACTGTTTCAAAAAAAAAAACTGAACTGTTGAGTTTCATAGTAGGTATTGACTATAACATTTATAATGAAAATTTGTTGCTTTTCTGTAACATTTACTTAATCAGTTATAATGAAAATTGTCTTTCAGTTCTTCTTAGATGCGTTGATATAACTGAACTGTTGAGATACGAAGTAGGTTTTGACTTAATAAACATTTATTCCTACATTTCGCGTTTGGAATGAATGCTTAAGAGATGCTTACCCCTGTAGACTCGTCTTAAATATTGCTTTTGGTGATTGGTTCATTCAGGCGTTGTTGCTGATGCAGAACCTCTCTGTGAATTTAACAAACCCAGACTTTGAAGAATATGTAAGTCACCTCGCCATGGTATATGTGCATATTTTTAGTACAATTTCATATCCAAATGTCGGCCTGGTAGCAAATTAATTTTTTGTCGATTAAAAAAGCATTAATCTCTAGCCTTCTCATTCTCTATCAGGAATCCAAATTTAGTGTTGTTTTATGCCTTTTGTTACTCTAATATTCTAGATTTCTAGTGTAGTTCTGGACACGATTCATATACTTTAGAAAATTTAATTTTCTACCCCACTCTATGCATTAGTACTACTCTGTTTAGACATATTATAAGCTACATTTTTTTTCCAGAGGAGGTTCCTCTCTTATGAACTCGACCCGCGGTAGGACGGAAGTCACGGAACTAGTGGCTCGATCGAGAATTCACCCATGTGTTGCTAGGAACTATGTCAACTGTCAAGCATGGAAATGACCGTTTAAGTTCATCATGTAAAAACCAGGCTAATACTTTCTCACTGTATATATTTGCTAAATATAGTTGGTTACATAAGGCCAGGTTGCAGGTGTGGTGATCCTGATACCCGAAACTTGTAGTCTGTTTAGTTGTTTTCAGTATATCTAATTAGAGCGAGGCTAGATGTACTCACTAACAGAGTTTGAGATAAATACATGTTGAAAAAAGAAGGTGGGTCGTACTGGAATTCGTTCTCTGACTTTTGGTTATCTTGTAGCTATCATATTTGGACGATTTGTTTGTAAGTAATATTTCGCCCAGTTGTATCAATGCGGTTTACCTAATGTCTGTTTTTTTTTTTTTTACCTTTGGTAAGATGGTGAACTTATTTGAAGTTTCAACTCTATTTCCTCAGATATAAACTGTGCGACACTTGGCTAATTAATACTGTTAAATTTATCGCCTAGAGATTATTATACATTTTTCTCATACTTATAGTACATAGTAGTACATATACATTCTCCAAATGTAATGAATTTAGCAAAAAATCTATTGGCTGGCTAATATTACAAGAAGTCATTTGTAGATAATTTGTTTCTTGTCTACAAATCATCATAGTTTTTTGTTTACAAAGAGAATCATCGAGAGAATTGAAACTTTACGTCATCATCATACTACAGTCATATTCTAGTATAGTTTGACAAAAGTACAGTTAAGGCGGTATATAACAAGGACTTGCGACTTCACATTTGCACTTCCAAAACGAGATTACAATCTAGCTGTAAACTAACACTTTCACAACACCAAGACTAGAAAGACGAAAAAAAGACCAAACTGCAAACTCCTAATCTATATTCAAAACTAATTGGAACGAGTTGGCTCGAATGTCGGTATGACGTCATCCACTCTAATCTCCTAATCTATATTCAAAACTAAAAGTTGGAGAGAGTGATTAATATAAACTTCAATCATTAGATGTCATTTCATTATATAATATTACAGTGCCTTTTATATGAAAGTGCGATCTATGCCCTTGGATGCCATGTGAGAGGTTTATGCCACATGGGGGATCGATCATGAGCTTCAAGGCAAAACCCTCTTAATCCACTAAGTCGGCCTTTTCATTCCGCTAATCATTCACTAATTGGATCTCTCCCTATATTAATTTTGTTTACATCAATTGTTATACTAATCTGTGGGGCTCTTTCTTCTAGATAACCGATGAAAATTAAGTCGCATCATAAACATAACAAATTAATCTTAAGATACGTTTTGGTTCTGACTGGCTAAAGACGCATTTTCCTTATATTAAAAGCGATGTCGAGCTGCTTTCCGTCAAGGACCGACCTGTCATCAACTTACTTCTTATTTAATATTTATTTACAAAATATATTAGTGGTCCTTTATTTGCTTAAAGTAATACTATTTGATCATTTTGTTTGGAATAATTAGAAACAAACACAGTGGAGTTTGACACATATATGTCACCATTTCAAACGAAATCTTACGAAATGAAACCACCCAAAATTCAAAAATTGCTTCAAAATTACGAAAAATGGTGTGATATCAATATAGATATAACGGATTATGAACTTTATATTTCTTTTTTTGTCCATCATCGTTTTAAAAGCGGAGGTGAGCTGCTTTCCGTCGATATTTAGTGATAAAATATATTAATGGTCCTTTGTTTTCTTAAAGTAATACTACTTGATCATTTTGTTTTGAATAATAAACAAACACCTTGGAGTTTGACACATGGAACCGACCATTTCAAACACAATCTTACCAAAGGAAACCACCCAAAATTCAAAAGTTGCTTCAAAATTACGAAAAATGGTGTGCCAAGGAATATACACGGATTATTAACTTTATATTTCTTTTTTTTTTTCCATCAATTTACGCTAAAATCAAAGATGACCTCACAATTGAATATTTTTTGGTTACATGATTTTGTAATTGCCCTGGAGTCTTCGAATTACTTAATTATACCTTACATTATCTTTTTAATTTGTCCTCAATTTAAGTCAAAAAGATGTGCTTTTGTTTCCTAAATTACTGTATTACTTTTTAGAGTTTAAGTTTTTTTGGGTACAGATTGCCATAGTTTTAGTCATACAATTAACAAAGTATGTAATTTACATCATTAAAAAAGAACGCAAAAAACAAACTTATCGGAAATAAAAAAGATAGTTGAATAAAATCATTCTTCACTTGTACGAGTTTGTTCCAAGTTTGATATAAAATCCAATTCGAACACAAATATAAATACATGAGACCTTTTGATATAAATTGGAAAGTTTTGGACAATATAAGAGTGAAATTAAGTAAAGGGTTTACACCATTAAGAGTGCAATCAAGTCCAGTAAGGGTTTAATGGTTTATTCATTTGGAGTCTAAATGAAAATTACAAGCAAAAATAATTCGGGATGGGGTTGGTTTCAGAAAATATTGGAGAAAGATTAGTGCACTTGCATTTAAAAAAATGTAAATTTTGGATTGTTAGCTTATTTACAACATAGTTAAAAATAAAATAAAAAGAAAAAATTCAAAAAATTCAAAAAATCAAAAAGAAAAACAAAAAAAAACCATAAAAGCTTAAAAAAGGCAAAATCCTGAAAAAACACGAATAAAATTTTAAAAATCCCAAAAAATCTAAAATCAATAAAAAACCAAAAACGCAAAAAAAAAAAAAAAAGTCTAAGTCGTTTTAACTAATTTTAAAAACAGTCTGAGTTGTTTTAAGTCATTTTAAAAACAGTCTGAGTCGTTTTAAGTCATTTTAAAAACAGTCTAAGTCGTTTTAAAAACAGTTTGAGTCATTTTAAGTCATTTTAAAAAACAGTTTGAGTAGTTTTAAAAACTGGTTGGGTCGTTTTAAGTGATTTTAAAAACATTCCAAGTCGTTTTAAATCAATTTAAAAATAATATGAGTCATTTTAAGTAATTTGAAAAACAGTCTGAGTCGTTTTAAAAATATTATGAGTCGTTTTAAGTCATTTTAAAAATAGTCTGAGTCGTTTTAAATCATTTTAAAAACAGTCAGAATCATTTTAAATAATTTTAAAAACAGTCTGAGTCATTTCAAGTGATTTTAAAAACAGTCTGAGTCGTTTTAAGTTATTTTAAAAACAATCTGAATCATTTTAAATCATTTTTAAAAATAGTCTGAGCCATTTTAAGTCATTTTAAAAAAAATTCGAGTCGTTTGAAAAACATTCCGAGTCGTGTTAACTCATTTTAAAAATAGTATGAATAGTTTCAAGTTATTTTAAAAACAGTCTGACTCGCTTTAAAAATAGTCTAAGTTATTTTGAGTCATTTTAAAAACAGTCTGAGTCATTTTGAGTTATTTTAAAAACAGACCGAGTTATTTTAAAAATAGTCTCAGTCATTTTTAAGTCATTTGTAAACAGTCTGAGTCATATTAAGTAATTTTAAAAATAGTCCGAATCATTTTAAAAAATAGTTCGAGTAATTTTAAAAATAGTCTGAGTCATTTTTAAGTCATTTGAAAACAATTGCAAATTATTTTAAAGTTTTTAACATTTTTTGGACTTTCTGGCTTTTTCCGATTTTTTTGAACTTTTTTTCATTTTTTTTTTTGTGATTTTGAATTTTTTTTTACAATTTTTCGAGTTCCCGACTTTTTTGAACGTTTTTTTTTTGTTTTTATGTGATTTTTGATTTTTGGATTTTCCTTGGGTTTTTTTTACCATTTTTTCGGGATCTCGATTTTTTTTCTAGGTTTTTTGGTATTTCTGATTTTTTATTTTTTTTTCTAATTTTTTTAATTCCCAATTGTTTTGAACTTTTGTTAATTTTTTTTTTGTGATTTTGGATTTTTCTAATTTTTTTACCATTTTTTTGGGGTTTTTTCGGGTTTCCGATTTTTTAAAGGTTTTTTGGTATTTTCTGTTTTTTTTTAAATCTTTTTTTTTTGATATTTTTTTTATTTTTTCTTATTTTTTTCAATTGTAGGCCTTTTATATTTAATGAGTAATAGATCAATCTTTAATTAGTTTTCAAAATAATTAACCAATCATTAATTAAATTTTGTAGGATGATTAATTCTTAAATAATTTTATTTTTATACACCAATCTTTAATTAAAAAATGGTCTCCGTGTGAACTACATAGATGATACCGGTATTATTTTGAAATTCAAGTTGTTACTAAAATAGTTCAAGATGTCACAACAATTATACCCATGCTCGGAAAGAAAAAGCTAATTAACCAATCACAAATGTAAATCTACCAACACACACGGGAGATATAAGCGTTTCACCTCCCATAACCCTGATGTAGTTTTTCAATAAATAAGCAGTTTCAAATAGAGACATTGTGCCTAGCACCGGGCTGCCTTACTAGTTTTTTTTGAAAAAAGAATCTCTTCTAAAAAAATCAAGCATACAAGAATAAGGAGTATATATTATTTTTCAATATACATTTTACCATAGTAAATCAATTCAATACTTTTACAGTCCAAAACTCGTTCGTCTCAAACTTGAGATCTAGCTACCTAGACAATGATACTAATCACTGATTGAAAATTCATTGTGTTTTATTCTGAATCATCACTACACCTTAATTGTCCCATCAAATGTCTCTGAAATTAATTAAATCGAACAAGTCTTTAACTGAACTTTATCAATAGGCAAGACATCCACAGGAAAAGCACATGATTTGCCTTTTTTCTCCGGTAATAAATTGCAAGGGGAAGGACTAACTCTACTCGAAACACCACTGATATCAGAGCAGTTCCACGGTTTCTTTTTAGACTTTTCAGAAATTTCGATTGTCACGTCGGACATGCAAATTCTGGTAAAGGGGTTGCCTATCATTCCTTCTAGATCACCAGCTATTGTCACATTTTTAGCAATTACGTCGCTGTAGTTTATGTCTGTTTGATCAAATTGGTCAACTATATATTAGAGCATGCATGTACGTTACTGGGTAAATATGTATGAAAGAACAAAAAGTATCGGAATTTTTAATTTAAACAAAATGTATGAAATACTACAAATTATCTGAAAGCCTGAGATATAGATAATATAAACATCCAACTTTTTTAATGCAAAATTTCAAGCTTAATTATTTTCATTTTTAGCAAGATACTACATGAGCTTATTCACTTATAAATGTACAAAAACTACAGTTTAGAAGTAAAAAAGAAAAGAGGGGAAGACCATTAATTGTTACCATGCATGCTACATGTATGACCCAAATTATTGATGATGCATGGCAGAATGTGACTGGTCAATCTTAATATTAGTAACTATTTAATCTTTTATATTTATTTCAGGCTTTCAGCATCCTTTCCCCGATCTTTAAAATGTATTAAGCCTTTGACATTTAGTAGCTTTTTCAGTGAATAAATATACTCAGAACAGAAAAAAAGGGAAACATAATTTATGTATCTAAGTAAAGAAAACAGAATACCTTGAATCTGGGGAAGTGCTTTTGGATCAAACCCAGTATCCGGATGCGACCCATAGTTACCGGCCATCCAAAATACATACTTCATAGTATACAATCTCATTCTCCTGACAAAAATATTCTTGACAAAAGCTCCCCTACCCGCGCCCGTCTTGATCCTGACAGCAGACTCTGTGTTGATGGCGTAAAAGTCCTCCGCCCTGACGTCACTGATGCCTCCGGACATCTCGCTGCCGAGGGCAATCCCTGCACTGTCAGGAGAAATGCAAGTCACTCGGCGGATTATAAGGTGTTCAGTTGGCATATTGAACTTGATGCCGTATTGGTCCCACCCGCTCTTCACCGCTATGCAGTCGTCTCCCGAGACAATATAGCTGTCCTGGATTCGAGTGTTTGAGCAAGAATCTAGGATAATGAGATTGTCAAATTAATTATATGGTTATATTTTACACCAATGTGCACGCAAGGAGGGAATGAAACTTAATTAAGAATTATAGAATATATTTTCCCGCTGTAAGTTTTGTGCATTTAGAATGGATCGGACTCCTTTTTGTATTATTATCAATCATGACAATGGCAAGATTTTAATAAAAAATATTTACATTTCGTCTGATTTTCTGACATTAGAAACTCAAGATACGATCATATTTTTATAATTAAAATTCAGATTGCTATAAAAAATGTATCAAAATCAAATCATTGTATGGGTGCAAAGAGAAGGAATCAGAAGCATGTCAACTCTAAAGTTCTATGTTTAAGCTGCAAGTTTCTTGGGTCTTGGCTTTTGTTTATTCTATATGAGTTCCCTGGAAAGTAACTTTTTTAAGTTTGCATTGTTAGCAATCTTCCACTCTATTTATTGTGTTATGAGTGTTAGGTCATTAGTAACTGTTAACCAAGTTAAAAATAAACCAAAATCATGTTTCAATATAATTATATGCATACATAGATGTTCACCATTACGAACGAACCTGGGTTTATTCCATCTGTGTTAGGAGAATCAACGGGTGCAATGATTGTCAGCCCTTGGATAAGTATATCACTGTAGAAATATCGAACCAAGTGATAATTATGTGTTGTTAACAAAAATACTTCTTTGAAGAAGTTAATGGTAAATGATTTTTTAGATGTCAAAAATAACCCCTTAAACGAAATTTTATGAAAGCTAAGTACGAATATATAGACAACACAATGTAAAAGAAAATCTGAAGGTGTCTACCTGCTATAAATGGGATGAACGTTCCAACTAGGAGCATCAATGATAGTTAAGTTTGAAATTTGTATCTGTTTGGAGTACATAATCTCGATAATGTATGGCCTCGTGTATTTTAGCTTCTCGCCACGAAAATTGAACCACCACGTTGCACCCTGTCCGTTAATCGTCCCATTTCCACCTAAGTTATAGCATAACCCAAATTACTTATATAATCGCATTTTATAATATTCCAGATAGGTAGCATTACCCAAAATTTGTAATAACCACGTACTTAAAAGTTAAAAAATGAATTTACCTGTTATAACGACATCATTCAGATTAGTGCCAAAGATGAGACTTGCATATCTCGGTCCATCTGCATCTCTTCCTTTCCCGTAAGATGGCAATGGCGGGATAAGAGGGTAATCGGATTCATCCTGAAATTCATTTCATTCTAAGGGTGTGTTTGGAACCCGGAAATGTGGCGGGAAAAGAAAAGGAAAAGAAAAGAAAGGAAAATTAACATGAAATTTCACTCGTTTGTTTGGAATATTAAGAGAAAAAAAATGAAAATAAAACAAAAGGAGAGAGACATATCCTCATTTTTCTCTTTTTTTTTTTTTTCCCCTCATCATATTCCAAATACACCCTAAGGGTTAAATTGCCACGAAAAGAAAATCTATGATAATACCAGAAAGGCAATGAAAAAAGAAGAAGTGTGGTATTGTCAATGCTCGTCTATAGTGTCTAAAAATGCATTATAAAGATATTAAATAGTATTCTTTGTAAGTGCTGCCTCTTAACATACAAAATAGCATGGGAAAAAAAGGGGTCAGTTTTTGTATGGTACCGTTTGCTAAACATAAAGATTCTTATTCAGTAGAAGATACACCATTTTGCCAACTTTAGCCAACATTTTTAACTAGGGTGTAAAAAAACAGACCAAACTAATCAGACTCACCCGACAGAACTAAATCGATAAAATTTAACCAAATTAATTGGTAAATGGTTCTGTTTGTATTGTTCTAAAGTCAACCATAACCGAACGGCATATACACTGCAAGCAAAAGTCTGAACACTTAAAAAAATTAAGAAACCCTCTGGTCATGTACGAAATTACCAAAGAAACAAAATAATTATTTGTCAATGCAAAAATAGTGAAAAGCACCTGAGAAGCAAGAAGGACAGCACCCTTCGAAATATATAGAGTAAAATAACTAGTGAGGTTGAAACTTCCAGTTAGCCATTTTCCAGCAGGAACGATTAGCTGTGCTCCACCATCGGATGAATATTTTCTGAGATGATTAATCGCTGATTGAAAAGCCTTTGTGTTTAACGTTTTACCATCACCAACACCTCCAAATTCGGTTATAACTGCGCTGTGTTTTCGACAATTTAGTGCCTCGTAACCTTGTGCTTGTGATTTTCCGAAAAGGCCAATTGTGAAACTGGCTAAGAATATGACTTCCATTGCCTGTAGAAAAATAAAAATTGGAGTGTATGCTCGAGAAAATCTACTTTGTAGCTTTTTTCTTAATCTTTATAATTTGAGTTGTTTTTATTTTTATTTTAAATAAATCAGGCAAATAATATCCGGATCCCGTGCGGCTTTTAAGTAAAAGTTCTGTCTTGTTTATGGTTTGGGAAAAAATGGAAACCATTGAGCTTCAACTTTATAGGTTTTCCATGGCCAGAGAATTTAAGTTTTACAACAAAAAAAAAATTACAACTAAAAAAATAAGCAAGACGGGTAAGTACTTAGAGCATTAGTGTATCCAACTCATGTTCAGGACCCTGCCATCTCTATGAGAGTTATTATTATCAGAAAAAACAAATAATAAAATACAAAAAATAGATCTTGAATACATTAACATAATAAACCTGTTGTGTTAGTTTCACAGAAAATTGTCAAAACAATAAAAAGGTTATGGTATTAATTAGGTTTCAAATAATATTATTTGTCAAATATATAGAAAACACACGTTTGGGGATATGTTATGGAATACTTCAATCCAACTTACTGAAATTGTTGTTTCAGAAGTTTTCGGAAGAGACAAAAAATCATCGGTTCCTTAAATCACCAAAAAATCATACTGTCCTAGCAAATTGTTATTTTAACCCAAATAAAAAGCATTTGTTTTTCTAGAAACATATAATTATAATCATATCTAAACAACAACCGTCTCCATAGAAGCTTGTATCAAATGAGAAAACAAGTCAAAGTTACATGAATTATATAGGATTTTCGAGGAAGCATTGCCATTAGATGAATTTGTTCTGTTCTTGCGGAGAGAGAGACGTAAAAAGGAGGAAATATTTAGTTTTATATATAGTTGTATGAGATTGTCCGATGGGGAAGAAAATTTATAAGAGATTGTATATGCATGATTGTGTCATTCAAGAGATCAGAATAAATACACAATGGTTTTGTACTACAAGATTTTATCACCATAAGTATGAATTACTATTAAAGGACAATTAACAAGATCAATATATAACACTTTCTAACTTGTGGACATATACTATATTACTATTAAATGCTTTTTACCCACAAAATTCGATGGGCTGAGATTCTTCGAGTTCTCAATTCAATAAAATTAATGTTATTTACGTCAATGTTTTTGTGTGTGTGCTTGAAAAATGAACCGAAATATTATGATTTTAATACCATGGTACTGTATGGTATTGATGGGGATAAAAAATCCGCACCGAACATGTTATAAAGGTCGGACCGGACCGCAGGGGCCGACCCCTAGTTCTTAGGTGTTTACGAGACTATAGATGGGTTTATTATTTTTATTATAGGACGAAGCATCGGTATGTTAGCGGCGGACGTGTATGACCAGCCCGAAGTTGGTCGTACGGCCACCCGCCCCGATAATTCCCGAAGTTTATGTGTTTAAGTATTTAGTGGTGGTGTTCGGTATGGTTGAGTAATTAATCAGGACCCAGGCTCGGGCCCGGCAGCAGAGGTTCGGCTAATGATGAGCCGAACCCAATCAAGTAGTTTTATTATTCTTTTATGATCGATCTATAATTAAGTAATCATTTACGGTTCATAAACCGATAAGCAAGTTATTAGCCAAACGAGTGTAATTGATATTTAGTACGCATTTATTCATGAGTATAAATTATAGTAACAATAATAAGAGGGGTTTATCCAAATCGAGCCGAAGTACGACGTAAGGAGAGTCCAAACGGCTAATATATGAAGCCCGAATGGTGTAGGCCGGATGCGGCTCATCGTTGCGCAACCGAGGATACGGTCTCGTAACTTTATACATAATCATTTACACAACAGTAATTTTGATGCCCCGGCAGAGGTATCAAAACACCATTAACCAATGATCCGACCGCACATATCAAAGATCATTGAATTACGAAACTATTGCACGAGTAATTGCTCCGATCAAACGGTTGAAACTCTTGCATGAACTACTTTCATGACAGACTGCAGGGCTGTCACGAATCCTTATTTGGAAGCTAGATATCTCTCATTTTTATGTATCTTTCTATAATATTCACGGTATATATGTAATCAGATTGTATGCCCAAATTATCTCTATTATCTTGAGTGTATTTATGTAGAAGGTGGTGGAATCGAGATATATTCTTGTTGATTGGGAGAGGGCCCCATTTATTTGAGCTCGACTTGCCTTTATATTGGCAATGGAAAGTAATATTGGCCTAATCAGGCTCTTAGTAATTTGGCCTCTAGTTGGAGTGAATAATTTAATTAAAATACATCTTCTAAATGAGTTTTAATATACAACACGGTCCAATAAACGAGTTTTAAGTAGCGCAAAAGACCGAGTAAAAATTTAGGCGCATAGGGTATTCTATACAGTGAGTTGATTTTCGGGAGCAATGTGGTAATGATGGGAGCAGTTAGTTTTCTTCCTATAAGGAACTTTAGTTGAAAAAAGTTTTTGCCTTTTTCGGCGAGGAAATGTGAAAAAAAAAAATGTTTGGCTTTAACTATGAGATATTGCTTGGATGATGAATCATGTTATCTATTCAGTTCAAAGCACAGTAATTACGAAGGGTCATAACTCATAATCATAATTAATTTTGTAGAATATGATATGTGAGGACATTAATTAAGATCACGTATTCATTATAAGAATGTATTCTATCGGGTATCTATGGAACACAACATTTTATTTAAATTATGCGACAATGACCAAAACTATATTTATCAAAGAGAATGGATTTTTAAACTGCAAAATTTCTGTAAAAACGTACAGACCTACGGTCTACAGTGTTTCACTGTAAACCGTAGATTTAATCTACGGTCTGTATCATTTTTCAGAATTTACACATTAAAAATTAAAATTAAAAATCTAATAATTAAAATTAAAATACTGAATATTTTTTTCAAATTAAAGATGATTTTTTTATTAAAAAAACTAAATGTCTTATTTTTAAAATTTTACATAAAATAAATTACCAATATTCTAACAAACTCTCAAAATAAACACAAAATTTACACAAAAAAAGTTCATTTGATAAATTTTATGTTTTTGGTTCATGTTATATTTTTGTCAATTGTATAAGTTGATATTTATTGAATGATTAACTAAATCGTCAATTTTTGTAAAGTTTTTTTGTTTGTTTTTAACACTTGTATAACTCAATATGAAACATTAACTAAGTCGTCAATTTGGTGTCAATCGATAATTTTCTTGAATTAAACAATCATAAATTATATAAATTTTATAAAAGAAATTAACTCAATATGCAAACATGGACTAAATTTCATAAAACAAATTTATTAAACATTTGTTTACATCATATAAATTTACAACTTGGAAAAAATAGTAATTTACATAAAATGAAAAACAAAAAATTGATTATGGACTTAGGTCTATAGCTTCTTCTTCATTTGCTTTTTGCTTTCCCGATTACTTTTCCAGCGCCATATATAACTTGAAATTTGGTCGAAAAAGTTCCTTCCATGGCGCAGCTGCCTCAGTGCGTGTTTATTCCCACCGTGCTATAATTCCTGGCATTGGAAAGATCCCTTCTTTTGGAATAACCTGAGCATAGTGACAACTGTTGACGAACACCATTACAGTCGGGATGTAATATGTCGTTCCCTGAGTCGGACCAGTATAAAGAGGTAAAAAAGTGGCGTTCCACACTTATACCCCTCCATTTTTATTTTCCCATAAGGACAACAATACAATTGGCATATTGTAATGAGAAGCAATTAAAAAACCATAAAACGGAAATCTCATCCATTTGTCAGAAGGGGCGGGATTTGTAGGATGATAAAAATTTAAACTTGATAAAATATAATCATACCGGTAACCTTCAAAATCAAGATTCTGAAACAGCTCATAATAAACACCTTTCATTTGCTGCAGCTCTTGAAACAATCACATCTTACCGCGTACCAATCATCTTCCCCATGTTGTTTACCCGTCACATTTGCTAGTACCCGGAACCCACGGTTACCATCCCCACGCACATCATAAACCGTTTCGATGTAACTATGTAACATGACCCATATTTGGTCACTGTACAGGAAGGTTGGCATATTGGGGATGGTTTTAGGGTTCTGGTTTCGCGGCCTCCTAGTTGGGTTTACCCTTACCTCTGGTGTTTCATCCGCCTTACCTTTGCTCTTATCCCTACTAGCACCAACACTCTGTTCCTCCACATACTCCCATCCCGACTTATCTCTCTTACTAGATTTGTCTCCTTTTCTAGGTTTCCCCCTATTTTGTCTCACTTCGGGGTCATTCATGGATGTTCTAGATGGTATGGTTATCTCTCGGAGTTGTGTTTTCATACGCCGTTTTTCAACATTAGTTTTGCTAGAATAAACACTTTTAAACTCTTCTAGATCACCCTCTACCCCATAATCATCGGTGTTCCCATTATCATCAATTACGTCTAATTTTTTCCATAATGGATGAACATATTCTAGAGGAAGAGGCTTCCCGAATAAAATATGTTCACTCATAATATGATGATAAGGTAACCCGTGAGACAATTTGAAACCGCAAGAACAATTCTCGTCAGCCTGGCCACTATATTTTTTGTGTTCTTGAAATAATAAATCAAAGGCATAGTGTGTGATATACGACCTAAGATTTATAAATAGAGGTGTTCGTTCAGAATGTGGAAAATAAGACTTGCATTTATCCAACTTCATCTTAATATCCTCAAACTGTTTTTCTAGAATTCTATTCACCTCTACCCAAACATTTTCAAGCGTGCCAGTATTTGTGGAAAGGGATCTTTTTATCTTAGCATGTTGTTGTTCGGCTCGATTGCTACTTCTGTTACCTAGATGTGTTGTGTGGTTGGTATAGCATGCAACAAACTTTTCAGCATAATCATTTAAAAGCTTGTCTACATACTTAATCACAGCAGGGTACGATTTGTAAGAGAAATTGAAAGAAGCTCGGTTATGATTGTACTCCTCTATCGACTTAGAATCAACTAATAAACCCCAATCATCTAGAAACGTTTGCCACTCCTCGTCAGGGATTTTTTTACGGCAGTTTTTCAAAACATTTTTTGCAATATGAAAAGTGCACAAAATATGATGAGAATCGGGAAAAACAACGGATGAAGCATTTATCAAGGCCATTTCCCTATCGGTTACAAACACCCTAGGTAGTATACAACCCTCCAATGTATCTTTGAATTTTTCCAATGCCCATATATAACTTTCCTTTGTCTCGTCACTCATGAAAACAAAACTAAACAATATGTTTGGTTCGTTGATGTCATTCCTACGACTTCTAGAAATGACATATTAAAACGGTTTGTCCTATATGTACAATCCATTAACAAGACATCAGGAAAAGCTTTGAACATCCTTATAGAATCGGGGTGTGCAAAAAACAAGTTCTCAAGGCAATGGGTTGTTGGGTTCATATTAAAGTAGAATGTGTAGCGATGTCTATCCAACAAATTAAACAGTTCCTGTATAGGGTTTCTACCCTCTCTTTCTTTAAATTTCAGTCCAGCCAAAAAATTATGTATCGTTTTTGTGTTTGATACATTGTCAGGATTTCGATTTTTTATGGCCTCTAATATTGCACTAACTTTAAAACTACTTTGCCTTAAAGTTTTAACCATTTCTTTTTCATCTTAGGTTAAACGAGCACGTCGTGCTTGCCCTTGGAGGTAAGTTGGAGGTGGGTGGTTATGTTGTCCATTTTCTACGTGACACATCCATTCACCATTAACTACGTAACCTTTAATGAAAAATGGACAATCTTTTTTCTTTGTACCTGAATTTACGGAAGATGGTTTTTTTTTTTCCGTAAACCTCCGATTTATCACACACAATATCAACATACGGTGTTCTACTCCTATCACCCCCTTCAGACCTACGAATCGTAAGAATGAAACCCCAATTTCCAGCCACATCAGCAAGATCAGCAAGCATTTCATCCCTTGTTTCCCAAGTCAATTCATCAACTTCAAAGTGCTCTGAATAATCAGTTAGCTCATCGTTTGAGCCACTGGATGAATTCGCATTGTTGTTATCCCACTGGTTGTTGTCATAACCATAGTTGTAATTCATTTTCGAAAAGTGTTTGTTTATTTTTTTGGGGGGGAGAAATGAGTGTTTTTTAAGAGATTTTTGAAAAGTGTTTGTGTTTGATTTTAGGGTTTGTTAGAATTGGAAAAAATGAGCCATATTTATAGTGGTAATTTCAGAAACCCCACAAGGTGGTGTCATTTCCAAACTTTAATAATGCATTGAGTAGTCATTTTCGGATAGGGTTGTCAACTCATAATAATTCAAAAGTGATAAGGTGTTGTCGGATTTATGTTGATGGATATGGTATCCAATGTCATTTACACTACAAACCGTAGATTACTTTTACGGTTTGTAGTGTTTTTTTTTTTGGTGTAGTCATTTCCAAACTTTAATAATTCATTGAGTAGTCATTTTCGGATAGGGTTGTCAACTCATAATATTTCAAAAGTGATAAGGTGTTGTCGGATTTATTTTGATGGATATGGTATCCAATGTCATTTACACTACAAACCGTAGATTACTTTTACGGTTTGTAGTGTTTTTTTTGATGTAGTCATTTTCAAAATTTAATAATGCATTGAGTAGTCATTTTCGGATAGGGTTGTCATCTCATAATAATTCAAAAGTGGGAAAGTGTTGTCGGATGCATTTGATGGATATGGTATCCAATGTCATTTACACTACAAACCGTAGATTATTTTTACGGTTTGTAGTGTTTTTTTTTTTTCGTTATTAACCGTGATTCAGTGCAAAAAGTACATTTGTAAAATAAACACTGCTTAAATAAAGGGTACAAACCGTACATTACAGATTTCATACAAACCGTACATTAAATTTACGGTTTGTATGAAATCTGTACAAACCGTACATTAAATGTACGGTTTGTATGTATATTTCAGAATATTTAGGGTTTAGGGTGTAGTGTTTAGGGTTTAGGGTTTAGGGTTTAGGGTTTAGGGTTTAGGGTTTAGGGTTTGTGGTTTGTAAAAACTCAATATTGGTCATATCAATTAAAATACAGAATATTTTTTACAAACATACAAATCAAACATACGAATCAAATTAAACTTACGAATTTATAACGTACAAATCAAACATACAAATCAAATTAAACTTACGAATTTATAATATTCCAACTCAGCTACGAATAAAACTTACAAATCAAACATAGAAATCAAATACAAAAAACACAAATGTGCATTTTTTTTTGTAACGACTAAATGATTTAAAGTTGTACGTAGGGAGCATCTTTCCCGCCGATGTTAATCTATCCGATGACGGCTCAGCGGGCTCTTCGATTTCGTTTAGCTCCATACGCCGTCTCTGTCGATGCTGCGATTCTGGATACGGAGCACGCTCGTGGGATGTAAGTGCCAATCCTCGACTCCAACTGTCGGTTGAATGCTGACCAGGATGGTGCTCGTACGACCCAAATGATTGTCTGTGATGATCGAACGGAACATCATCCTGAACGTACTCCGACCCAGCAAAAGAAGCACGACGACCATGACCGCTTGAACTCGAACCCGAACCCTGATCTGTAGTCGGGGGTCGACCTCCAGTCGATCTTCTACCCCCGCTACGTCCGCCGCTACTAGATTCGCCTTCCCCTCTGCCTCTTTCGTCGGGACGCCGACAACTTGAAGCCCTAGTGTAAGTTCTTGGGTTGTAACGTAGGTCGTCATCACCATCGTCGTCGTCGTCATCGTCATCCTCCTCATCCGACTGCTCATCAGCTGACTCATCCGGATTCATTCCCATTTCAGCGAAGTCCAGCCGTAGTAAGTCCACTTCCGTTTTTGCTTTTAGTCGTTTGAACGCTTTGAAATTGCGGCGCAATACCGCTTTCTGAAAACAAAAAACCAATAAAAAACGATTTATAAGTATTGAAATATACAACCAAAAAAATAACAATCAAATATTAATGAACTTTAATTAGTTGTTACCATTTTATTGAACAACCCCGTATGCTCCCGGAAACCGTGAGATGGCGGGGCAAGATCAGGTGGGTTTATAAAGATGCGGGTACTCTCTCTATACCATCTCATGTAATCCGGTGACATCCCCGTACCAAATTCGCCGTTAACAAGCCGGTTGTGGCGGTCATTCCACACGGTTATAAACTCTGCAAAAAGTGCAGGCCAATCGTGTTTTTGTCCAATCCCAAATCTTCTATCCTTGCCGTGAACCTGTCCGCGAGGTGGAACTCAATCTTCTCATTACAAATGAGAGGCACAGAACAATGCCACATAGAACGGCCCCGCGTGCAGTATTCCGGATAGTCATCGATATTCCCGTAAGGTTGCCACACTATCTGTAATCAGCAAAATTATTATTAGAATATGTAAACAAGGGTAACAAAATACTAGTAATAAATTCTGCGAACATAAGACCAATGCAAACATATACAACATATAATACGTAAGTTGCATGTAGGAAATAAGAAAGTTAAAATTTACCTTTTCAGGCGACATATTGTCAAACTGGTCACGTATGTGTACCACATTATGTCCGTAGACATATGGCTTAAGGTTAGTTTGACTCCAAATCTTCCATCTATAATATACAAACAAACTCCGATAAACAATAAATATAACCGGCAGCTAAGTAAATGATAGATGACACAATAAAAAAAAACAAATCCAATACAAAAACTAAATAATATAATACCTGTAACCGAGGGGGAACCTAGGCCAGCCCTCAGGTGGCTCGATATATTCCGGCAGCTCTTCACATGGTCTAACCGGTAATAGTCTGGTAATCGCCCACATATCGAGAAACATCACCGCCCCGCTTACTCCGTTTGCTTTACAACGTACCAACTTGCATAGATTAGCCTCTAACCAGGCCAGAAGAGCTGATCCCCAACTATACTCTGCACATGTGTCAAAATTCTCCAGAAATGGCAGAGACCATAGTGGAATCTGATCACTGCTCATATCCGAAAACACATGTGCCCCCAGTAATAATAACATCGCAGCCCTAGACTGATATAGCAAACGCTCCTCACTAGGGTTGGGGAGTAATTCATCAAAGGTGTGTAACATCCAATCAAGTCTAACTGTCAAACAGTTTGTATCCACTTGATTGTCAGCCGGTCTAACACCCAACAAACTCTCTATCATATCTAACCAGCTCGCCTTGTTATCATTCCGCTCCGATCGGATAACAGGAAGACCATCCACCCTGAGACCAAACATAATCTCTACATCCTGTAAAGATATCCCCAACTCTCCACCGACAAAATGGAACGTGTGCGACTCATCACGCCACCTATCAACTAAGGCTGTAAGCAAGCCTCTGTGTACGGTATAATTACCTATAGTGTGAATACCATAAAAAGCAGCCCTAATCATATTTTGAACTACTCTGTAATGCATCGGTATCTGCCAACTATAATTATAAACCCTAATCTTATGGGCATCTCCTCTACCCGCTTCCCTTCCAGCATCCCAAGTCTGATTAGAAATATGACCGGTCTGTCGTAAAATGCCCAACCTGCCTTTAATCTGTGGACCTGGCTCTGCCATCCTAACTATTTTTATTTTTAACAATAAAAACAACACAAGAAACATACACATTTAATGATAACCAAACAATTATTTTAATTATCTAATTAAACAATGATAACCAATTAATGATAACCAAACAATGATAACAAATTAATAATAACCAATTAATGATAACTAAATAATGATAACTCAATGATAACCAATTAATGATAACCAAACAATTATAACCAAACAATGATAACTCAATAATAACCAATTAATTATAACCAAAACAATGATAACTCCATTATAACCAAACAATGATAACTCAATTTTTTAATCATAACCAAACAATGATAACTCAATTTTTTTATAAAACGGATAAAATATCAACAACCCCAATTTTTATTGGTGTTTGGGCAAACAAACTAATTAAAAAACATAATTTTATTAAAACCCTTAATTTTCAAAACGGGTAAATATTAATAAAGCGTAACAATTTTTATTTTTCTCAATCAAAACAAATAGCCATCATAAACATGTAACATCATAACCAAACCATTAGTAATAAATATCTAAATAAACAAATTTCAATAAAAACCATAATTTTTTTATTAAATGGGACAAATATCAACAATTATTATAATTTCTATAATTAATATAAACAAACAACAAACAACTATATATAGCTAAGTGAATTATGGATTTGCATATTTTATATATTTTTTCCTATTTTACAAATTGAAATTACAAAAAAAAAATGCAAAAATGGGACAAATATCAACAATTATTATAATTTCTATAATTAATATAAACAAACAACAAACAATTATATATAGCTAATTGAATAATCAATTTGCATATTTTATATATTTTTTCCTATTTTACAAATTGAAATTACACAAAATAAATAATAAATTAGAGAATAAAAGATATACCTTGAATTATGGATAAATTTGATTGATGATTTGGGGTTTTTTGTTAAGAAATTTGATAGTTATTGTGGTTGATTGATTTGGGTGGTTTTTTTGATGAAAATTGGGGGTTCTTGAGAGAAAGAGAGAGAATGTAGTATAAAAAGTGTTTTTTTTAAAAAAAAACGTAAGTTTCTGTTTTTCAGGGACCTGCTGTGTAATTTTTGCGCAGGGACTGACTGTGTAATTTCAGAAAAGTAGGGACTGACTGTGTAATTTACACAGAAATGATACAGACCGTAGATTTAATCTACGGTTTACAGTGAAACACTGTAGACCGTAGATTAAATCTACGGTCTGTGCGTTTTTACAGAAATTTTGCAGTTTAAAAATCCATCCTCTTTATCAAAACTATATTTATGTTGTATTTGAAATCCGGAAATTACCACCTAAAAGAAAAGAAAAGCAAAACAAAGTAAAACCAAATAAAATTAATTTAAAATTATTTTCTGCTCATTTGTTTGAAAGTGTGATAAATCAATAGAAAAGAAAAGAAAAAAATGGAAGAGAGATAACTAGTCGCATTTTTCATATTAGATTTCATTTTTCTAACACTTTTAGAATGAAAATGTTTTCTCTCAATATACATAAAAAAATTTCCTCACTTTTTGTTTTCTTTTCCACTACAAAAAAATACTCAAATAGCGACGGCATTAGTGACGGTATTTTTTGTTACGAGTTTATTAACGACGGTTTTTGTGACGGATTTGTGACAGTTTAGTCAATTTGCGACAGATATATGGCAGGTTTTTAAATTAGCGACAGACTTGTGACAGCTTTTGACTCTCACTAAATCAAACATTATTTTGCAGTGTTCTATTGGTTTTATTATGCAGTCCCGTTAGTTTTCATTTTACTCCCACTTTTAGAATAAAAATGGTTTCTCTAAATATACAAACAAAGTTTTCGCTCACTTTATTTTGTTTTTTTTCCATTGATTTTATCATGCAAGTAAACATAAGAAAATATTTATTGGCAAATCATTATCATTTTTCCATCCATATTTCATGTTCCCAACACACTCTTAAACAAACTACTCCCTTTATTCCTATCTATTTGTTTGTTATTCCATTTTGGAATGTTACAATTTACTTGTTCGGTTTTCTAAAATAGTAAAAGTGGTTATACATTTTTTTATTTATTACCCTTGTACGTTAAATATTTGTTTATCGCATGTGTACAGCATATAATAATAAAAGTGGTCACGACTCAAATAAAAGTAAGAATATATTTGAAAGTTTGGTAAAAATAAAGTATTATGTTGATTTTTGTTAAATAGTTGAGTTTCCGTGGACAAGTAAATTGGAATGAGGATTATATTACTATACCTCCAGACATTTCTTTTCCAAAACTACAATTAACCAGCAAATCACTCAAATCCCCATGCCACTCTCACCTGTAAGGGCAAAGCAAGGACTAGTATCATATGATTGCACAAATCAAGATCTTATTCTATGGGGTTGCAATACTTATCGTTTTTATAATTTTACTATAGATAAAATGACATTTTTATAAATTGTGGATGCTAGTGCACCCCTTTATCCTACATAGGAATGCACATGGCCTGCTCACCTCCGACCACTAACTTCACAACTCACCGCCCGCTACCCTTTGGCAGAGTTTCGACAAGCTTATTAGAGCTCCAAGGAGGCTCTGGCAAGCTAAACAGAGCTCTGGTGAGGCTACAAACCATTTTCGGCAACTTTTACATGGTTTCCAATCTCCTAAAGCTTGTTCATAGATCAGACAGGCAACTGAGAGCTTTGACGGGTGTCGAGATCTCCAGCATGGCTCCAACGAGGCTCCGACGGGATGTCAAAATCTCCGATGGGTGTCCGGAGCTCTGACCATGGGTGGCACCCTTGTATGACCAGAGGTTGCCACGACAACCCCACAATTTCGAAAAACAATTTTTTTATTAATGTTTTTCATAATAATTTATATATACGGTATTCTAGCAACCTCTTAAATATTTTTTTGGGCAAACCCTTCCAAAATTATATATTGTTAGTGCAATAGCATACCATAATTTTGTATATGCTGATAATATATAAGTAATACTTAAAAAATTAACATATTGTTGTAGGATATTATTGTCCATCTTGGGCCTTACTCTATTGGGCCTCTATTGGGCTTTCCTAGCATATGTAACCCTACCTTCTATTATATAAAGAAGGTTAGGGGGTCTCTTGATGTAACTTCCCTACACTTATCAATGAATAAAAGACGACTCTTTTATCTCTCTATACTTGTATCTCCATATCTATATATCTAGCTAATATGTCACACAACACGTTATCAGTACTTTGCTCACGGATATTGGAGTATAAGTTAGGATATTGAGTAAAATATTGTTACTACGGGATATACGCTCGCTGAATGGGTTATAAAGAGGGCTAGGTTTTGCTCGTTCTTGTTCTTATTTAATCCTTGGAGCACTCGGAAAATCGGTACAATTACTCGATTTTTTTTTTTACAATATTGCTTGGTGAATATATGCATGTGTAACGCCATGGATTAAACAAACTGCATGTTACATGACACGCCGCATGTAAAAATAAATTAGTGTATTGGAGATTCTGTTGCATGTTTAACATATGCCTGGTCTTGATTAGTTTATTTCATAAGTACACCTGTACCATAACATGTTCTGGAAAATCATTCATTCAAATGTATGCTATACTTAATCTGTGTATGATCCATGTTATGTTCCTATCTAAACTAAATTGATAGTGGAACCGGGTACATAAACTGTTAACTTTAGTAATACCCAGTACCAGAATAAAATATGCTAAGAAGATTTGGAGTAATACCCTAATAACTCTGTAACTATTGATAATTCACTGAAATTACATGCGAAATTGGAACTTGTTAATGTAATTAATCAATTACCATGAATTAATATTTGATTCCTTTCATGATATAATGAATCTTGTGAATTACCATGTATGTAACTTGCGTGTATATTGTAAATTGATAAATAAAATATATTACCTACATGCATGATTTAGTTACCATGAATAAAAAACCTACACATATAGCAGTATAATAATAATAAAATATTGTGTTAGATATTGCTAGTGTAAAATTGGTAAATTAGATTTAAATTACCATCAATAGAACCTACATATATAGCAGTAAAATAACATATTAATTGTGATAGATACTGTTCTGATTGATAATATAATTGTTAAATCGGAGAAATAGCAATATCTATAAATGTAATATTTACTGCCATGTGTAATATATGGTAATTTGCGAAATCATATATTTTCACATTTAAGTTGGAAAAATTATGAACCTTCCCCAAATAGGCTCACCTATTTGAATACGATGTCTAGGAAAGATATAGGCGGAAGTCGATATCCTAATGAGGTCGGGTTTTAAGTGGCATTCGTGCCCTCCACCCTCACCGTCTTTCCTGGTCGTTTTTCAAGTAGAGCTACCGAAAGGGGTTGACTAAATAATAATTTCCCCGAGTGTGTTTATATAGTGATGTATGTTTCGCCGAATTGGTGTTTCAGTATCGACCCGTAGTTCGATCAATGAGAACCGATTCACATGAGAAGCAAAACTAATATTTTCGAACCTGTCGTTTCGAAAAAACGTTTGTGCTTGTGGAAACCATAAACATATAAACCAGTCGTTTTATATGATAAATAATCCAGAACTCCCAACACATGTTGGATGCCATCTATGATGAGAAAATTCGTAAAACATACTTGCGAAATGACTGTTTAAACGTTGATTTTAATCCGTCACCACATGTTACTCACCCTGATGTGTGAAAATGTGATGCCCAAAATTTTTTTTGGATGCCATATTTGATGAGTAAAACACGAGTTTGTTGTTACCATCAGGATGAATGCTAAGGCGTTGATTTTATTCCGCCGCCACATTTGAGACGTGATGACGTCTAGAGTGAACAAATGTCTGAAATTGACATATTGGAGCAATCCTTCACCAAAATACTAGCTTGGAAATTGTATTTCATAAGCTGTATCGTGAATTTATATTCACCATGTTCCTTTATTGCCCATATGTAATTGGATAAAAAAATTACCCCGGTGAGTAGTTTTAATCCTATTGGGTCAATGGCGAATTGTTTGCCTGATATTAATGCTCTTCGTGTACATTTTTTTTCCACGAATCGAGAACCGAGAAAAGTGTTATTTGTCTCGAACTGTCGCGATCCCGATGAATCGCCTAGCCAAGGGAGATTTTAGACAATCGTCAAAATCGAAAAATTGTGGCTCCAAGACAGTAATTGAAAGGAACAATATGGGCCGTTGTCACAAAGTAAGAGATGATGCTCAAGGAGCCAACTCTATGCTATAAAGACAACGGTCATGCACGGTTACTCCTTAAATAGTTCACAACTATTATAAAGGTGGAAAAACCGATGCTAATGTGGTTAAAGCTAATTGAAAGGAAACTCTTGAGACCCCCGATTTTGTGGCTCAAATGAGTTTGACACCTTTCTTTATTGATTTTGATAAATCATTGAGCCATTTTTTCGCTCATCTGGATTATGTTTTTCCATTTGGATTATTATTTTTCCATTTGGACATACTTTTGGATTATGGTTTGCCTGTTTATGAAATTTCTCGAAATAATTTAAAGTGTTTTTTGAGCAAATTCCTTTGACAAATGTGACCAAACTTTAAATTATGAAATTTTAGGCAATACTTGTGGTGTAGTTGGTTTTTTGGAAATAGTGGGTAACAGTGTACCATATAATTTCACCAACTACTTGCCTAAAAGAGCACTCAGTGACAACGATTCTGGACCTGTCGTTCCAAAATCAAAATCTTTGGTAAAGCCAAATTGATTTGTCAAATATGAGGCGTTATACTCATGCAGGTCCTGTCGTACCTTGTTGAGTTATAAAATATTCGAGAAAACCAGTGTTATCTGGTAATAGCTCATGAAAGAAATGAAATTTCTTTACATAGCCTCCACTCAAAAACGTATTTTAGAGGAGTTGAAATGTCTTTCAAGTGGTTGCTACCACATTCTTTAAAGCATTTAAAGTTACCTTATCATTTCGCCTGTCGTCGAATGATAAATGATTTAGATGCTAAGACATGATTGTCTGTACTATCATTCGCCTGTCGTCGATTGATAAGAGAATTTTGATATTGTGGCATTGACCGGATGAGATATTCCCGGGTCAAAAGACGATGGTTGATTTATAATCGCATCGCATTTGGATTCTCTTTGAGAATATATTTCGTGATTAATCCGAAATTAATGCCACTAATGCTCACTTTGAAAGACTAGTATGTGTAAAGATCACGAAATGAACTCGTAGAATTCTGGTAAAGAATTGAAGGAGTTATTGTGGACTTATCCAACCATAAGACGGACCATAAATATAAATGGTTATGGTTGATGCATCGACAATAAGGTCACATTTTATTGTTGTCCACAGAAATGCAGCATTTCCCAAACTTTTAGCCCTATCATTAAGTTGATGGCTCATGATCCGGATTATCCTGAAAAGTCTAGTCGACTTGATAATTCCGAAGAGTAATAATCGAAATTTCGATTTGAATTACTTGAGTTTGGAAATTGAAATTGAACATCCTGTCGATTATGTTCAGACCCAAATGGACTCACGGAAAGTTTGATGATGCGGCTGCAAATGATTGCATGCATTTCTTGGTCTTGCGCACCAAGATTTATATTTCCGTGTGGGGTTATGCTATTTTGCTGCATTGGTCCGTTATGAGGCCCATAGACACTCAAACACCATATGCGTACCAGCTGGTTACTGGTTATGAGCCAGAAGTCTCATATTAACGCGTGTTTAAAGTGATTAATTAATATTTTGATTGAGCCGCTCTAGCGTTCAAAATATGGACCTCTAAAGGGGACATAAGTCGATTATGAATCTCCTGCCTATCATTTGATAGAGTAACCTTGGCAAGCGATCTCTTTACCGCATGATATGCGAAAGTGACATCGCTAAGACTGTTCTCCCCGTCGTTAGGGGGAGATTTGCACGTTACCGTTGATAAGGAACGACGTGAAATAACGTGGCATAACCCACTCAGTCTTAGCTTGATCCCCAAAACTGCACTTAGTGATAAGTAAGTGCATAGACTCCCTCAAGTCTAACTAAATGCCAAATGCATTTAATAACTTTATGAGATGTCACGAGATCATTCATACCTGCTGCAAAATGCTTGCAAGGATAGACGTCCCTGTCGGACGCCGTGTTCCTGTCGTAACACGTTGCTTTGGCCGAACCCGCCAAGCAAAGGACGCTGTCGTCGGCCATCAGTCTGTCATCCTTCCCAAGATACGAGGAAGTTGACCGGTTCCAAATTCGTTCAGCCCCAGAGGTGGTGAACTGAAACTCGTTTGTCGTACGAGATTATAAAGGATCAAGGAGATGTGTGATTTCCTCCTCATCCTAAGAATCTCGAAATATCTGTCGATCATGATATCTTAGACGATATTGAAGCGAAACGAGACTGTCATTGATTACTTGTTCATATATTCGGTGACGACTGATAATATGAACAAATTATGACAGGGAACCATGTACCGTTGCCTGAAGTCAACGAAGAATAGACTGTACTAATGGAAACTTGCAATCCAAGTAGACTCCTTAGCGAAAGTGTGTTCGGACCTGTAGCTCCAACACCACCAATGTTAAACGAGTTCGTTTATTTGGTTATTCGTAAGGAAAATTGATGAGAATAATGAGATTGTAGAATGCTCGCCTAGTAGCGCAAGGCTTCTCTCACACCTTGGAATTGATTACGAGATGGTTGATTTCCTCGTAATGGACGTTATAACAGTCCCCTACTTTATCAGTTTAGTAGTTTCCGGAAAACTGATTATGCAGCATGCAATTGTGGTCACGGTTTTATCTCTATGGGGATTTAGACAAAGAGATATAGATGAAGGTCCCTGTGTGACTTCATGTACTTGAATCAAGTAGTTCCTGACCACGGAACACGATCTCAATTGACTGAGACGTTCACTATATGGATTAATATAATCCGAGCGGATGTGGTATACCGCCTAAGTGAGTACTTGATTAGCTTGGGATACTTGAACAAGTATTATGCCCTTGCGTGTTTTATTACGCGATCCATTTTTGGATTTGCCTTCGAGATGAAGGATCTTGGGAAGAAACGGTAGTGACTCGGCCTGATGATCGACTCCCGTAAAGATTGAATCTAAGTCCATGATTCAGACTACACCCAGAAGGTGTTATGACGTTGTATTCATCATGACGCTAAGTCGTCAGATTCTCCCATGATCGTTCGATCACTAGACATTGATATAGACCCATTCCGTCCCTGATGTGACGATGAAGAGATATTGAACCATGATGTTCATATCTAAGTACAATAAGCGCATTATTGTACTTGGTCTAATGTGCTAGGACGAACATCTCGTCTGCTGTGAATGGTATAGCTCGACACAGCATCGCGCTAACACGCTGTCATCGAAATGGCATAAAAGACATTTTCCCATTACCTTAAGGTAACTGTGGATGAGGGCTTGTCTTATCCCATTTGCGTCATCGAGTGTACCTACCCCCTTCGGTACTCGAATTAACGCAACCTTTTTTCGGTTATACCGATGCTGGTTACTTATCAGACCCGCATAAGGGATATTCCTAACATGGTATGTCTTTACCATTAGGAATAAGGCGACATCTTGGAGGTCTTGGAATGACTCCAAGTGAATCACTCTGATCTATTCGTGCTCTATGAGACGACTAGAGAGTATATATGACTTCGAGCTAGTATTAGTCATATTTGAATTACATATGTTCTGTCTCACGATCCAGATAAAACACTTGTCGTAGAAGACAACTTGTTGTTATTGATCAAGAGAGACATGACTACATTATGCTATTTAGCGTTTCTCGCCGAAATTAATCTTCACAAATGAAGTTTAAGAGCATCCAGTTGAATGCTCGTTCTATTCCACGTTAGATTTTCTTGCATCCAGTCGTATGTAAGTAAATGAGGCATCCAGTCGAATGCTCGTTTTCTTTCTTGGAATATGAAATATTTGCACCCAGTCATGTGCAAGTGAGGGGGAGCATCCAGGTGAATGCTTATTGTACTAATTACTACTTAGTCGAAATTCTCGCACCCTGTCGTGTGCAAGTGAGGGGGAGCATCCAGTCGCATGCTCGTGTACTTTTTTTGTCCTTAGACCAAGGTTTTTTCCCACTGGGTTTTCCTTGGCAAGGTTTTTAGCGAGACACGTTCCCATCATACCTCACTTAAGATTGCCGAAATTAGGGGGAGTATCCTGTTGTATACTTCTTACCACTGTGTACTCTTTTGTCCTTCGACTAGAGGTTTTTCCCACTGGGTTTACTCTAGCAAGGTTTTGATGAGGCACCTGTTTTGTGGTTGATCCCCTACTACTACCACTGTTGCACTCTTTTTCCTTCGATCAGAGATTTTCCCATTGGGTTTGCTCTGTCAAGGTTTTGATGAGACACACTGTTTTGTGGTTAGTTACTTACATGATATTTCGGCCTATATCATTCGGCTACACAGTTTCTCCTAGGTACCGGTTTTGTCCCACATTGGGTTTTCCGTCCCTAAGGTTTTTATGTGTTTAGCACTGCGAATGAACTCGACTCAGATCGACTGCATGAAGACGAAGAATTCAAGACGTCCAAAGGGGGAGTGTTGTAGGATATTATTGTCCATCTTGGGCCTTACTCTATTGGGCCTCTATTGGGCTTTCCTAGCATATGTAACCCTACCTTCTATTATATAAAGAAGGTTAGGGGGTCTCTTGATGTAACTTCCCTACACTTATCAATGAATAAAAGACGACTCTTTTATCTCTCTATACTTGTATCTCCATATCTATATATCTAGCTAATATGTCACACAACACATATGCAATTGATTATAAAATACATTTTACACCAACTTATCATGTTGACACGTAACACACATCTTTAAAAAAAATAAACAAAAATAATAATTAGAGTAGTGGTGAGTGCAAACAAAATTTATAAAAGAATTTTTGGTGGTTTGTATTTTAATTGAAGTAAATATACTGAAATTGTGTAATAGATATTTAATTGTTCGTATATATCTATTATTTAATATACGTTTGCTTTTTTCAGTTTTTTTTTAAAAATATTTTTTTAATTTCGTGTCTTAATCTTTTTACATGTTATATAGCTTGTTTTATTAAATTTAACTTTTGTATCTTTTGGTTTTCTATTTTATTTATTTTTTAGTCAATTTTGAAATGCTGAAACTTTCGACACATGACTGTACGTGACATTACTGTTGTGGTTTTTTTTTTTTTTAAGTTTGAAAAGAAAGTCGAAATTGAGCGAAAAGAGAAAAAATAGAAATTAAATACATTTTAATAAAGAAAACAAGGTAAAATAAAATAAAGAAAAGAGGGTTAAAAAGGTACAAAAATCCGACTTTTACGTTTTTATATTTTAAAAAATATTATACGTTTTTATTAATTTTGGCAACTCATGTACACATTTCGTTCTGATTCCCCCTGGCTCAGACTATCTTAAAAAAATTGAAAAAGAAAAATGAAAGTAAAAAAATAACCTATCAGAGCTTGTCGTAGCTTTAACAATGATGAAAAACACACCACAACCGGGAGTTACCTTAAAAGATGTAAACCACATATTTTTGAAGAGCATATTATTTACTTATGAATTTTAGGAAGTGCATATATGGTGGTATGCCCAGCATCACTATAAAATAATGTTTGATTTATTGAGAATCAAAATCTGTCATAAGCCTGTCGCTAATTTAAAAAACTGTCACAAATTTGTCGCAAATTGAATAAACTGTCACAAAAACCGTCGCTAATAAGTTCGTAATAAAAAATACCGTCATTAATCCCGTCGCTATTTAGGTATTTTTTTGTAGTGCATAGTTCATCTTCCGTCCCAAATTAAATTTGAAAAAGAGTTATTAAATTAAAGTTTTTTTTTTCAATAATGATTATTAATATGACTTTTTATTAAATCGTGTTTAAAGTAATTTTTTTAATTATAACTTATTAAATATAATAAACTATTATAACTAAACTATTTCCCTTAATTATGTGTTATTTAACTATGAGTGTTGCTATAATCACACAAATATCTGGCCTAAAAATCTTACCCGCTAATTTGGCGGATTAGATTTACCAATCATGTATTAGGTGAAAATTGTTTTTCAAAATCACAAACAAAAATATTGGTCCATCTCATCCGTCACCTCGGCGTATAAGATTTTTGGGTTGAAAATTTGATGAGAAAAAATATTTTTCTAACTATAATGTTTTTTTTGATATTTTAAATTCAGATGTGTATAACGGCATTATATTTATTCCAAAAAATATACGAGTCAATTATGTTATTTATCTTAAAATGATAAACGATTATTAAAAAATTTATAAAATTTACCTTCATATTTAATTATCTTTTAAAATTAAACCGTGTTTTGAATGTTAATGTTCACTAGAAGCATGAAATAATTACTGAACGAAAGAGAAGAGAAAATTGTTTGATATACTCTAGTTGTCTAGGGGTGGACATATACTACTCATAACCGTTAAATATAAAACAAACACTACAAAATAATATTGATTTTATGAGGGTCAAAATCTATCACAAAACTGTCACAAATTGACCATCATGTTACAAAACTGTCACATATTGACGGTCCTGTTACAAATCTCTCACAATTCCCGTAGCTATTAAACTCACCAAAAAAAACTCCGTCACAATTCCCGTAGTTATTTGTACATTTTTTTATAGTGAAATATAGGTGATATTAATTAATAAACAATAATTTTCTAATGCATGTAATTGAAAAAATATGTCACTTGTGGGTTAGTGACCCTCATTTAGTGCTTACTAAATTGGGCCCTAGGGCCGTTTCTGCCGGCCACCGTCATCACCAACCCACCCCCACGAAGCTTTGACAGATCTCCGACAAGCTTATCAAAACTCGGACGAGGCTCTAGCGAGCTAAACAAAGGTCCAGTGAGCCTAAATATCAAGCTAAACATAATAGACTAAATCACGCATCTATGATTTAAAGCATTGATCGTTAAGAAATCTAGATGTAATTTGTAAAAGAAACAGATTAAAAATTAAAATTAAAATTAAAATTAAAACCCATTTGAATTTTTTATATCTTTCTCCATACATTTTGATGGATGATATACCCAAATACATATATACTTTTGTATGATCAGATGACATTTCATTAGTATTACTACATCATGGATTACTGTTCTCATCATTAACAAAGTCGGCCTCTAGTAATTTAGATCAAGTGTTTGATACTGATTTGTTTTTTTTGGGTGTATGAGTTATTGGATGAAACAATTGCATGAGACTTCTAACTACTTCTAATAGTCCTTGACATGAACGGTTGTGATTTTTTTTTTATTTTTTTATAATCAGACGTCAGGGTTCGAACTTTGGTGGTGAGCATAGTAGACTCGGTTACCAACCACTTGGACCGAACGGTTGTGAATTTGATATATATTATTGTGTCTTTGTTGACGTCACTTAGTGGTTTCCATATATATATATATGCAATTATACATATCAAAAAAAAAAACAAGACGCATATTTGTATTCTCGTCGTGAAACCGTATAGATTTGCATTAATCAAATCTTGACTTAGGACGTTTTTGTATAAAAATGTCTACAAAAATATCAGAAGTATCACTTGAACGTTCCTCTATATATATATTTCGAAAAGGTATACTTTTGTAGACACTTTTGCGGACACTTTTATAAAAAAAACGCTCCAAATCAAAACATGCAATTATACATTTCGAAAGAAAAAAAAAACACGCATATTTATCTTCCCGTCGTGAAACCGTGAAGATTTATATTAATCAAATCGGAACGTTTTTGCATAAAAATGTCTACAAAAATGTCCATTGAACGCTCCTCATATATATATACATATACATATATATATATACATATACATATATATATATATATACATATACATATATATATATATATTGTGTGTGCACGCGCACGAGCCTATGTATGTTTGTGAGAAAGAGTGTTTGACCTACACCAGAGTTCTCTCATGCTAACTGCTAGGTCTCTCTACCCACACGAAATAGAAAACAAAAACATGATCAAAGTAACATGACTAAATTATACACAAAATCACTTACCAGAAAGAAGGATGACGGTTGGTTGCGAAAGAAAAAATATAGTAAAATCTACTAATTAGGCATATTTAAGTACTTTTCTCATTATGTCACAATATCGTCGTACAATTCCCCTTTTCTAGGGTCCTATTTGACAATGTAACAACTAACCTAGAAGAGGCGGAAACGTAAAATAAGGTTCTACATTTTCAACTTTTGTCTGTTTTGCTTTTCGTCTTAAATGATTTCAATCGTCCATCAATTAACTCAATCCTCAGTTACACTGGGAAGTCTCTACAAAATATTTCACAGTACAAGGATAAATCACCAGCCGTTGGATGACAATCTATTCCTCCGGCTCACCTCCTTTTCCAGCTCCTCATGCCCTCCCACTTCCTCAAGTTCCTGCACCACATAATATATAACCGTCTCTTTTCCAAACCCAAAATTGAAAAAAATTAATTAGATACTACCATGAAAGAAAAAGGAATACTCCCTTCGTCCTTATTTAAGTGTCTTGACTTCCATTTTGGACGTCCCAAAATAAACGTCAACTTTCTTTTTCTTAGTAATTTTCTCTCTTTTAGTTTTTAAAACAGTCATTTATGGTAGTTATATCATATCAAATATACAGTTATAGCCTCACGTTTTAAAAAAGATTTTTTTTTGAAAATCTTGATGTTTTTATGTTTCATTGTTAAATTTTAAATAAAACTGTTCCGAATATTTAAATAGCACAGTTTTCAAAGTTCGACACTTATTTAATGCCGGAGGAAGTATAAAGTAACACCACATACATACCTTAGGTCCCAAGAACAGCCCATATGGGACTCCTTTGAATTTGTGAGTGTGGTGGAGCTACAAAACAAACAAAGACATCATCATCAAAACATAGAAGATCTTGGACCATTAAATCCTGTTAAAAAGACAAACTCGTTACTCTTTTTTATTTTATTTTTTGAAACAACCTCATTCTCTGTTATTAGACGTATAGTAATTGATTATATACTGACTATTTATATACGAAACTACATGAAAAGTCCTTGTAGAGTTGTAGTTGGTCCATAAAGGTTCCACTAAAATGCTAATAGTATCCTATTCTATAAAGTATGATATCTTGTATCCTCAATTTTCCAGAATAGTGACATGCTTGGTTCATTTCATAGTTTTTGTTTCTAATGTTGGGAATCTTAATGTGCTCATATTAGAGGATAGCTTCATAATGTACCTGAAAAACTAACTTATCCCTGAAAGAACTGCAAATATGTCAGCACTATGTTATTCATCATTAGCGTAACTTTTGCGTAGTATGGAGGCTTTAAATGTTGCAATTGAAACTAGGGAACCCATCTTAGTCAAAAGTATGGACTCAATCATATCAGGTTGATGTCACCGGTCCGGATTGAAATGCCTTTACAACACCGTCCTCGGGAATGCAGAATCGAAACTACATCCGTCAACGAATGGACCAATGATGTAACTACACAGCGACTCTTACATAAGTAAATGATATTATGTTTATAATGTTTACCTGGTGGGCAGCAGCAACTCTTCTGAAGTAGGGGACATTAGCAACTGGCCCCACTGAGAATCTCTTGTGTACAAGCCCGTCGTGGACAAACATGTAGGCCATCCCGAACACTGTAATTCCAAGCCCCTATGTATGTTTCACCATTTAATAATACAGAAAATCAAGGTATAAAAGATAGGCAGTGCTTTATCTTAAAAAAAATGTAATATTTGCATAATCTACTTAAAAAAATATTATACAAATGATACAATTCTGTAGTTTTGCAACTTTGAAATTCCAGACCGCATTCCTACATCTTACATGCCAGTGGTTGAATGGCGTCGAAGTTATGTGAAAATACGCACATATCCTTGTTTGTTATTGTATTAAAAAAATTGCTGCTGTTCTTCTCCCACCAACCTTCATATATGTATCATTGTATAGCTGTTCCTTTCAGATTAAAATAACCCTGTAATATTGTATGAATCATAACTCACTGGCTGGCTGGTATGTGGTGGTCAGTGACAAACGAATAAAATTCGATAAGGATTAAGGTGGTTAAACAGGAAAGACTAGATCAGAAGAAACATAAACTAATTTTATTTTAGTATCTTACACGAAAATCAAGCTGCTAATATATAACAGACTTGGTTTGAAAAAGCAGGAGCATATTATTTAAAAAAAAAGTATCCTTTTATACCTACAAGTCAACTTATAGTTGATTGTGACTCCTGCCCATTAACATATTTCTAAGTGAGCCATGCTATTTGTTTGATCACCGTGTTCACACAATGAATTTTTTCCAATAAATGTTTTGATTAAATTCCAGTACTACAATACCTAGGATTTAAAAATGTAAGATGTGTATGTAGTTAACTACTTATAAGTATACTTACAGCTCCAAAGCATAGACCAGGAATAAGGCCTTTGTGGAAGAACCCATAGTTGAGGAGAGATATAGCCGGGACTGCGTTTATAATGGCGAATATGTCATTTAGCTCAAAAGGCCCTTCTCTCGGTTTATGGTGCGACTGCATTACACTTGATGAAATTAATAAAACGAACCTCAAGGAAGATGAAAAGAATATATGACTTCAAATAAATAACATAATAACAGCCAGACCTCGTGCATGGGCCATAAAGAAGCGTGCCAGAGCACCCTGTGTGCCCATCTTGCCCAAAACTCCATCCCTACCTGAATTCCAAACAATTCCCAATTAATCGACGATTTTTGACATGTAATTATAGGTAGTTATACATGCTTACCATAAAGATTAGTACAAATTAAGAATCATCCTGGTAAGTTGAACGGTAAACAATAGTCTAAATGATTATTTCCCATATTCTAATGCCACTAGATTGGAACAATTTTCTATAGTCCCGAATGGGAGCAAAGTTCTATTTGGTCTACGTAGTTTCTTTCAAGCACTACCACTTCCCTATTTCACAATTTGTGGGTGATGAACAGATGAACTGATTTACTCCCCAAGATTCAGAAGAACACAATGATTTAGTCTTCCGTGTGGTACTTCGAAATTCTTTCTAACTGTGATAAGGTAAGATAAAAGAGTAACTTAAGTGAACAAAACCTGGGTTACTGCTACGGTTTTATGAATTAAGATGAGTACACGTTCATCAAAAAACAGCTTTCAGATTTTCAAAATTTCAGACTATCTTTGTTGATTAACCCTTAAATTATAATTTCGTGTTAAAGAAAACCTTAAACTTAACTAAGCTATAAGAATCAGAATGAGGATTCCAAATATACTTACTATTCAATCACTCCCAAAACATGTGCAAGTTTTGTCTCTGATAGAATAATCACTTTTAATCTAATTTCATCAAATGCACATTTATATAACAGTATAGAACTGAGTAACAGTAGAAAAGAAGAACGAGAAAATTAAACTTACAGCTGCGCCCACTGATAGAGCAAATGTGCCAAACATCTCAGACAAAGGCACTTCCCCTCCCTACATTTCACAAATATCCAAAATTCAATTTCACCCAACATGCATTATTTAACCAAATACAGAAAAATAGGCGTAAAAATGAACGATGAATCATTTCGAGGATCACCACAGTTCGGACTAACATTCTATTTGGTTCTCTCAGTTTCAACTGCAACATGAATTCATCAAAATTTGCGGAATCTGAGAATTTTAGGGAAAACGATAGAACATGTAGCATTCACATATCATTCCCTATTCAACCAACTTCATCAAATTTTAGGCATATACATCAGTATCATTATGGGTCCGTTCGGTATAAGATTTTTTTTAGCATATTATTGGATTTTTTATTTTAAAAATTCAATTGTTTAGAATTTAAAAAGCACATTTTTAGGTTAAAAATCAAGAATCAGAATTTTGAAATTTACCAAACATAGCCAAATCTCGACGATTTCCACATCCTCCTTAAATACACAGAATACTCAACACTGATTATAATTTACAAATAAAATAATAAAACCTCTTCCTCTTAATTCATACAACAAATCACTGAAAGGAGAAAAAAAAAACAGCTTAAAACTAGCCAAAAATAGTATTTTAATATGATAAGGAGTAGGATAGAGAAACTGATACAAAAGTGAAATGTGTAGTAAACAAAAATAGGAAGTGTTTCTGTCATTCTGTGCAATATTGGAACCAGGATTTGAATGTACGCTTTTTTTTTAGTAATTATGAGGGGTATAATCGTCAACTTTTTAGAAAAATATATGAAAAAAATTGAATTATTCTATAGCCCCTCTTAGCTTATACTCCTACCAGGTTACTCCCCTGTTTTTGGGATAAACAAAAGCAGTAGGACAAAATATAGGCTCCACTAAAACTACATAGACTGTCACTGAAATATCAACAACAACAACAACAACAAAAAAAGCAAACCTCTAATTGCCAGTAAAATCTATAATAAACAGCGAAAACAGACAAAGAGGTAACAGCAAAGGTAGACATGACAGCAGCTACGAGGTACGTGGACCGCGCTGATTTCTTCCTCTCTTTCCTCTCTGCCACGTGTACGGCCGAGATCTTACTCTCCATTTTCTCTTCCTTGCCGATTATTTTCAATTTATCGTCGTTAGTTAACACGAAGCAAACGGTTCGGTTGGGGCTAGACCGGAGAGTGGTGGTGAACCGGCGAATCGGAGAGAGTGTAGAGAAGCATATTGGGGTTATAATAATGGAAGCCGGGTTTGGGACTAAGAAAGGGGTTTTGCTTAACCGGATATGCCCGCACGCCATTACTGTCTCTGAGAGTGAGAAAGAGAGAGAGAGATTTTATAAAAGGAGTTGTGTATGTGTAGAGAAATGAAGCACATATAAGGGGAGGGTTCAACTCACGTACACCACATTTTCCTCTTTTTCCATTATTATAACCCCCCCTTTTTTTTTATTACTAAACAATAGTTTTAGTACGCCCAACTCAACTACAATGTTAACATTTTGGAATATATATATATACCGATAATCCTGCCCCATATATTGCGTGTGCGTCGTATAATGCAATAAAAATATAGAAAATAAGTATATTTATGATATAAATATATGGATAATACAAAAAAAAAACATAATTTAAGATTTAAAAAAATGTTTGGTTGTTAAATAGTGATAGATAGTTTTATTAGTTTTTACTTTTTATATTTTTATGGAAGTATATATGGTATTATTGTAATTAATATAAAGGTGTACAGACATTTTTGAAAAAAAAATTGACTAAATTGGACAGACTCATTTGATTTGTGTTGACTTATTATAATATAATATATATATATATATATTATACACACAGCACTACGATCATATCTATATCCCGCCACCATCTCACATCCGGCCTGTCCGTGTATGTATATATGTGTATGTATATATATTTAAGTATGTATATATGTGTGTATATATAAATATATGTATTTACAGTGTGATGAGAGTGTGGTGGTGGGTGGCGATCGCTGCAGACGGGGTGGCGGCGGGATGGTGGTGGTTGGGTGTATGTATAATTTAAATGGATAAATTAACAAAACATACTACTTTTGAAACTAAATTAACAAAAAATACCCAAAAAATTCTAATTAACAAAAATATACATAAAAGTTCATACACTAATTTGTATATTTCATACCCTTATTTTAAAAGTTCATACCCTTATTTCAAAAGTTCATACCCTAATTTGTATATTTCATACCCTTATTTCAAAATTTCATACCCCTAATTTGTATATTTCATACCCTAATTTGTATTTTTCATACTGTTATTGCAAAAGTTCATAACATAATTTATAGAATTCATCCTTATTTTCAAACTTCATACCCCAATTTACATAATTTATATACATAATTTTCAACTTCATACCCTTAATTCACGTAATCCATACACTTATTTTTTAACATTATATATTAATTAACAAATCCAACTCTTACCCGTCCTCCGATCTCGAGCGATCACGTCGTCGTCGTAGGCCTCTCTTTTGACGACCGCATCTCCGTCGACATCAACCTCGAGTTTTCAATCTCGTTGTACACACTCACCGCTCATTCCGATAGATGTGTCTGTCTCAATTTCCACGGAACAGAGAGAGAGGAGAGAGAGGAGAAAAAAAAAGATCAAAAAATAGAGTGAGGATGATGAGAGAGATCGAAAAGAGATGGAAGGATGAAAGATCGGAGAGAGTGAGAATGAGAAGGAGAGAGATCGGACGGAAAGAGAGATTGGAGAGAATGTGAGAGTATGAGAGAGAGAGCAAAGAGATTGAGAGACATGTGGTGGGCCTATAAAAGACTTTTATATTGTATATCTATAAAATTGTTTAAGTTTTAACATATGCCTATCTTGACTAAACCCACTCGTCAAGAGGAGTGATATAGAAAAAACCATATTTAAAGCATCATAGAAAATATTTTCTTTATTTATTTTTCTTGAACCAGAAATCGAATCAAGGGGAGTGATTTTTTTTAGGATAAATTAACAAAATATACTACTTTTGAAACTAAATTACCAAAAATACACCCTTACAACTTTAACTATCAAAAACCTACCAAACAAATTTAAATTTAATGTTGTTTATTCTTTTCTTACTCTCTCTCATCCATTCTTCTTTCTCACAAATTATTCTATTTATCTCTTCATTCTTCTCTGTCACCAATTTTTCTCTTTATCTCTCTCTGATCTTACTCTCTCTCTCTCCTCCATTCTTCTATGTATCTTTCTTTAATATCCCACTCTATCTCTCTCCCTTCCTTCACCACGAAAACCCGTCACTAACTACCGAACATCATCTAGATTATATAGATATCCATATGCATATAAATACATATATATACATACCTAATACACAAATATTACACTATTTGATACCTCCTAATATGTGAAAAATATATGGAATTGGTGAGATTGTTTTCTATTTATTGAGTTTTGAGACTATTGTAAACATTGTGTGTTTCAAGTTGAAAGAGAAGAATCCATATGTACAACATTGAGAGAAATTCATATGTAGGGTATGAAGTCTTGAAACTAGGGTATGAAGTTTTGAAATTAGGGTATGAAGTTTTGAAATTAGGATATGAAGTTTTAAAATTAGAGTGTGAAGTTTTGAAATTAGGGTATGAAGTTTTTGAAATTAGGGTATGAAGTTTTGAAATTAGGATATGAAGTTTTAAAATTAGGGTATGACGCTTTATAATTAGCATATGCATATTTTGTGAGTTTTTATTCATTTTTAGAGAGAGATGGATGATTAGCACGTGTTAGAAAGATGTGCGATTATCATGTGTTAGAGAGAGAGGTGCGATTAGAGAGAGAGAGAGTTGCGGTTAGAGATAGATATGTTAGATTATGGTTTGATTAGAATTAGAAAAATAATAAGTATATATAGGTATGTTTTTGGTAATTTAACTTTTGAGGATATGTTTTTGTTAATTGCCCTTTTTTTTATTAATTAATTGATTCAATTTACATGTGTAATGATCCTTTCCTTTTATGTATATTTAAAAAAGTATAATTTTTAATGTATTTATATTAATTAGAAAGTGTGAGTAATTGTGGATAATGATATTATGTAGGGCCGGAAAAAAATACCGAAATTCCGACCCGATCAGTGTCCCGACCCACATCTTTGTTTTCTCGTTGAACCTAGATTTTGGGACCTCCAATCAAATAGGTAGAGTTACTATTATATCGGTTTTCCTTTAGTGCCTCATAAAAGGCTCATTACCTTCCTGATGACTTCAGCATTTCTCCTGTATAGATTAACAAACTTTGGGATAGGGATCAGGTGATAATTTTGATTTCGTCGGGTGTCCCGACCCGACCCGATTTTTAATTAATTTATATTTTATATAAAAATATAAATTAAATTATATCAAATGCAAGTGATGAGAATCGAACATTATACCTCTAACATACAATGTAACCACTCTACCATATGAGCTACAATCATTTTTGTTTTATATATTATTTATAATTATACAATTATAATATAGATTTGTAGTTTTAAATATATGAAACTATTAAAATAAAAAATATACTTAAATTAAAAAATAATATTATTATTTTCTAGAAAAATAAATGATTATTATTTTCCGATTATAAAAATTATAATGATAATGTATCTCATTTAGTATGATAATTGTTGTTTGTATGAATAAAACTAAATACTAAAATTATATGATAAAAAACGTATCAATTTTTTTTATCTACTCCATTATTTGTAGTTTCACACTATTTTTTCTACTTCATGTTAATTTCTTTTTTCATTTATTAGGTTTGTTATTTTTAAACTATGATTATGTTTCGTGTTAATAACATGTTTAGACTTCTCAAATGAAAATTGTTAAATATGTCGGGAGATTCGGGATAAACATATCCCGACTCTACAAGGTCCCAAAAATTTGGGTCCCGAAAAAGTCGGGTCTCGAAAAAGTCGGATCCCAACTTTTTCGGATCGGGATCAAGATTTTTTTTTCATTTCTAAAAATAATCGGGTCGGGATACGGATTGAATGTTTACGAGTCGGGTACTGATCCTCGTACTAACCCACCCATAATATTACGTGTGAGTTATGGAAGCAGCGTCCCCGACTCAGAGTCAGGGTGGCTCTGAGTCCAAAATTGTGCTAAAAACGCTCAATTTTATTTTAATTGTTTTTTATTTTTAAAGTCAAAATTATGTAAAACTTATAAATATGAAAATAAACAACAAACAATACTTTGTATCTATATATTATTATATTTATATATACATATTTATAATATGTATGTATACTACATATATAATATTCAAAATTTTCAAATAATAGTTATAACTTAATTTTATTGAATTATGTAAGTTTTACATAATTTTGACTTTAAAAATCAAAGAAAATTAAAATAAAATTGAATGTTTTATTAGCAATTTTAGACTATGAGTCACCTGACTCAGAGTAAGCAACGCTGCTTCCGTGAGTTATTGGATATTTAGTTGAAAGCGTGTGATCTATGAAGTATGTTTACTAATAATAAATAATAATAATAATAATAATAATAGATAGAGAGCAGGTAGTGTGGGGACACGTGTGGTTAGAGGATGAAATGACATGGTTATCCTTACGTCTCAAACTCGTCATCTATTTTCTTTACCAGCAACATATCTGATTAGTTTACTCATCCAATCTCTCTCTCTCTCTGAAATTAGGTGTCAGATCCAAACACCTTCTCTCTCTCTCTCTCTCTCGTCTGTACGATTTATGCAAAAAGGATTCATCGTAATTAAGGTACCCATCTTATTTACTCCCCCAAACTTATTTATCCTTCTTATTCAATTTATTTATCTCTCTGCTTTGTGTTTCGCAATTTCACTTTCCTTTTTATCTACTTATTATTTAAAACCGGGTTAATAACTGTTTACTATACCACCCGTTAAATATATCCATACCAACTTACACCCTTTTTACAATTTTCATACCGAATAATCAGAAACGGATCAATTAACATACTTTAATCCAATTTAACAGTTTTCGTACTATGAATATATCACTTTTGAACTCTAACTTCACGAGTTTTGATTCCATCTCAGAGTGGGATTGAGAGTGTTTAGTCATCCAATTTTGACCATTTCTGTTTTGACCTCTCGGTATGTTGATTGTTCAATTTCCGGTTATTTGGTATGTTAATTGTTAAAACTTGTAGGTTGGTATGGAATTTGTTAATACGAGACAGTTTGATATATTAAACATGAATTAACCCTTCAAAACTTACACGTTTTCTATTTCATTTGTATCTCTTCTTTTATTAGTATGTTCTTCGGAATAATATTGGGTGAACCTGGTTTATCCCTAAATTTCATGGACTAGGCCAATATATAATCAAGGGTTGATAATTTAAGTGGCCCTTATTAGGGTTCACCAATCTATTACACTTTTAATACTACAGGTTTTTCACGTGGTTTAAGAAAATTAGTTAACGTAGTTAAATAGATTGTTTTTCCGCATGATTGATAGATGTGTTTGTTGATAACAGATAATAAACGAGGGTGTAAAGTTGATAACAAAGATTAAGTGTCAATTTGAACTATTATTTTAGGACAGCGTAGAAAAACAAATTAGTCTATAATTTTGAGACATATTATCATGGGAAGGTCTGAAGGTGGGAGTATTATTTAGTTTTAGTGGCGGAATTTGATGATTTGTTTTTAGTATCATCAACTATGGGATGCTGAAAGGCTATATAGTCTATTAGTCTGTGATTTCTTGCTAAAATACATGGTACGGTTTAGGAGGCTAATTTGGAGTTTTATTCTAACAGTTTCATAGACAGATATAAGAAACTTTTGTTATATTAATGACTGGAAATTGAAATTTGTACCGAATATTTACGTATAATATTTCCTATGTGGTAATAACAGCTCTTCAGTTTCTTGAATGCAATTTTTCTGGTTTCTTTTAGGAGTTTTTCTTTCTAAATGGATTACTTTCTGAAACGTAGATGATGGATATACATGAACTTGGCTTGTTGGCTACAACTTGTAAGCCAATTTTGGAACCCAGACAATGTGCGGGAAAAGAAAGAAAATATAAAATAAAAGACAAGTGAAAAAAGAAAGACAAACATTTTTTTTTTCAAAAAGGGACTATTTCCACAAAGGAAGGCCTATTATAAAAAAGAAAAATTAAGTTTTTTGTAAAAAGAAAAACTGACTTGGTTTTTTGAATGACTGACTTGTTAAAATGTGTTCTTTCCAGACAAAAAGACGAAATTTCAAAAAGTGACTTATTTTGGAAAGCGGCTTGTTTTTGTTTTTGTTATGTTTGTTGTTTTTCAAACGTTCTGCCATCCTTTTTTTTTTCCCTTTAGCCTTTGGCAACAGAACAATTGGAGGCTGATTGTTTTGATATTGGGACTTGTTTGTATATTTGTAGCACATACTTTGTTTATTAGAGGGCTGACTGTTTGTCTTTTTCGTACTTAATACCAGTCTTAATAAATTCGAATATGTTAGCTAATACTTATCTTGAGGTGAATAAAGGCTTTGCTTTGCTTCCTGTGCTGTTGATCCATTTTGCAATATTATGATTACTTAGCTTTTTAAAACATAGGAGTACAGTTTCCATGGAGTAACATACATGGAGAAACTGATCGAGTATGATTCTTGTTTGTTTTTTCTATATTCATCCTCTTTCGATCTTTTGTGCTTGTTTTCTTCTGCTTGATCAAGCTCCGTGGAAGCTACATTGACATAGATTTCTCTTATTGCAGTGAAAAGGCCATGTGTAAGTTGTTCCGACAGGGTTGGGAGTAACACTGTGCAGTTTCAGTTGGCTCATTTAATTGATTAGTGTACAAAATATGGGCAAAGGTAAAGGTTGTGGTGAATTAGGTAAATTATTGCCAATGGAGCGGCTAGCAAGAGCTTATAATTTCTCTCTCCTTCTCTCTCCTGTTGTTTCTGTTTGGGACTGTATTGTTCGTAAAATGAGGTACTCTTACATACCCGAGTGGGTCTAGGCGTATATCTTACTATAATCACTTCTCAAGTAGTAGTTAATATAGGTTTAATAGCATAGAAGCGGAAGAAAGAAAACAAATAAAGTAAAATAGTCATACACATAATGTATACAGCATAGATAAGTTTTTGTTTTGAAGAGAAAGAGATCGAGCAAACTTAATAAAAAGATGGAATGCGCCAAAGGTCCACACAGTGTTAGAAAAGCAAAGAAGAAGCCGGTAAAGGACGAGCTGGATCGTGTCAAACAGGCTGAGAAAAAGAAAAGGCGTTTAGAAAAAGCTTTAGCTAATTCAGCCGCGATTCGTTCTGAGCTAGAAAAAAAGAAGCAAAAGAAATTAGAGGAACAACAGAGACTCGATGATGAGGGTGCTGCTATTGCAGAAGCTGTGGCTCTAAACGTACTACTCGGTGAAGATTCGGATGAGTCGTGCAAATTTATGATTAACCATGACGATAATTTAAATAATCTTTGTGATTCTATAAATGGTATTGAATTCCTCAGCCAAATGGGATTAGCCTACCCTTATCGGAACTTTCCAGAAAATGAAATCGAAGCAATTGGATGGGTGCCTAATGTTTATGGGAACCCGAATAAGTGGGGAAATGGTAATTCTTCTGTTCCATCGGGACCTTTTGGGCAAAGTGTTTACTTACCGTGTTCTGATGAGATATCTGCAGATATTATGGTAGCACAAGCTGTTGCATCACTTCGAATTGGTGAAGATGCTCGCTTTGACCCTCACATTTTTAACAGTGTGTTACGAGGGTAAAATAAATATCGATCAATTGTGCCAGTTGTGTGCTTGCTCGACTTGTTCATCCTTTGTATTCGCCAGTGTTCCTTAAGATGCTGCGAGTGTGTGAGTGTATAATATATGTCGAGGTAGCTTTCTTACTCGGTTTGGCTGGGCACCCATGTAAACTTTATTTATTTATTTTCCTGGTTTTCAAATGTCTTGCTGTTTAATTATCCAGAATCCGATTGACATTATATTTGTAATCTTGTTAAAGCTGGTCTCATGTTGATGTGATCTCTAGACTAAGATCTAAGATTTTAATAGGCTGCTGTTTCTTCTTTCATACATGATCTGCACAATCAATCGAAATACTGTTTCTAGTTGTCCTGTATGCATTGTTTGAACTTGTGTCCTTCCTAACATAATCCGATAATTACAATTTTCCTCACAAGTTCTTGTCATCGAGTACCAGTGAACGATTTCTTTGCTGCTTGTTCTTGGTACAGTAATTTTGTCTTGAAACGTGAAATTGCAAGTATTTACTGAGCACATAATATTTCTTCTTTCTTCACAATTTCTTGTCATGGAGTACCAGTGAACGATTTCTTTGTTGCTTGTTCTTGGTACAATAATTTGGTCTTGAAACGTGAAATTGCAAGTATTTACCGAGCACATAGTAACCATTGACCTGCATTTAATTTATATTATCAGATGGGTAAACTGTAAACGGAACCAGACTTCCGTGGTCCACCAGGTTCAACATGGATAACAAAATGTCATGGATCTTTGGTAATTGCTCTAAAGATAAGAACTCTAGATACAGTAAAAACAGGCAAGGATTATCAGCCGTGCTACCTTAGCACTGTCCATCTAGCAGTGCACAAATAATAATCAAATTGTCCAGATATACATATTTACATGAATGCACATGTTTAATTATTTTTTGTGATCTCTCAAAAGAAAAACTAACACACACATTCTCAAAATGTTCTAGTTTAATTCTACACTATTTTTTGTCTCTCGTCACTGTTTCTATCTATCTTTTCGTTCTAAATTTTACTTGATTTTCTTTTAACTTGTTTGTGTGAGTGTATAATATATCTATCTTTTAAATGTACAAAATTGTCTAATTTATAAAACATTCCCATACAAATGGCTAAAGACTAATCAAACCGTCAAACTTCTTCAATTGATTGTCTTGAACACATATAACTCTACGACCTACGTACAAAGTTGTGCACAAATTAAGATAGAGAGTAATTAGTGTCAAGTACTTGAAATTAAGAAATAAATACAGTTGGGGTTAATGTCCTTTAGGCAGTCCATTACCTTGGTTTCATCTACATAGACAGTCCATTTTCCATGGTTTAATATTATTCTGCCAGCCTTAAGATTTTAATATTTTGTAGTTTTTGGCATGCATTTTTAGTATGTTTTGTTAAAATTAATCATTTGGTATCCCTCTTATTTTTAGTACTTATACTTCCTGGCTCCCCTAGATCAACCTATAAGGCTATAATGTTGGAATTAACCACTACAATGCAAAAGATTCTAACTCAATTTCAAGAAAAAGCAAATAGCAATAGAACATATTTTACTAAATTATCCTAATTCTAATTGTAATTTTATAGACTTGTTAATATATGATATTGACAGGACCACATATTTATAAAAGGAGTTGCCAAAAAACATTATCTTATTATTTGATTGAACTTTTTGATATAAGAACATATGCATCAGTATTCTTAAATTACATTTATTCTCTATATATAGAGATTTAATACCAAAAAGAGTCATGAATCAGTTTTCCTAACTTCACCTTATTTTTAAAGACATTTTAAAATTTTCTCCCATGCTCCTTATATTTAAGGAAGATCTTGTTTCCCTTATATTTTTTTTTAATAATAATTGTTGTACTTTACTGTCGCTTTATGGAAAAATGTGTAATAATATTAATTTAAAACTAGCAAAGTCAATAAAAGATATAATAAAATATTGATATAATGAGAAACCTAAGGAATCTGATATTTTGTGTATATATAAAGTAAGTTTGTAAAATTGTATTAATGATATTTTCACTTTAAATTTGAGGTATGCTATAAGGAAACAGGTGCGGATGCTCTATGAATAGTCCCAAGTCGGGGGTCCCCAAATATAGGGCATCTTTTGCTAATTTTCTGAATAAATGGTCATATTTCAGACTTTGAAAGAACTAAACAACATTTGTACACTTGAAACAACAAAACAACATCTTGCATTAGATTCACAACAAATCAATTTCCAAGTCTTCACTTTCAGCTAACACACAAGATAACAACAGCTATAAAACTTCATGTATCACTACGCCTCGAATTTTGACGCAGGATCGGCCCATCTTGGTTTTCGATCTCAGAACTTGTTGATGGTTTGGCACCCGAAACCATGTTCTTGAACCAAGCTGCCTGGAACCTAGGGCTACTCTCCCCTCTGTTGGAATTACTGTTTTGTGAATCCGGGGAACTAATATTATTGGTGACGTTCGATGTCACACCCGCTAGAAACCTGTAAGCAACTCTGCTAGCCGATACAATCTCAGTCTTCGCTTGTCTAAACTGAAATACCCCCAAAAGATAGAGAAACATGGAAGCAATATTTAGCAAGGGAATGAATTCAAGAGAGAGTTTCGTAGAAATATATAAAGAGAGAAAAGAAGCCTAAAACTTCACAGATAGTTGTTTAATTGCAACATAAACCCAACTTACAAGTTGTGGACGTCACAACTCATTTCATTTTTTCCAACTTTTCTTGAGATCATGCAAACGCACACACAACTTAAAAGTAGGAGCTAGAAGAAAGCGACAGTGGTCCTTTTAAGGTTGCAGCTTCTAGACAAATAAGCTGAATTTATTGAGGATAAGGATGAAAAAGAAGTCAGTAGTTTAAAATTTCTTGGCTCGGTATTTAACCCCATCAACCGAATGCAATTCAAATTTGAGAGATAGAAAAGGTAAGCTTAGAAAGGCCCTTAATAAAATATTACTATTCAGCCGTCCAGACTCCAAATAACATTCTTGGTAAACCAACAACTTCTTTCGACAAATCAGATACTACTCACGTTTTTTAACCAAAAAGCAAACGGGATTTTTAGTTTAATTACGAGGAACAATAAGCGTTACAGGAAGCTATCTTATTGACTCATGAGTTGGTTGCACTAAACGACCCCAAAACTTGACAAACAAGAAAGTCGAAAAGATAAAAGATCCTGCTAAAAGTAGAAGCATATTCTCACCCGTAATGCTGTAGTTTCTGCTATGTCTACTGCAGTATCACCCGCATTAGCAAAACGATTAACCCAACCTGTCACGGGAACTCTGTAAGAATATGTTCCTGATAAAAGAATCATAGAACGAAAAGCATAGGTAACACTCCCGTCTCTTATAACAAGATAACATTCCACAGCAATAATTCAATAAAACAAAGTAGCAAACCTTTAATAGGTATTATAAATCAAAATTAGTAGAACATACAAAAGGATGCATTAGCAGGAGCAAAACTAATATTACCATTGTAGTTTGGATTCTTAAACTAGAATTTCCAAACTGATTCCAGCACCAACATTGATGGTAAACTGAACTCTTTACATATTTTAGGTAAACATACAAAAAAAGATGAGACGGAATACTAGCTAAATTGATGTCAATATTTTACGTTGCCAAGTGAAAACAATGAGAAAAAGAGTCTTAAGATAAAAGATTCCACAATCCAACATTTATAGAGTAAAAGCCTTGTTATTGTCGTTTATATACAATGGGCTCACTTCCCTTAATAGATCGCTTTTGGGGTAAGATCTCTAAGATACGTTACAAGTGGCATAAGAGCCATCCATTACGCCTTCGACATTCCCACGTCTTTGTGTTGGTCTGTTACTGGATCACCATAAATTTTCTTAATAGCTAGCTTTTAAGTGAGCTTTCCTTATATTCTTTTACAGGGTGAGATCTTCTAAAGCATGTTAAAATAGATGAATTCAAATATCAAAAAAAACATAACTGTTCATCCGTGTATGGCGTGAAATTGACAACATATAAACAAGAATAACACAGGATAACAAGAGCTCTACTGGACTTACATTAGCGATAATTCTTTACAGATAGTAATATGTAAATATTATGCCATATTTTCTTCAGATAAGAATATCAATCTACCAACAAAGATTCATAGGATTGAAAGAAATTAAATACAAGGTAAAAGAATTACCAGGAAGTTTCTGCACACCAAGACGTTCACATAATTCATCGCAAAAGTGATTGCAATTTTTCGATAGCAAGTCGTATGAGCAACCAGGCCACTCTCTACTTAGTTCTCTGAGAATCTGGTTGACATTGAATAAAGAAAGGTCTGTCTGGCCTAGAACAATACATTCACGATATGTATACATTGGATTCTTTCCTGCAGGGCAACTAAATACACCAGTTCCTTGTTCACAGTACCCAAAAGACCATTCCTCGTCCCCATTAATCTGAGAATTGTTGCATAAAATTAATAAGCTTCAGAACACATTTTGGCACATAAAAATTTACTATAAAAGAGTACAGGATATCATTAATCAAGAAGGAATCAAATTTCTACAAATTTCATATAACAAAGATATTTAATTGAGAAAAAACTGGCCAAATTTTATTAGGAAAGGCAAAAAAAACTCAATTACATGTCAATTAAAGCAAAGATCCATCACTTGCAGCATTTGCGTGAACGAGTAATAAACCTCGATAATTCAGCAACACCGAATAATGGCAATCATCCATTAGCAAATATATACAATCTTTTTCAGCCTTTCCCCCTTTAGTCTCACACAATTATAACTACATGTAAAATGCAAATAATAAACAGCTATGAATAACTACTAGGTCTATTCACTTGAAGCACAAATCCAAAAGCATCATGATAACAAGGTAATTAAAAGAAAAGACTAAATATAAATTTCTAATCCTTGATGCATGATCATAAACAGCCAAGCACAAGAGCTAAACAAAGGTTAAGTTAATTATGACTATTATTTAGTATAAACTCAATGGGAAGGCACTTCATATCAGAATGCAAGTTAATGACATTCCAAGCTGCAGTATTTCATACTGCCAAATGAAAACACTGTATACATACACATACATACATACATACATAGTACACGAAAACTGATTTTATCTCTTTACAACACATACATACAGACATAGTACACATACATACTGTAAAAACCTCCACCCATTGACGCTCGACAAATTAATAATTTCTCCAAAAATGCCCTTTTTAATTGAATTTATTACAAGTTTGCCATTGTGCCTAAACCAAAATTTAAATTTAAATCTGATTAACTACCACCAGACCCACGGGTGGCTATCTTCTTAAAAATTAAAATGATACATTCATTTCACCTATCAACCCCTCTCTATGCTCTCTGCCAGGAAAAAACAATTATATAAACCCGGTCCACTATTAATAAGGGTGTGACAACCAATAAGATTTTTTAGTTTTAATTTTGAATTCATTTTAGGGTAGTTATATTTGGGTTCATTAATAGGTGTTAGGTTTTTAGTGGGTGGCACACCCTAAATAATAGTGAACCGGGTTCACGGTAGTGTTACTCCTCTGTCATGTATTAAACTTTTGAAGGAGTTCCATCTTTAACACAATTATTTTCATACTTGATTTTTCGAAGGTTTTATTTGTTTATTAGAATATTTTTTCCTGGGGTTTTACTTTTACGTATTAATCATACACGCATTGCGTGGGCAGATTTCGCTAGTATATTATCTATACTTCTATTTAAGTAACACCCTCTTGTGAGGGCCTTGGAACCTTTTGTTCCAGGGGTCTACACTTATATATTGTGTGCATGTGAGCGTGTGTAGGGATGGCAATTGGGTCGGGTTCTTCAAAACCCGACCCGATCCAAATTTATTCTACACAAAAATCTGATCCGACCCGAATTACCCGGATTTTTTTTGAATAATTAACAGTTTCTTCATAGTATCCAGATTTAGCAAAACATGAAGACAGCAATTCAATTCTTTTCATAAAAGGCAAAAAGAATTATGTTAATGATTTAGCCATAATTAGCCATAAAACTATATGTGTTGTGACAGCTAAATACATCGAAGAAACATTTTTTTTATGGTAACAGTTTATGGTATATAGCAATTAGCAGTAAACAAACGGAAATTGACAGATTGACAATTAGCAATTAGCAGTTTATGGTAAAGACATTAATTGACAAAATTAAAGGAAAAAACAAGATAAAATTAAAATAAGGATATATATATGTGTGTGTGTATATATATAGAGAGAACTTGTACACGAGAGATATGGATAATTAAGTTGGTGATCTTTTATCATTGATAATTAGCTACCTTTCATCTTTGTATATATCTATGTATCATGTATGTATCTATATACATTAGAGAGAGAATGTGTTAAGTTGTGTTTTATTATGTAGTGTATTTCTAAGTTGCACAAAAGTGCAAAGTGACCCAACCCAACCCGGCCCAAATAAACCTGCACTTTTAACCTGACCCGCAACGGGTCAGGTCGGGTTGAAACCCGGATTTCTGCCATCCCTAAGTGTGTGTAGAAGAACCCCGGTAGAAAGAAGAGAACACGATTGTCCATGTTTGCGGTATAAGAGGTGGTATAGTATTACTAGTACCGTGGATTAACACTACCGTACATCCGGTGCACTATAATTTAGGGTGTGCCCCCACTAAAATCCCAACACATTAAAGAACCCAAAAAAAACTACCCTAGAATTAATTCAAAATTAAAACTAAAAAATTCTATTGGCTGGCACATCCCTAATTATAGTGCACCGAGTTCATACAAGTCTTTTCTCAGTACCGTGGGACCCACAGTATATCTTGTTTGTTTGCACAAATTGCATTTAGTATTATATAGGGTATAGTACTGATTATACTACATCACTAATAGTACCTAATTACAAATGATACCCCCTTAAACCATACTACAAACAAACATGGCCAATATGTATTTATCTAATCCCCAACTGAACAAGTGCATATATACATTTATCAAGTTCCCAATCTTGACTCTTGAGTTAATGAAATTAAAAAATCCCACTTATCAAAAGAAAAGGAGAATTTAAAAAAATAACAAAGATCTCCTTATGCAACATGGGAATATTGGAAACCCTAGATCTAAACAAGAACCCAATATTTCAATATGCTCTATTGACTGATTAATCTACTACAATACACAAATATATAAATATATCTATCTATTACATATGTGAAGTACCCTTTATGTAATCGGCTAACTTATTTGCAAATTTACCCTCTTCTTTCAAAATTCAAAATGCTAAATACTGCATAAATTTGAAAAGAAAACTGCTCCAGATTTATAACCACGCGCACCCAATAATTTCATAACCATTTTAATTTTTTGACAGACCTTTTCATTGATGATCCTAAATCAGTATTTTTACACTAGTAAATATATATATAGAGAGAGAGAGAGGGAGACCTGAACAGCGCTGTGGAAGATACCGCCGAAGCCGATACCGTCTTTGAAGATCTTATTAATCTGCATAATTGTATTATTTGTCTTATCTGAACCACTGTTTGTCACATCATATATATGCACCTTCACCTCCGTCATCCTCTCTCTCTCTCTCTTTCTTTACTGAGTAGGTACCGACAAGGACACCGCCGATTTGTTCTGTTTTCGCCGGCTATTGCTATGATCTTATTTCACTCTCTCTCTCTCTCCATTTGCTCACTCTCTCTTTCTCTCTTACAACAATACCAAGTTTTTACTAGTATTACTACATCTTTCTTTCTATCCTTGTTTTTTCCTTTTTTCCGAATGCCTGTAGTAACTTGAAAATAGTAACAAAGGGTCCACAATTACTTGTATCGCTCGTATTAATGAAATAATTGGACACCGATATTACTTTAAAATAATTATCCCTTTTGAATTCATATTTTTTTTTAATGATTATGACGAGGTTTATTTTTAAAAGAACTAATTGTACTTTGGTATCACTTTCACAAATATATAAACCGCTCAAAATATGTTATAGTACTATTTTAGTTTCGCTCTCTACACAAAAAAAATCAATTATTCCATTGCTCGGAACTCTTTTGCCATGTCTGGTGACGAGGTTCTCTTTCCTCGCTACTCCCTCTTTCCGCCTCCCTCTCCATCTCCAATAGTTGAACCACCACACATTCGTTCACTACTGGAGATATTGTGAATTAAACTGTCTATAAAACTATCATTTTTATATTAAACGGTCTATTGACTGTCATTTTATAGGTTCATTATACTCTCATTTTTATATGTTTATTAGACCGTCATTTTTACATTAGATTGTCCATTAAATAGTCATTTGTATACTAGATAGTTTATTAGACTGTCTATTTTACCCTTTCAGAGCTGAACCATAACTTATTAGCATATTGTTATTGTTAGTAAACCATCGAGATTCAAGAGGAAGATTTGACGATCTCTGACGCCCCCTTCTACGGGTTCAGATCGGAAAATGCATATAAAATCGATAAAAGTGCATATAAAATCGAGCAAAGCTATATTTGAAAAGTGTACCAAAAATTTATCTGTAGATGTTTTTTTATTTTTTGAGAATTATCTGCAGATGGTTTACTAACAATTAGGGTTGAGCGAAAACCCGAAAAAACCGAACCGATAACCGAACCAAAAAAGACCGAAATCGAAAAACCGAAACTTTTTCGGGTCGGTTTACAATAAAACCGAACCGAAAAAACCCGGAAAAACCGAAAAAGACCGAAAAACCAAAAATAAACCCGAAAAATGAAAAAACCCAAAAAAACCGAAACCAGAACGAAACAAATCGTTCCGTCCAAAAAATAAAAAGATCGTGCTCGATTTCAGTTTGAGTTTGGGTTTTGCAAAAAGGTAACCTAACCCAGGCCTACTAACAGTAATAAGATGATAATACGGCCGGCAGAAAAAAAAAACAGTGCTGTTGCATAGAGAAAGAGAGAGACAGTTAATGAATTAATGGAGCTTTCTTTCCCACTTCTCATTCTCCGTCATTCCCACTCATGCTCCATTTCATGTTCCTCAAAATTCAAGTTATTACCCAAACAAGCTTTTCCAACTAACACTAACAAACTCTTACTCTCATTCACACCTCCTCCAAAGTTGCTTCATAATTCTCTTCCACTTAAGGTCACATTTTCATCATCTAATCATAATTGGCTTTTGGTTTCTCCGGACGACCATTGGGGAACATGGACTGCTCTCTTTGCCACCGGGGCTTTCGGTCTCTGGTCGGTTTACTTATCTTTCTTGTTTTTTTGTTGCATTATATGCAGGCGCGGAGCCAATATACACCCACTGAGGGCTGTAGCCCCCGATGTAATTTGAAAAACTATTATTTTATATGTATTTGTTAATCATAGTCTAATGCAACATTGTAGCATAATGGTTCAATGTTAAAACTAGAAGTTTTGATGTAATATTTGGTTGTTGGTTCAATCTGCACAGAGAAATTATCATATTTTGGCTTTTTGTAAAAATATTACATTGGTACTATTATCTGTATATTATATGTTGTGATAACAATATTGTTTTTTGTTTCATTTTTACAAAATAAAATAGTCTTTAAACATTGTACAGTTTCTCAAAATCTTCATAAATATTGAAATTTAAAACCACTGGTACATATTTGTAGTTGTACTAAATATAAACTAGTAATAGTGCCCCACGCGTTGCGTGTGTGACGCGTAATGCAATAAAAATATAAAAAATATGTATAGTTATGATATAAATATATGGATAATACAAAAAAAAAATTATAACACTTAAAAGAATGTTTGGTTGTTAAAGAGGGACACATAGTGTTATTAGTTGTTATTTTTTATTTTATTTTTTTATGTGAGTATGGTATTATTGTAATTAATAAAAAAGTATAGGGGTATTTTTGGAAAAAAAGTGGCTAAATTGGGCAGACTCATTTGACTTGGGTTGACTTATTATAATAGAATGATAAACTACATGGTCTGAATTTATTAAAATGCAATTGATATATTGTTATCGTTCAATTTAACTAATCATGGGAGAATATTGGAGAATTGGAAACATCATTTGCAAAACGCTTATTATATCTAAAAAAAAGAAGATATATATCAATTATATTGTGCCCCCGCTCAACCGAAATTCTGGCTCCGCCCCTGATTATATGAATAAAAAGTACTTCATTTTTAGCATTGTTGTACTGTTGTTATACTGTTGTTATTTTCTAGATTAGTACCATGAATTCTTATTTTTCATGTTTAGTACCCTAAATTTAAGTTTTTTTTTTTCACTTTTGAACTATTTCGTTCAATTATATGACACATGACATCGGGATAATTGAATTCACGGTACTAAATAATAAATAATTGAGAATTTAGGGTATTAAATAAAAAATATTTAAGAATTCAGGGTATCACAAGGAACGGAAATTCAAAATAGAATAAAAACATGAATTCAAGACACTAAATAAGAAAAATAAGAATTCACGGAATTAAACAAGAAAATATCAACAGTTCATGGTACAAAAACCCAATACTTGTTGTAGGGTTGAAGAGTATACCATCGTGTAGGATTAAGTATTGTCTTAAGAAAAAAGTAGGATTAAGCACGGAGCCTTTAACATTAATAAATACTGTTACAAAAGCGATCGGATTTGGCCTATGAAACATAAAATTTCTCCCACCGTTGTTTCATAATACTCCCGATACCATGAATTCAATGGGTCATATAATTGGACGAAATTCATGATGGGAGTATTAAAATGAGTTTAGCTGTGCATATATACCTTTTCTTATAGTTCTTGAACTTTTGATTTTTGTGTCTTTAGTACTAGTAATTATGATGGTTAAGGTTATTTTAGTACAAATGAACTCTGTTGCTAGTTGTGTGAGTTAACCTTTTTTTTTTTTATGAAAAAGAAATGTGCACCGGTGTGGTGTATGCTTACTTAAATATTTTCATTTTCACTTGTTTCAAAAAGGTTTAATTAAAATAAGAAATATAAGTGAAAATATATCATTATGTGATTTGCTATGTTCACAACTTCCACATTCATTATCACTGGCAAGAGGGATATAAAGGGTAATAATGCAAATGACTTATGTACTAATGCACCCCCATATTCCATATTAAAGGGAGTGTTGAAAGAATGTAAACTCACATTTCCCCTAATTTACGGATGATAAATTAAAACAGTTCATATGCTTTATGAAATTTCTGTAAATGATACTATCATATTATGTGTCAAGAAGAGTCGAGGAATAGGGGATCTTGGAATGAAACTACCTTCTGATAGTGAATGTTCCGCTATCTTATTATTCATGTGTATCGGTCATATTGATGCTGCAAAGACAATAATTGTAATTTTTAATGGGTAGTTGATGATATTGAGCAATTTTGTGAGGGGTTTAGTAGATATTTTAACTATTACTAAATACTAATCCATACAAATTCCGACTAATTGGTATGGCAGACAACGGAATCCATCCGATTTGTAAAGGTTGGCCTTATTAAATTTCCTATTAACATCTAAATAAAGCACTAAATTCATGACGGATTATCTATGAATATTCAATGGGGGTCAATGATGGTATTCATTGGCTCTTTCTGGATAAGTTGAGAGTATCACCGCGTAATTTAGTGAACTTTGGGTAACTGGGTACTGCATACCAATAAGATGGAGTACCAGATTGAATGTTTCTCCTTATTTCTTTGGTAAAATAATTAATATCAATTTTCTTGAAGGTCAGAGAAGACCAAGATTGGAAGCATGATCAGTGCAGCATTAGTGAGCACACTGGTTGGGCTTGTGGCTAGTAATATCGGGATTATTTCTCATGAATCGCCAGTGTATACAGTTGTATTCAAATATTTGCTTCCTTTAACCGTTCCATTGCTGCTATTTAAAGCAGACCAACGCCATGTCATCAAATCTACTGGCACACTGCTCTGCGTATTTTTGCTAGGATCAGGTTATATTTTAAAACTTAATAAGCCTTTTCCACATTCCTCTCACTTTTTTTCACAATGCGGTTGTTATCATTTTTAATGTGATAGTTGGTCATCATTGTGATCTCATAAATGGATGATTATGGTCGTTTTCTTATGCCAATTGTAAAGATAGATTGTCTGTTGGGTTGTTTGGAAATAAACGATAAAACTTCAAGCTTATATTCATGACTTCCCTTCTTTTTTCTTTTGATTTATAAATGAAGCTATATTCCTGTTTTGAGACCTTCCTTTTGCTGATTTTCTTTTCTAATTTTCGTCTGCAGTTGCAACAGTTATTGCAACTTTCGTAGCTTATAAGTTGGTGCCTATGCGAACGCTTGGCCAAGACAGTTGGAAAATAGCTGCTGCTTTGATGGGTAGTTATATTGGTGGAGGTAACTTATGGGAATAGTTAATTACAGCGCATTTTTCTTTTGTTGTAAGAAATTATTGCCTAAGTTTCAAGTTGCAGTTACGCATTTTCAGTTACAAGCGTAGTTATAGCTCAAGTCTCAGTTATAACTCAAGTTGTAACTGAACTCGTCTGAACAGAATAATAAAAAAACTGAACACAGTTATATAATAATAATAACGAAGTTCTATCTAATCCTAGATCTACGTCTTCGAGGCACTCACCCAGTTATATATTGATATGTCAAGGACAGTAATGGTTTTGAAACTTACAACACTGAGACATTCAAGTATTTGCCGAACCTAACACCTCACAATTTAAACACTATCAATACCTAAGTTTATGATTGTTTTTCTCAATAATCACTCGTGTTTTTTTTTCTCTGTCTATAATAATATGTCTGATCTTTTTTCACGAGGTAAGTAAAAACTATAACTCTACTCCGGGTTACAAGACAATAAAATAGGTGTTGTATGTTTTGGTAATATGTTTTGATTAATTGTATGTTTTAGGTCTTGGCCCGATAAAATATCAATCAAATCTTCTTTCTTCAATCTTGTAATTGATTTGTTCTCTTTCCTTTGTTATCTTGTTATCTTCTTTATTTCGAAATTTATCAGTATCTTTTCTTTACATGTCTTCAAGATCTTTCGTTTGTCTTCAAAAATATTTCCTTATTTATCTTCATAGATCTTTCCTTCTTCCTTTTTCTTCTTTTATTCTAAATTGATTTGACTTTGATATTTTGGGGGAATATCTTCTGATTTAATTTAATTTCTTCTACTAATACCACGAACAGATATTTAATCATCAGAATTCGAAAATCTATGTTGACAGAATCTTCACAATTAAATTTGCCATTAACTCGGTTATATGTGACTTATAACTGAAAGTGTAATCTGTCTTCACCGGCTGAGTTGAAAGTCCAGTTGTAACTGAAATACCTTAATAACCTGTAAACTCACATAAACTCAAACAGTTAAACACACCAATTTATATCACGATTAAGATCAATAAACTGGCATATTAATGACAAACAAGTTAGTCATTCTCTGGGACCTAACATTAACGTCCCAACCCTTTTCCTAATTTCAGTAATTTGGTTCTACGCCACCAATTGTTAGCTTGGAATCCATTACAAACGATTGTAGAGAGACAAAGTTCTATATTATATTTCTAATTGAATCTAAATGAAGAGAAACTAAGTTTTTAAACAACTGGGAACCCAATGGGTTAAAATGTAAATACCAAAAGAGTATGGACTAAATAACAAAGAGTGATAAATAAGAAATAGGAAATAGATAAATAGCAACGGCCCTTGGTCGCATACTCCCGTACACGTGTCAACCCCCTCGCCTTGTCCATTCCCGTCTCCATCAAAACATCTCACTGTTTACTTATGGCATTACATTAATTGGTAATTGCAGCACGGTTGCTAGTGGTAATTCCGCTCTCTTCCATTTCTGTATGGGTGAACTATAATGTCTAAAATTACAAACAAAATATTATGAAACAAGAAGACTTTTCACAGTTTTCAGTAATTCTGGTTCTAATCAAACATAAATAACCTTGACTTTTGTTCATTATCTGGATAATAGAATATCTATGTCAAGAATAATACTTAGTATTAGACTTGTTCAAGTCTCACGTTGAATAGTATTGAATCAGTCCTCACTTTATTTGTAAAATCATTCATGGTGATTTGTATTGTTTTTTCGAGTTTAGGTGTTAAGATAGTAGTTCTGACTTCTGATGTATAGCACATAGCTTTCAGGATATCATGAAATTTTATTTATTACTAGATGCGACTTGTGCAGGGTTATCATATGCAATTATGCATGTTGGAGAGCTTACATACACTGTCTTCCTAGAACTTCTAGGACAGTTGGTACTTAGTGATTTAGTTGTACTAGCTATTTCTCTACACTGTTCATTAACTAACAAATCTGTTTGTTTTCCATCGATATAGCTGTCAACTTCGTCGCAATTTCAGAGGCTCTTGATGTTTCTCCATCAGTTTTTGCCGCTGGTTTAGCAGTTGACAATGTTGTATGTGCTATTTATTTCATGATATTGTTCGCACTGGCCTCTAAAATACCTCCAGAACTACCCTCAACAACATCAAAAGGTAAGTAAAATACTGTAAAATTGGTCCTTCATAAAAGCATAACATAATCCTTTGCTCCCCTGTCTCCTTTATATCATGGGAAAATGCTCTCTATGACTTATTGTTTGTGACCACGACCCTTTTTCTATCCAAAGATGGAATTGCAAAGATTAATGTGTATCATCTCTATCATATTTCCTAACTACTCCGAAAAATTTAGTTAACATTTGTGTCCAATATTGATCTTGTTGTTACATTATCTTGAAACTTGCATATTATTTCACTCCAATTGTCTCTGTTGCATGAAAGTTACAAATATAATCAAACTATTCTGTACCTTAGATTTTTTCGCTACAAATACCAAAAATAAAAAATATAACAAGTATATGTTTCTTTTGTTTAAACTCTTTAGATATTAAATGCAGATGCCAGCTTGTATACAGAATCTGATACAGTTAAGAGACCCCTCGTAATGTAAAGTGCTGCAGCTTTAGCTACTTCCTTCCTAATCTGCAAAATTGCGAGCATAACCACTTATTTATTTAAAATAAATGGAGGTGATCTCCCTGCAATAACAGCAATTGTCATCGTTCTAGCAACTCTGCTACCAAAACATTTTGCTTATCTTGCTCCTGCTGGTGATACTATTGCCAGTGTCTTGATGCAGGTACTTAAAAATTTTCATTTCATTTGATAATTTTGTATTTCTATGGGAGCCTTGCCTTGATTGCTCATTGAGGATTTGTCTTATTGCAGCTTTTGAGCTGATTTTTTTTATATGGACAAAAATGCTAGCTGTTCATGATTCTAGCCCTTGGCCGATAAATTTGGTTGCAAAGTATATGAGCTAGTACTTTTATATAAAAGTTTAAATACCCAAACAATATAACCTGTCTTAGAAAGAACTTTTCTTCTGAAAAAAACAACCATTTAAAATAACCTCTTCCGTTCAAAAAAAGAAGAAAAAGAAAACAATTTATTCAGTTTATTTTCAAAGAAAGTTTTTTTACTAAACCCACTACCCCTTTTTTTTTCTTTCTAAAATTTAACTTTTTTAGTTTTAGAAATAATCTCATTCTATTTTATGTTTTCAACTAAAAAATATACTGCAAAAAGGCTACAAAAACATGGCTTGAAATTATTTACTTTTTGACCCCAAAAGATTATAAACAGGCGTAAAAGCTATATGCTAACAAAGCAATTATTAACTGAGAACTTAAGATTTGTTTTCCCAAATTTGAATTTAAACATTTAGTTTGACTATTAGATGTAACTTCTGGTCAAACATTAATATAGCTTATACATTTCATTTCTACAGGTATTTTTTGCCGTGGTAGGTGCCAGCGGGAGCATAAGGAATGTGATTACAATGGCACCCGAAATTTTTACTTTTGCTTTGATTCAAGTAAGTCTTCATCTTGCACTAATCCTCGGTTTCGGAAAATTATCTCGGTTTGATCTCAAGCTCTTATTATTGGCGTCAAATGCTAATGTCGGAGGGCCTACAACAGCTTGTGCAATGGCAACAGCTAGGGGTTGGGACTCTTTGGTCGTTCCTGCGGTTTTGGTGGGTATTTTTGGAATTTCAATAGCAACTTTCATAGGAATTGGTTGTGGTACATCGGTACTTAAGCATATGTTTTTATCTAATATTTGATGTACATTCTGTAGTAAAAAATGGAGTGCACAGAAAACATCCACTTGTTTTAGTTTAAGAGTTTTTACACCAACTGTTGGAGGGATCCGTTGTGTTTTCTACTCCATATGTATATGTATGTTGATATATACACATGTAACTTGTATAAATAAATAAATTAGGGTTCCCGCACAACCATCCCGAAAGAGAGAGAGCAATCGGAACAAAGAGAAAGAACCCTCAACACTCAAATGCATTTTATCAATCCCTTCCATTGTGGTATAGATACGTGGTAATAACTCTTATCCAAATTGTTGAAATAACTTTTTTTAAAGTTCTATTATATAATTTAACATTTGAACTATTTAGAAAAAAATTGAAAATTTTCGTTTCGGCAATTTAGTTATATGTTCAAAGCCGGTCAAAGTTGCACGTGGATTCGTTTAGGACTTATAATGTGAAATGGTGGGAGTAGTTCCTTTTAAATAGATATGTGGACGGTACACATTTGCTGTACACAGGCGTATCGAAGATTGGAAAACTAATGCGTACTGCAACAATGGAACGGATCATACTATGCAATTTCATTCGTTCAGCATTCTCTTGTTTAGTTTTTGCTTTTCTTGAGCAGTGCAAAGATTTAAAAAATCTAGAATGAGGAAGTTTTTCTTCTAATGTAGTTTCATGAAAATATTATTCTTTTACTGCACTTAATGTGAATATGCAGAGAACAACAAACTGTGCTTACGCTTTGGACACCGCAGGTGATTGTGCTGAAAAGCTCTCTACAACAGATAAGGTTATGTCGGACACCAGAATAGGTAGTGCGTAGCACTGTAAGGCTGCAAAAAGGTTGAGTCGAGCTGAGTCTGGCTCTATTCAAGCTCGGCTCATTTACTAAATGAGCACTAAAATTGCGTGCAGACTCGGCTCGTTTATACTAAACGAGTCCGCACCAATCCTTTTCATGAACACAATCTCAACAGGTTTCAGATTCTTTTAGTACCCTTTCGCTCGAAATTTTTATTTTTTACTTAACTAAAATATATACAAAGGTAATCATAAAACAGACAAGTATTAATCTAGATTGGAAAGACGTTCGTATTATATCGAGTGAAGAGTTTTTAGCGATCGTGTGCGGTATATTTTATAATTATTACATATATAGGCGTGAATATAAATATGTCACTTTTCAAAGAGCAAGTTGTTAATCGTACCTCAGTAGTCAGTATAGCAGAATTATGAGCCAACATGTATTATTATACACAATAAACGACAGCATGTTTCCCACCTGACTCATAACCCTTAAAACTCTTTCACAAATGAAGTTCAAATGGTCCCAATTGTAGCATATCATAACAATGATCTCAATCTAGCGAACAATCCATATATACAAGTAGACAACCTAGCTACTCAACTGATGCCTTGTTTGGTATATAAGCTTGAGTTTTCTGCTGAAAGGAAGCACTCATTTTAGTCGATGATGATCTTTTTTTCTGGCAATCTTGCTTCAGTAAGGTAAAAACCAGCCTTGATGAACTTAGCTTTTGTTTCGAGCTAAAAGATTTAGTTTATCTGCTTAAAATCTGGAAACAAACAATCACTAATTTGAAGAATTAAGGCTATCTCAAGTACTCAGATTTAATACTTTCTCATCTTTCAATTTAAAGACCAAGATTTCAAAGCACACCATATCAGATTTCCCCTTCAGTGTAGTTCAATATAAGCTCCAACAAACCAGAAAGTTCATATCAAGAGCTGATGATGTCCAAAGCTAGAACATTCCGGTAAATAATGAAATGCTTGCAATTATTTCAAACAAAAAATATATAAAATTAACCAGCAAGTAGATAATGAGGGGAAGCCAAAAAGAACTGATTTCATTGTTTGTACTGTCTTCACCAACATCAAAAAGATATAGAAACAGCATTAACCCTGTACAGAGACTAAAGACCATCCTATTTTAGCAAGTCATCCACATATGCAAGGAGAAACCCAAAAGTACAAGGAAAAAAAGTCATTAGCAACATGAGACTAAATTGAATCTCTCAAAAAACTACGAGACGCTGCCAACTGGAATAAGGCATGACTAAAATCTGAGATGGTGAGCATTTCCTACCCAAACAGAAGACAAAATTAAAATTACAAAAAAAAGGGAAAGCAAAAGGTCACAGCTATCACCCTCTAACTGATCTTTGCATCATTTTCACTATCTCCAGCTCCAGGTAGCTTGGAGCTAATATCATTCGTCAAATCACCATCATATTTTCTCGCTTCCTCACATGATTTCATGACTGCATCACTTTTCTCGGTACTTTTAATGCAGGTATTGTTATTGTTACTATACTCCTCGCTTATACTATTACCCTTCAAGCGGTCATCCTCGTCACTTCTGAACCGTCTAGCAAAGCCACCTGTATCACTGTGCCTGAATCGACAGATCATCTCGTGCTTATTTCTAGATCTTGTTCTCTCACTATCATTACCATCATAATCATTACTATTAATATTGTTTTTATTATTATTATTATACCCCCTGCAACCTCCACCAGACTGCTCAGAAAACCTTTCAGAATTTAACTTTGGTCTAAAACCTCCATCATCTGATTTCATTCTACCATTAGTACCATCTGAACAAAACCTCGGTCTCTGCCCAAAAAACTTTCCTGGAGAAGTTCTCTCTCTTAAGCGATTGGGCCCATTGTTACGGTCGTTGAAGAAGTGTCTTCTCGGTGGTGACAAACGCAGATTCGTGTTCTTCGAGAATTTCGAATTATAGTTCATACCATTTCTTCCCATTCTGTCCTCGGACCGAAAATTGGGAGATCTGTTGTTTTGCCTCTGCCCACTATTTCTCTCTCTCTGCAGATGCCACGGGACAGGTGACCTAGTCCTTGATCTAGATCGAGACTTTCTAAGAGCAAAACTGTTGTCCCTGTTATAACCCGAAGTGCTACATTGCCTAGTGGTCGAACGATGACGTGGCATCCAATTAAGAGATGGTGCTGCGTCATCCGCCATACGGTCATTGAACTCGCCCCTGTTACCTTTAACAAAACCATGCCAGTAATACCCAGACCTGCCTCTACCCCTGCAATTGTGATTATCATCTCTTGTCGAATAATTATTATTCATTGAATTGTGATAATTATCGTCAGGTGGCCTCCTTTTAACAAAGGGTCGATTACCATCCTTCACATAAATTTTACTTCTAAAGCATCTTTGATCATCATAAGCGAACTCATCATCGTTTGTATCTGGAGTTCTGTTACTTCTTAGTCTGGGTTTAAACCCTCCACCTCTTGGATAAATATTATAATGGTTATTTTGCTGGCGTCCATCATGCATCCGTGAATAAGGTATGTCCCTTTCCAAGTACTTATCGGGACGATAGACCTTCCTATCTTGAAAGTAACCACCAGAGCTGGAATTAGAAAAAAAAAACCAGGTTTAAAAATATTCCGCAAAAGAAAACCAAAATAAAGGTACACATCGCCTACACCAATATATAAGATTTAACTAAATAGTACAATAACATTTAATTTTACAATTCAGGAACCAAATATACAAAATATCAAACAATTAGTACACCAGCATATCAAAATTTGCAATTTAATAACGAATTAGAAAAAAACAATTAGTATACCAACCCATTAAATACGGGTTAATTTCAGTTTAGTGACCTGTGTTTTGGACCAAAATTGATTTGGTGACTTGACTTTCAAAAATCTTGATTTAGTGACGTGTTATGCATTTTTAATAATTTAGTGACCCGCCGTTAACTTTTTGGATGGAAAACGTTAAATTTAACTTTAAAAGTTTAAAACATTTACAGAGCAGTCCTCATAGTTTAGAAAGTAACAATTAAGCTAGTAAATTAATGAAAATAACAAAATTAACCCCTTTTCAGAAGAAAAAAATTTATTATGGGAAAAGACACATTTTCAATTTAGCAACTTTTCTCGAGAAAAATGCAATATTTCAAAGATTTTTTTTCAGGAAAATGTGAGTTTTTCTTTGAAAACTTAGTTTATGTTTAAAAAATTTGTGCTAAATTGTTCTCTTTTACCAATATAATGTTTACTTAAGCATTTTTTTAACTGTATAATAAAGGAAAAAAACGACTTTGGAAAGAACTTTCTTTTTCAGGAAATTTTTTCCTTTGGATAAATCAATATTGTTTAACTTAAATTATTTTGGAAAGAGATTTATATATTAAACAAATTTTTCGAAGATTTATATTAACTTCAATTTTTTAACTTAAAGCCTCTTCAAAAATCGATATTATTTTTTAATTCTTTTATTTTTGAAAAAAAGATTAATATTATTTCTTACTTATTAGATTTAAAATTTGTCTTTTCTAAAAATTAGTAGTTTTTAAAAAAAATTATAAGAAGTATTTTACACATTTCTGCAAAAATAATAAATAAAATACACTTTTTTACAAACTTTTGAATAGCAGAGAATTAATTGTTTATTGTGTTACAAAAATTCAGTCAAAATATTATAATTTAACTTTTTTCGAACTGAAATCTGCATCTTTTAAAATTTTAAGGTTATATTATAAAGTTCCAAACTATACGGACTAAATTGGTAATTTATAAACTTTTCCATCCAAAAAAGTTGACGGAAGGTCACTTAATCATTAACAATGTATAACACAGGTCACTAAATCAAGATTTTTGAAAGTCAGGTCATCAAATTAATTTTGGTCCAAAACACAGGTCAATAAACTGAAATTAACCCCATTATACTCACCGAGTGCTTAAGCTTGGTTTCGTAATTGTTCGATGTAGTGGCTACATATGTGCTTAGCACACCAGCGTGATAGAACAATTAGAACGCACAATACTAGTGTTTATGGGTTAGCATTACAACTTTAATGGTTGTTCAAATTTTTGTAGCTTGGGAACAAAAGTATGAACTCTCAATAGTATTGGGTACCAGTTATCAAAAGTTGAAAGGTCCACACAAAAACATGATAATTATCCTAAAAATAACAACCAACTGCATTCACAAGAAAGATATAATACGTCCAAAAATCTGACCTTCGCTGCACGTCTCTAGGAACCTTCCCACCAAATGGCCCAGAGCCTGATGATCCTTGTACATGTATTGACAATCTCTCTCTAGTTACCCTTGATCCTACCTTTTCTTCCAATGATGACACATTCAAATTGAATTTCTGAGTCGAATCAAAATCACCACCCTCTTCTAATTTTACATTGGTTTCCTTGCTGGTTTTAGCAAAACGGTTACAATCTAACAGATCCCATCCAGAAGAGTTTCCAGTGCTCAATTCCTTTGGAAAAAAATTTCTTTTACATTTAACCTTTTCAAGCAACTTTCCATTACTATCCATTTGATTACTACCAGAAGCAGCTTCTCTGTCATTCAGATCATATTCAACACAATCTGTTTCGTCTTCGTTTTCTTGCCATGAAAGGGCAAAAGGTTCCCTTAATTCCCCATCTTCAACAGGTGACTCAAAACCTGATTTATATTTTTTCAATTTTCCAATTCTAGCAAAGTAATTGTGCCCTCCAGGAGAATTATCCGACACATCTCCATCATCTAAAAGATCTTCCAACACAACCTCATGTATACTTTGTTTATTTGCAAAGCCTCCAGTTTGAACGCCTTCTGAGGCTAAACCATTAATAGGATTCAAATCAGAAATTGAGCGATGGTTTTCTTCAACTTTGGAGGGACAACTACCTTCCATTTTATCAGTTTCCCCACTCCGTAAACCTTCACAACTGACATCTACTGAAGAATTTTTTGGAAAATCGATATTATTAGTTTCCGGGAACAGCTCCCATTCATCCATCACAGTGTTCAGGTCCCAATGTAACCTTACGTCCTTTCCAGAAGAAGAGTCTTTTCTAGCATCACCATCGTATTTGCCAAGAATATTTGTTGAAACAACTGAAGAAAAAGTTTCCTTTTTAGAAACATGACTAGCTTCATTTTTTTTGTCTTTCAGCAATGGAACTTTTTTCTGCAAGCATTGGCTACTTTCTTCTACCAAATAAGCATCAACAGGATTCCTTTTCTCTTCTAGCTTCATTGTATCAACATTAAGAAATTCGTCATTAATTCTAGAATTACAAGCAATAGCTGCAAGTAATTCAATTCCATAGGAGTCTTCAGAACAAGGAGGCTGTTTATTAACAATTAATTTCTCACTGCGATTAATTGTCTGTTCTGGCACAAAACCATCTAAAGCCCCTGGTTGTATCGGTAGAGACTGTTGCATCGGTCTCCTCTTCTTAATTGGTAAATGGTCTATTTTTTCAGAAAACCGGTTCCCAAGAACCGCTACGCCAAACTGCAAATAAGGAGAAATTATGAATGTCAAGATTGCTATTCAGTATAATTTGTTAGACAAACATTACTGTGTTATGTTCACTTATACTCGAGTCTCCCTCATTTGTATACTAAGACATTCTGAGTTTTTAGAATCTATTATGCATCGAGTAGTCTTAGTCCTTAGAGTTTATACATTTACACAACTCAGGACACTTATTTTAACAGAAAATCTAATAGCGCTAAGTTTCAGGACAAAAAGGCACAATATGGAAAATTTAGGGTCTAAAAGTGCAAAACCTATAAGTATAGGGAAAAAATTGGGGACGAATGCTACGAACTAGGACCAGAATGAAAAAAACCCAAAATATGGGGTTTTAGTATACCTCCTCCGATTCAGCAACTGAAGGCTCGTCTTTGGACTCATCATCATTATGTTGAAGACCAATATTTAAGCACCCGTTTATTCTCCTAGGACGCCTGTTTGCACTTCTAAAGCCTTTTGTTACCGTTTTCCAAGATAAGTCGGCATTTGTTAACTCTGCAAGCTCTGTTTTTGTGGTGCTAATCATTGTTAGGGATGGAGATTGAATTCCATCAACCATCCGTGCACACCATAAAAGTTGCTAAATAGGATCAACTACAGAAACCTGCAGAAAAAGAAGCAGCATTAAACATCCGCGAAGTAAAATAGAATACATTAAAAGTTCACTAATCTAGATGAAAACTTATGGGATCCACTTCTCCGACTAGTTTTAAGTAGTAACCTCAAATCTCTGTCCCCGTTGGCCATTTCCAGAACACAAAAAAAAAAGGGATGAACTAATTATCAAATTCCTTTGTTTTAGAGTTGGTGGTGGGTCCCATATATAACCCATGTTTCCTAAAGAGATTTAAACTGGTTGAGCGTGCTATTTTTTTACTGCTCTGGAATGCCTAATACTTCCTCCCCCAGTCTTCTGTATTAACAACATCGATTCCGACATGTCGGCTGATTGCACTAAAATAACCTTCAAAGATTGCACTAAATATCACTTACGGAAAAGTCAAAGAGAAAAACCTAATACAGACATACGTCAACAAACAGACACCATCAAGATCTGTATTTCCTATTATAGTAATAATTAGAAGTAGTAGTAATATTATAAAAGTGGATAAGGAATTCGTAGACATTAATGATACGTTGATAAATACAAAAATGCCGACAGACACCCTGCTAAACAACAGCCAACTAATTGTAAAGCACAACAAGCTCAAATAAAATGAACAGATCCTTGCTAAACACCTTACGAACAAAAAAGTATATCATAAACGTCCTCGACTTACAATAAGATCGTATTACAAAATCATTTAGATATTAATCATTGCCGGACATAGAACACAAAAACAGATGACCTTGATCATGTCGCGTCGAAATCTGCTCAAAAAAATAAGAGTTCTACGATAGTCTTGCTGAAATAGGGAAACTCGGTCTGGAAATTTGGAATTTTGTTTGAACTGAATAGACGTGGAAAAACTTTGTGCTTCGTAAAACAATAAACAGATGGGAAAATCATCCCCATAAATGGCTTTCAAATAAATACAAGCGACCCATGCAATTAATTTGAACCGGCCACATGCAGACCAGCACATGCTCAAACCAGTGTAAGTATCATCACTATAGCGGAAAAGCCTTAGGTAAATGCCCTTCACCTTCAACCACGGTACTTGTTTGCTAATAAATAAAACAGCGTCGACCCAGGCAATCTACCTGAACCGATAGACTATGAACAACTGCATGCCTAAAAAGTAATGCATGGAGCTTATTATGATGCCCAAAAAAGCAAACACTTGTCATAAATATCTTAACTTTCAATAATACCGTGTGAGTGGCGAGTTAAAAAATATAAGAGCGTTGACTGGTGCACACGCCTAGCATAAGCACCCTAAACTTCAATAAGACCATGCTAACGGCATGCCAATGATTACAAAATCTTAGACCCATGCATTCACACCTATAACAGACAGATTTCAACTAGCACAATAATAGACTCTCTTTCTAATCTCGTTTGGAATTTTGGAAAATCAAAGGGCTTTTCAGTGATCTTGACAAAGAAGTGGAATTTTGACATACCAACTATCAAAAATCTGGAATCAGGAAATTTGGCCAAAATGAGGAATCCAGAAATAAGGAAATTTAGGAAACTATGAAACCACGTTGCAACAACTCGTGAATTGTATTCGGCCAAAGAAGTCGGAAAAGCTATAGTGGCCATTAATGACCTGTAAAAAACACACGAGCTTATGCGATATTCTGCTCAAGTGAAATCTACCGGTTGATACCCACGTAAATACAAACTAATTGATAACTCAGGTGACCTCAAGGCCAAAAATTTTCCTTTAGAAGGAAAAAATCAAAAGACAAGTGCAATATCGACAGCCTGAATATGAAGCACATTAATAGATTATCTTTACAAACATCAGTTTTGAAAATTTGGGAAAAATGGTTGCCTTCCTGCGATATTGCCAAATAAGTGGACATAATAACCTATGTGTCGAATTCAGCAATTTTAAAAAAATTGTTAAAAAATAACGGGTCATATTTATTCCTATATCACGAAATAGTGGGCAAAGCAATTATGGTCAATAATGGAGTAATATGTTGCACGATACAAATAAGGGTATCGTACCCGATACAATACTGATACGCCGTTTCAATTTTTTTTTGAAAATTTAGGATACATATGGCTATATAAATTAATTAATTTCGATATTAACTTTTTTTATAAATGATAAGATTTACATAACATATGAAAAATATTAAAGCGAAAAGAATGAAATCCAATTCATGCATTAGTCAGACCTATTAAGTCGGAGGTCGTGAAATAACTCCCGATCAAGCCTTTTGTGTAGTAACATTTAACCAATTTCTATTTTATTCAACTTTTATACGAAACCTATCAAAAATTTAACTTTTTAGTCACTATTTATATTGCTAAACCATAATTAGACACATGATATAACTAGATAATGGCATATTCACTATTCAAGCATAAATTTTTTTAGTATATATATTTATTTATTTTTAGAAGCCAAATTTGGCCGAACGAATCGATACTCGTATTGTTGGCCTATCAGTGACGTATATGTATCCAAGACATACTATACTCCAAATCAGAACCAGATAGCGTATCCACGTATCCGTATCCACCTATCCGATACTCAATCATTATTATTTTTAAAGTATACGTTAGGTGGAGTGTTAATATATACAAGAGCAGCAATCATGAGATCAACTTGAACTTACCAACGCAAACAAGTAGCTCAAAAACATTCTCGGAAGACTATATTTTATCTCCTTAAGGAAAAAAAAACAGCACAAATTTATCACGGGTGTAGATAAATTACAACAACAAACTATCTCTTCAAGGACAAATCGAGATGAGAGCTTTCGGATACTAGTTTCCACCATGAGCTACAGATCCACTAATAAGTTCTAAAGTAGAATGTCAACCACATGAGGAACTTCTGAAGGTCAATTATTGCTAGTTTATTTTCATCGAGTGGGAACCCGGAATCGAAATGAAAGGCCCTAGATCATAAGATGTCGTATACAACAAGATGGGAATTCACAAATCAACAAACAAATCATACAAGATCAGTTTTTTTCAGCTTCAAGAAAGCGAAATCCAAGAATTGGGCGAAATGTCCAAAAACGGATATTTTGTTCAGCTCCAGTGGCGATTCTCTCTATCATACAGCCAAATAATAACAATAATAAAAAGGTAGCTTAAATCAAGCGTCTTGCTAGATTATTTTCAGCGAGTGGGACCCGAAATCGAAATGAAAGGTCCTAGATCATAAGATGTAGTGTACAACAAGATGGGCATTCACAAATCCACTAATAAATCATACAAGATCAGTGAAATCCAATAAACTTTCCCTCCCCATTGGGTAAAAATTCCAAAAAAATGGAGTCTTTGTTCAGCTCCCGTGGCGTTTTGCTGTATTAAACAGCCAAATAATAGGAAAAAAGGAAGCTTGAATCAAGCTTTCTGGCTTTTGATTACCTTATCCTCGAAAAAAGCTTTCGATAACAATAAAAGGGATCGACGATAACAGCTAGTTTATATCTTCAACTAAACCAATCATGCACAGAGAAAATCAAGATCTGGTTCTCCTTATCATAAGATCTGGTTCTCATTATCATACAAGATCAGTTCTTTTCAGCTTAAAAAAGGTGAAATCCAAGAAACTATTCCTCCCGATTGGGTAAAAAGTCCAAAAAATGAAATCATGTTCAGCTCCGGTGGTGATTCTCTGTATTCTGGTGGTGGTTTTCAAATAATAATAATAATAATAATAATAATAAAAAGGTAGGTTGAATCAAGGTTTATGGCTTTCGATTACCTTATACTCCAAAAAGGATCCACGATAACAGCGAGCAAGCTAATAGAGTAACAAGGAAAAGATCAAATCTTCAAACAAATCAAATAATGCACAGAGAAAATCAAGATCTGGTTCTCGTAATCCCGAAAAAACCCATTAAGTTCAGAACCCAACCAATAGATAGATACATATCTGTATATGGATTGTAGAGAGAGAGAGAGATCAAATTGTTGTGTTGTTGAGATACATATCATTCATATGTGTGTGTCAGTGTGTGGAGATCCAAATGTTAATATTCTTCTTCTTTAGAGCAAGTAAAGTTGGTACTAGGAATCTTATGTGGGAATGTATAGCATGAGCGGTGTAGAGAGAGAGAGAGAGAGAGAGAGAGAGAGAGAGAAAGATAAACCCTTGTTGAAGAAGCTGCTTTCTTATTCTTCTACAGTAGTTACTATGTAATATTGATTGGTGATGATGATATGATATTAATATTAATATTAATATTAAGAAGGTGTTAAATGAATGAATATAAATGAGAGAGAAATAGTGAGTGAGTGAGAGAGTTAGCCTTCCTTCACCACGTATTTAAATGCGATATTTATATTTCCTCAAATGCCCTCACTTGTTCACTCTAATACCCACTCTGTCCTCCTCTACACTACCAAAACCCTTTTTCTTTTTCTTTCTTTTTCCTTTTCATTTTCTTTTTTTATAATAATGATGTTTAAATTTACTTCGTTACCCCTTTAGTATGGCGAGCTTTATTTTTTCTCATTAATTAACTTAAGTTTTTGTTTCGATTTAATGCAATTTTGAAAAAAAACAATTAATAAGGGTAATTTTGTCTTTTCGACATTTGTCACGTCTAAAAGCCAAAAAAAATAACTTTTCTTTCTATCCCGTTACACCAAACAGACCTAGAGTTCATTATCCCCAATATATATATATATATATATATGAGAAAGGTTTTCAGATTTGAGAAGAAATGTACTATGATCTTTTCCTTTTGTTAGTTAAGGGTAAAAAAGTCATTTTACGTAATTTAGTATCTTTTGTTAGTTAAGGGTAAAAAAGTCATTTTACGTAATTTAGTATTTTTTTTTAGCGAAATTGCATTCAATCGAAATAAAACCTTAAGTTAATTATATTAATTGAGAAAATGTAGAGTTTGGTATGCTAATTGAGAATTGAAAGAAATTTGAATACATTAAACATATGTGATTGTTTAGACAGTCAAATTAATTTAGTTTTTAAAAATATGATTTTTATGATGAAAAAGGTAAAAAAAATGCAGATTTTTAAAAATTCAGTTTTTCAGTGGTTTTTTAAAACAGATTTTTAAAATCGGATTTTAAACTCTTTTTTTTTTTTACCAAACGGACACTAAATCAGGTTTTTATAAGGTTAATAGAATTAGAAAATCGGATGTTTTGAATGTTTTTCAATAGAATTAAGCTATGAATAAATTTAGGCGGGATTTTGTCTCTTTTTTAGAGATAACATAGATTAAGTAAATATATCGACAAGAATGTCTAAAAAAATTCATTTATGGATTTATAATATATTGGTGCTCGTATACTATTTTTATTAGAAATTAAACCTATTTGGTTTCAAATTTTAGCTTGCGTACGTACAAATCTAGCACCAGCTCCCTATGAATTATTGATCAATTTAATTGGGTTGGATTATATTGAAGTTTTTAACGGCGTGCATTCATGATTTTTACTTCAAAAATGCAAAAGTATTTGGTTTACCAAAAAAAAAAAAGAAATACGAGTTTTCTCATATGTATTCGTAATTATTTTTCGATTATATTTTTTAAATCAACGTTCTATTTTATTTATAAAGTGTTTATTCAAAAAAAATTATAAAATTTGACATTTTATATTTTTTTTGTATTTATTAATATTACTACCTTATATTTTGTCAAACAAACAATTAAACATAAGAAAGTATATAAAATGTTAAATTTTATAGGTTTTTTTGAAAAACAAAACTTTAGAAATAAAATAGAACTTTGGTTTAAAAAATATAATTAAAAAATAATTACAAATGCATATGAAAAAACTGATAAACTGACCAAAATCTAACCATACTAACATGAGAAAATTTGAAACCCATGTGGGAAAACAATTTTGGGATGTAATTTTTTCGGTTCATTAAAGTAAACTCTGTTATGATATTTGACTTCTCAAATGCTAGTCGAAGTCGTAACTCTCAATTCTTAACTCATAGTTAGGAATCATAACTCTTAAAATTGAGTTACACTTTTTTAATCAAAAAATAATTACAAATGCATGTATTGAATTTTTAAATTTTACGTTAATTTTCGAAATATGCAATTATACATCTCGAAAAAAATAAGACGTATATTTGTCTTCCAGTCATGAAACCGTGAAAATTTGCATTAATCAAATATTTATTTGGAGCATTTTTGCATAAAAGTGTCTACAAAAGTTTCTACAAAAGTGTACATTTAACGCTCCCATATATATATACTAGTAAAGTTACTCACGTGTTGCGTGTGAGACGCGTAATGAGATAAATCTCGTAATATATTTTATTTTGAACATAATATTTCAGATTTGATATCATTTATTGTAGTTATGGAGCTTAAAACGAATTATTAATTAATTTAGACTACATCCGTAATTAGAAAAATATAGTGAGAACAAATTGTTAATTAATTAGATTAAGTACATTCGTAATTATTAAAATAGAGTGAGCGTATTTTTGGAAAAATTGGGCAAAACTTGGCAGGATCAACTTTTTTGAGTTTGCTTATATTAATAGTATGATATATCATTTTATTATAATAAGACAACCTAAGTCAAATGAGTCTGTCCAATTTAGCCATTTTTTTTCAAAAAATACTCATATACATTTATATTAATTACAATAATAACATACTCACATAAAAATATAAAAAGTAAAAACTAATAAAATTATTTATCTCTCTTTAACAACCGAACATTCTTTTAAATCTTAAATTATGTTTTTTTTTGTATTATGCACATTTATATCATAACCATATCTATTTTCTATATTTTTATTGCATTACGCGCAGCACACGCAACGCGTGGGTCACGATTACTAGTATATATATATATATTAGTATGATTTGATAAATTATTAAATAAAAAAATGGTAGAAAAAATTCAGTCCTTTTAAGAATAAGAATGGATTATTTGCTTACTTAAATTTATTGTTTGAAGAATTTTATTAGTAACATATGATTAGTTTTAAGAAACTTATGTTGCTAAATTATGATACGATTCCATTACTATTTGCAATTAAAGATAAATATTTGACAATAACAACACGCTATTATGTTGCTAATTTTATGGGGAAGGCGTGTTGCTGAACTGACGGTAATTTTATTGCTGATTTGGTTAGTAAAATTTAACAATTTTTTTAGAAACAAAATACGGTGTTGCTAAATTTAAGTTGCTAAATAGTTGGTAATTTTGTTGCTAAGTTTCCTATAATTTATATTGTTGTTTTGTTTATTTATGTTGCTAATCAACAACATAATTTGCCTTCTTTTTTTCCGCCATAACTACTCTTTCTTGTAGTGCAGTAACGTGTGTGTTTTTCTTTTGTGCAGTCAATCAACTGAATGACACAAAGTCCTGTTTTCAAAATTAAATATTCAATTGTTATTTTTTTTCAAATTTTGATTAATAATTAAATTTATGGTAGTATCCACCAAGATTCTATATTTTTATTTGAGTTTTTATTGTGTTGTAAAATTTATTTTTAATTTATTACATCTGAATTTGTTTAATATATGATAAAAAATAAAAAATTAAATTAGTTATTGAAAATGTATCATCTAACCCTCCATTTTTTAATCTAATAGTTATAAAGATGACTGAACATTATACATTATAACTCAATAACCGCACAAAATGAAGAGCCCTAACATGTATATCACAAGTTGATGGAAGAGGGTGGTCTTAAATTTTCAGCATATATAAGTGAATTTACTCTAGATTACAACTCAAATGTAATCCAACTCATAATAATTATAATTCAAATCTTTAAGCTTAATCTTACTTATTTAAGTTCAGAAAATTTGTTTTACATAAACACCGGAATAAACATTTCATCAATTTTAAAATGAAAATTCGTTACCACCATTAACGTTAGGAACTTAGGTATCACAAATTCAAATAAATATTAATAGAAGACCGATCAAATTGAAACACCTAACCCTAACAAAATTAATTTTTAAGAAATGCTTAATAAGTCCCACTTTTAAAACTTTATTACCACAAAGTTGCTAGCATAATTTGTACTAGCGGATCTGCCCACGCATTGCGTTGGTGTGACGATAACTATATTCATTAAGTACACACATAGATACCAATTAAATCGAATATAAACTTGATAGCCATAAAACTGAAATCACATAAATTAATAATTACAATATTATTGCAATAAAATAAAGTTTGCATACCTGGAATAGTAAAAATAGTAAAAAAAAATTAGACAGGCAGGGAGAGAACAAGAGAGAGAAACATAGAATAGCCAAATAAATTTGAAAGTGAGATGACAGTTAACGTAACAGAGCAGTTTTATTTTGCATTCTGCGTGTAATTAGTATTTACTTTATTTGCAATTTGTGTAATTAAATGAGTTTTTTTGTAAATATTTATTTCAAGTATTTGTAAGTGGTGTTGACATAAACTAATAGTATATATACCTTCCAAGTCCCACTTTTTCATACCATATAAAGAATTAAAAATCTAATTTGTGTCTCACCGTTCACATTCAACGTACAACTTCTCTTTCGAGATATCACAATCTCTCCCTGCAATGTAGACGGTGCTTCTTCTCTGTCAGTCTCGGCTCCGCCTCCAGTCAATCTGCCACTCGAGACTTATTTGTCAATTGATCCTCCGCAGTTACGTACTTCAATGACATCTCATCTTTCTCTTTCGAGTATGGATAGATAAACACCGGGGTACAAGACTCACGCAATGCGTGGTGCAACACGTGGGTTAGTGATAACCCGTTTGCAAAATTAACATTAGAATTAATTAGTTTTTTTTTTACATAATACTAATTAAAAAAAAATCCAATAAAAGAGTACATGTGGGGGAGAGAGAGTAAAATCTTGAATGAAAATAACTAGGATGATGACAGAGCAATGAATGAACGGTTTATTAATTGGGTATTTGGGTATATATGTTTTTTTCTTTCTGAATTAAAGTTATTTTCCTAATTTAATTAATTACGTGGGTTTTTTTTTCCAAATATTTGTTGTAAGGCTTTATAAGACGTTTAGACATATATAATAGTATGATACTATACACAAGTCAACGATCTCATAACTTCCCCAATTAGGGTTAAATATTGAGATCTGCTTGAATCGATTATATTTCGAATAGATCATTAGTTTTGACTGTCGAGCCCTAGATCCGATTGAAGTTGAACTTAAACTCAAATTGAGATTTTTATTCGATTATGGTATGTTTACGTGTATATGCCTAAATTTATATACATAGCTGTGGCTATACTTGCATTGGCCAATAATTTTTTTGTCTTCGTTGATTTTGACGTACGGTCTCATGTGTGGAGAGTAACATATATGTTTTTTTGTATAACCCGGGTTGTTTTACGTATTACTTTGCACATAAGCTTTTGTTAAACATTTGTAGTTCTATAGGTGTAATGAAAATTTAGGCTTCTTATATTTAGTTGTTTTCAGAGTCTTTTTTTCTTCATGATGGTTGCCTCTTTTAAGATCCATCTCATTTGATTTTTATGGTTTTTATATTTATACACGTATAGTCAAATGATAAAAAAAAATATGATGAAAAATGATTTGGATACTATGTTTGGTTGTCATTGTTAAAGATTAGTAAGGTTCGTATTATGTTTTTTGATACTTTTTCTAACCAGGCCACATGTGTTTGTATTACAGTCGGGTTACTATAAGAATATCTGATGTATCTTGCAACTTTATGAGTCTACTTTTACTTTTTCAATCATTTGTCAAGATCTCTAAGCGAAAAATGATAATAACGTTTTTATTTAAACTGAGATTCAAGATAATGGTCGTTCGAATCTAATTGAATTTGAAACTTTTTAAACTTTTTTATATTTAAAATATACGCACTTCAGTGTGAACTATATGCAGTTTAAAATGAATGCAGATTCGACTGAAATTATACACAGTATGTTGTGCACTATAGAAATTTTCGATTAATCTATATGCACTTTGTGGTGAATCATTTTCACATTGTGGTGAACCCTATGCAATTTTGACTAACTATTATGCACTTTTATTAAACTAGTTGAATGAACTGTATGCACTTTTATATAAAACTCTATGCATTTTGACTGAATTATATACACTGACTGAACTATATGCACTTTTAACTAAACTATATGCATTTGGTAGTGAACGATATTCACTTTTGAGTTAACCATATGCTATTTTGAAGTTTTGATTAACAATATGCAATTTTGACGTAACTATATACAATTTTATTGAACTATATGCACAGTTGACTAAATTGTATACACTTTTATACCAAATTGCTAATTATATCAAATTATATGCAATTTCAACTGAATTATATGTAATGTGTGAACTATATGTACTTTTAACTCAACCATATTCACTTTTGATCGAATTGCATGCATGTTTAATTGAACTATATGCATTTTTAACTGAACTGAAAGACGACAATAGGTGAAAATGCCATTTTTTTGTTAAAAAAAATGATGAAAAATCAATTTTTTTGTTCGAAAGCTACTTTTTGTTGAAAAAAGCCACTTCGAGGCGAAAACATCTGCATTTTTGGTGAGAAATGTGCTATTTGGTGAGAAAAGACCGCTATATGGTGGTCAAATTTATTTTTTTATTTAAAAAAAAAACTCGTTCTATGGTGAAAAAAGCCGTTTTTTGTGAAAATACCAACTTTTGGCGTAAAAAGTCTTTTTGGGCGAAAAAACCCATTTTTTAGGAGAAAAAGGCAAAAAAACCGTTTTTTGGCAAAAAAATGTGCTTTTTGGTGTAAAAAATCTTTGTTTGACCAAAAAATTTTTTTATATTTTTTTTGTTTTTTTAGAAAATGTATTTTTTTATAAAAATTTTTAAAAAAAACCAAGTTTTTTCTTAGTTTTTTATATATAAAATTTTCGATTTATTACGATTTCTTAGAATATTTTAGAATATTTGGTACTGTTTTTTTTAAATTTCTAGTTAGAGAAATTAAGTGTTTTGTGTTTTATGTTGAGTAATGACGTTTTTATAAATCGAGTGAACAATTAGAAAGTGTGACATATGAGAGATGTAAACTTTATCTTGTGGAAATATATGTTGTCATGACTAAAAAGGAAAATACCCGATACTTACATTATACTATACATTATTAATGATAGCTACCTCGTACATTAAAAACTTTCAATTTAGACTTTTACTATCCAGGTATACTCCTAGTTTATTATAAAGTATCTTTAAGTATGGTCAGTTTTTCGTTTATTATCTCAAACTATAACTTTTTTCATTTAGTACGCTGAACTTTACTTGTTTTTTAATTGAGGTTTTATACGTTCAGTACACCAAACTATCTGCTTTTAACGATTTGGATACCCACCTTTCAAAATTTTCAATTTGGGTATCACACTATAATAGCTTTCCAATTTATGTACCACCGTCTAAATTAATCACGGAATTATGGTACGTGACATTTGACAAACGCTAATTTGATAATTTTGCATAAAAATATGTCATCCTCGAAAAACGTTTCCCCCAATTTCACACATAGCAAAAATTTGGATTATGTGCTAATTTTTGTTATGTGTGAAATTAGGAGAAAAGTTTTTCTAGAATGACACATTTTTGTGTAAAAATGTCAAATTAGCTTCTCAAATTAACATTTGTCAAATGTCACGTGACATGATTTCGTGATTAATTTAGACGGTGGTACCTAAATTGAAAAATTATTATAGTGTGGTACCCAAATTAGAAAATTTAAAAGCTAGGTAGCCAAATCGTTAACAACACTATATTTTGGTGTACTAAACGTATTTTTTTTCTTTTTTAATTTTTGTACGATTCTGTTAACAAAAACTATTTTTTAGATGGAACCCGTTAAATTGAGGGGGTATTTTGGTCACTTCATGACAATGATTAATTTAATTTTATATAACTATTTACTACACCCGTTGAATGAGGTGAAATGATCTAAGGGTCTACAATTAAAATAAATGAAATAAAAATCTATTATTTCATAATTAAATATAACTAGTATATATACATATAATTTGTATACATATATACATATATACAGCTCACACACCAGTGATACCACCCTCTGCCCCCCACCTCCGCCGTTGGTGACCTCGTTCGGTGGGTACAACGGTTAGGTTCGTTGGGATAACGATATATAGGTTCGTTTAGGGAGATAAAGAGATTATTCTGGTGAAGGAGGTGATGGCAGAGGTGGGGGAGAGATGGCGACAAGTCTGGTTTAGAGGAATGGATCACTAGTTTTAATGTCAAAAGGACCAATATTTATACATTTGAAGAATAGAAGCACCTTATTGTAATATTGAATAAGTTTCGGTGTTTTCAAATAAGTCCTTGATAGTTTATGTAAAATAATTTTGGTTATTTGGTAAATACAAGTATTGGGAAAAATGCTATTTTGGTACCCAACGTATCAGCTTTTACCAATTTGGTACCCAACGTACCACGTTTTCTAATATGGTACCCAACGTAACTAGTTTCTCTCCAATCAAGGGACCAATCCCACTTCAGGTCATCGGAGACTGGTCACGTGACACCACGTGATAGCCTTAGGTCTGAGATAGGAAGGCAATTTTGTCATTTCAGTTTTATATAGTTTTTAATTTATTTTTTATATAACTTATAAGTTATAAAAATGGGAATATGAAACATTTGGCGCTTTTTCCTTTAGACAACACAGACTCTCTCTCCCCCCTAAAAAAAAATGCACCCAAAATTCTAGGGTTTCTGATCATACTCAATCAATCATAGTTGCTGGAAAAATTATTGAAGATACGCATTATGGTGTGGGTAATACGCAGAAACGAGGCTCTCGTCCCAAGTTACGGTGAGTCCACTACCATTTGCTAAAATTTGAAATTCTATTATCAATTTTGGTTGTGAATTAATGTTTTTATAGAAACTATTTATTTTAATTAGGGTTTCGATTGATATTTGGGGTTTTTTGATTTTTTTTGTACAAACTAATAGAAAACAATGCATAAAATTGCAGATAATATTGTATAAAGTTAATAGAAAACATTGCATAAAATTGGAGATAAAATTGATAGAAAATATTGTATGAAATTAGTATCTTGTAATTTAACTGCTTATTCAACTTTTAAAACCTGTAATACCTTTCTTTTGGCAGCTGCGAAGACAAGTTTATTCTCAATAGACTTTCACCATGGGGGTAATTTTGTTTATGATGGAGAAAATATTTGTGGTTATGAGGGTGGGGAAAAGATTTTTGTTGATTATTGTAACCCAAAAAGTTTGTCTTTAAAGTCATTAGAAGCTATTGCTGCTCAATTAGGATGGCTCGATGTTAGAAAATTTGCTTTTAAGAGAGCTGGTTCAGAATTTGAGAATAATTTGATTCAGATTAAGGTTGATATTGATGTTGTGAACCTAAGCAAGTTTATAAATAGTGATAAGTGTGTTCAAGTGTATGCTGAATGTTGTGAAGATGAATTTGGAGCTAGTGATACTAGAGATGAAGAACAACATGTAGATGATGGTGATATTGGAAAATTTTCAATCTTGGAAGGTAGTGATGATGAGGGTAATGATGATGATGGTCTTGTTGACCTACCTGTACTTTTCCAAACAGATTTACCTTCAAGTTCAAGTAGGCCTTCAAGTTCAAGTAAGCCTAATTTTGTGCCAAATGTAACAAATCCTCATCCAAACATAGTGTTCAATGAAGAAATATTGAATGAGGGTTGTATAGATTATGATTACTTTGAGAGTGATAAAGAAAGTGATGAAGAACATGTGGACAGTTCTTTAGTATTTGGTGAAGCAGATTTGGACAATGTGAATTTCAAGTTAGGAATGAAATTTCCCACTCCAGACCACTTTAGAGAGGCCGTAAAAATGTACTCTTTTCAGAATGGGAAAAACTGTAAACTTGTAAAGAACTCAGCAAAGAAATTTATTGTTAGGTGTTTTAATGGGACCAACAAAGAAGATGGGAATGACATCAAGTGTAAATGGTACTTGTATGCAGCTGTAGTGAGAGATGAAGTGACAATAGAAGTGAGGACAATTGTTGAAACACACAACTGCCCTAGGCCACAAGACATAATTGCTTGTAAGCCATTGTTCATTGCTAAGAGGTACATGAAAAAGATTAGAGTTAACCCTAAATGGAATGTTCAAGCCTTCAGGCAACAAGTACATATGGATTTACAATGCAAAGTAGCCATGTCAACAGCCTACAAATCTATAAGAAAAGCTAAAACAAGACTGCAAGGAACTAATGCTGAGCAATATTTGGTTCTATGGGATTATATAGAAGAGATGAAAAGATCAAATCCAGGGACTACAATAATTATGAAAGTCTCACATAGACCAAGAAATGATTTTGCTATTTTTAGGAGGATTTACATATGTTGGGGCTCTTTTAAAAGAGGGTTTAAGGAGGGTTGTAGGCCTTTGATAGGCTTGGATGGTTGCCATTTGAGTGGGCCACACAAGGGAGTTTTGCTTAGTGCAGTAGCCATTGACCCAAATAATTGTTGCTACCCATTCTGTTATGCTATTGTGGACATAAAGAATTGCAGAACATGGAAATGGTTTCTAAAATTGTTGGTTAGTGACCTTGAGATAGATATTACAGAGAATTATAGTATCATATTTGACAAACAAAAGGTACACTGTAATTTTTCCCAACTATAATTCTAGTATATTTAGTATTCAATGGTATTCTATGTTTTTGATCAAAACATTTGTATTATGTATGTTTTATTGCAGGGGTTGATCAAAGCAGTAGCTAAGTTATTGCCTAGCATTGAGCACAGGTATTGTTTATGTCATTTGTATAACAACTTCAATCAAAAACACAAAGGAGTGGCCTTGCAACTCACTGGAATTCCATGTGTACATGGAATTGCTTGCTTATATCACCAAGGTAAAGAGCCAGAAGATTATGTGCACAGCTGCTATAGTATTAGCACATACAAGAGATTGTACACTAATGTCATGAAACCCATGAATGGTAAGGATTTATGGCCTAAGAGAAAAGAGCATCCAATACTTCTACCACCACCTGTAAAAGAGGTAAAACGTGGGAGGCCTGCTAGGATTAGAAGAAGGGGACCAAATGAGCCAAAACAATCTAAAATAAGCAGGAATGGTCTTGTTATGAATTGTAGAAATTGTGGAAAACCAGGACATAATTCTAGAACTTGTGGCAGGCCACCAAAGGTAAGAGTGCAGGGTAAGGGAATTAGAAAAAGAAAAGAAAAAGAACCTGTACATCTTGTAGATGAGACTGACACTAGTGGAGATGATGGAGATGATGAGGCAGAGGTTGTGGTGTGTGAGAGAGATGAGCAGTATGTGCCAATTGTGAGTGAGCCAACTGTTCAATGAGCCAGTGTTTAATGAGCAGTGTTTAATGAGCCAATTTTTAATGAGGCAGTTCTGAGTGAGCCAGTGTTTAATAAACCAGTGTTTAATGAGCCAGTTCTGAGTGAGGTATTTGTGAGTGAACCAATGATCAATGAAATTGTTAGTGAGGTAAACCACAATGAAGATCTGGAAGAAGAAAGGCTTTGGGCTGAAATTGATAAGGAACTTGCTGCTGAGAATTGTATGTCATCAAGTCAACCACAGACAATCATTCAACATGACCCAATTCCAAAGGCCAACAAATTGTATTCTTCTCAAAAAGTTGGCACTAAGTCCAAGCTAACACCCAAAAAACCAGTTAGAAATAATATTTTCCTATTTTTTAACTAATATATACTAGCACACATTTTTATGTGGTAATTATTTAAATATACTTGTTATACAGATTAGAAGGAGTAACAGGATACTAAATTCTCCTAAAAAAGGGCCTGTCATAGTTGATTATCAAGATTTATCCACTGAAAATGAACCTCAAACAATGCATGCTGGAATCTTGAAAAGGCCAAAACAATGTGCCATTAATCTGCCTAAAGGTCACATACAAAAGGGGGGGAAGAGATATTTGACACCACATGAACTGTTAGATAATATGGAGCATAAAAAGAAGGCAAAAATGACAAAGAAAGATGGTCCTTCTAGTGTTTGATATCAAGTGTCTGGATATCAAGTGTTTTGTTAATATTAGTTTGGTGCAATACTTTTGGTTAAGTTATGACTGTAATTTTGGTGGTGTAATGACTGTAATGTTGGTATTGTAATGACTAAAATTTGGTATTGTAATGACAGTTAATTTGGTAATGAAATGGCTGTTATTTTTGTGTTTTGGTGAAGTTTTTAGTGCTAATTTGATGAAGCTATTACTGTTACTTTGATATTGTAATGACAAATAATATTTCTTTTCTCTTGTACTTGTCTCATTGTGTGGTAATATTTAAGTTTTTTCTGATCACTGAAAATTTTGATCAGAATTTTTTCCTATTGTATTTTCAGGTACCAATGTGAACCAAATTTCATCACTGCAACTCATTACAGGTACCAAACTTTGATAAGAAAAAAATTCTGAACCAAATTTTGATCAGATTTTTTCCTATTGTATTTTCAGGTACCAATGAAGACCAATGTGAACCAAATTTCATCACTGAAACTCATTACATGTACCAAACTTTGATAGGAAAAAAATTCTGAACCAAATTTTGATCAAAAATTTTTTCCTACTGTATTTTCAGGTACTAATGAAGACCAATGTGAACCAAATGTGAACCAAATTTTCAGAATAGTCAGAATAATTATAAACCATCAACTGCAATTAATCATAAAAGAGTTCAAGTTGATATTAAAACCACATCACATCATTACAACATTACAACTAGCTCATCCAACCCACTTAATTTAGCTCACATTCACCATTAAGTAAGAAAACAGAAACAAAAATTACAAACAAGATTAGGCTTAGCAACACATAGCTAACTGGTTTTTGCTTCTCTTTCATAGCAGCCTCTTTTTCAACCTTCAATGTCTTAATGTATTCTTTTAGCTCTTGTATCTTCTCTTCAAGTGACTCATTATAGGCCTGCAGTTTCTTATTATCTTCTTCAACTTTAGATTTGTTGCGCAACAAACCAGGTATGGTGGCCAAAGCTCTATCACACATAGGGGGGTCAAACCAACTAAAAAATTTACATTTTCCACTTTTACAGTCAAGAAACCTTCTTCCTGGATTTGTTTTGGTCCATGAAGTCGTCATTTTTGGTTGGTTTCCATAGTAGCACAGACAATCCATGGAGTTTTAGAGAGAGACAGAGAGCAGGAGTGAGGAGTAGCTGTGTGTGTGTGTTTGATAAAGTTGCTGTGATATCTATAAAAGTAAAAAAGATAATGGAGGGAAAGTTCAATGACATTTTGGAGGAAAAACTAAAGGGTAAAATAGTAAAATAGCATTTATGACCAGTCTCCGGTGACCTGAAGTGGGATTGGTCCCTTGATTGGAGAGAAACTAGTTACGTTGGGTACCATATTAGAAAACGTGGTACGTTGGGTACCAAATTGGTAAAAGCTGATACGTTGGGTACCAAAATAGCATTTTTCCCCATAAGTATTAGAAGGGTATTATAGTCACATGCCAATTTTTCATCCATTTAATTGACGAAATTGTATAAAGTACTAACATTTCAATAGTTTAAGATACTAAACGGAAAAGCTATAGTTTGGGATACTAACCGAAAAACTAAAGTATAATAAATACGGTATACCCAACATAGAACCTTGTATCTAAAATGGATACTAGTAAAACCACGTGTTGCGTGAGAGACGTTTGGTGACATAAATCTCGTGATATATTTTATTATGAACATAATATTCACATTTGGTATCATTAATTGTAATTATGTGGTTTATCCTTAATTATATTCTATTAGAAAATAAAGATTAATACCGAATTGATACCATACATTGGGGAAGCTAAGTGGGGACGATCGGGTGCCACGGCACCCCCCATAATTTTAGAAATCCCAAGTGACGCAATTTTTTTTAGTACAATTTCTTTTTAGGTGTAGATTTGGCACCCCCATAAAAATATGTTACTTGTACATATATTTATAGCTAATGCTTGAACCCAAAACACAATAATTAAATTTGGGCCGAAAGACCCAATTATATTTTTCTTTGATATTGGACTCTTTGATAAAAATGTATAGTGCTGCTTGCATGGTTTTACTTAATATTTATGAAGATGGACCTACTTCTCTAAAGGGAGAAGCTCGTTCAACACATAAGGCATTAACTTCCTTTGAATTTGTCTTTATACTTCATCTTATGAAGTCAATGTTAGGAATCACGAATTCTCTTTGTCTAGCTTTGCAATCTAAAACTCAAGACATTGTTAAGGCTACTTCAATGGTTTTATCTACTAAAAGCCTTCTTCAAAATCTTAGAGATGATGAATTCGATGATTTGGTTGCTACCGTCAAACTCTTTTGTGAATCACGCAACATTGATATCCCAAACTTGAATGCAAAATATTCTTCGAGGTATGATCCCACTCGTGATAACTTTTCAGTACTTGACCGCTATAGAGTTGATATTTTCTATCGTGCTATAGATTCTCAAATTCAAGAACTAAATCGTCGCTTTGATGAGCAAGTAATGGAATTGTTAGTTCTTAGTTCTACTTTGAATCCTAATTGTCACTCTTCAATATTCAAAATTGATGATATTTGTCTACTTGTTGACAAATTTTATCCGGAGGACTTTACGGAGTTTGAGAAAAGTAACTTGAAATTGGAACTTCGACATTACGAGAATTGTGTTATTTCTCTTCCTGAATACAAGAATTTATTATCGATTTCCGAGCTTTGTCAATGGTTGGTAGAAACAAAATGATCTACAACATATCAGCTTGTTTATAGAATTGTGGTTCTCGTGCTTACTCTTCCCGTTTCTACCGCCACCGCAGAAAGATCATTTTCAGCTATGAATATCATCAAAACTAGTATTCGTAATAAAATGGAAGCCGATTATCTTGAAGATTGTATGATGATGTATATTGAGAAAGATATTGCTTCAAAATTTAGCACGGAAACTATCATTGATGCATTTGCGAATGCGAGCAGCCGTCGGGTTCATTTCTTTTGATTTTATCAGGTATCATGTTAGTTATTTGCAATAATTTTTGTGTTTATACTTTGGTATTTGTTCAACAACACTTAAATGGGGTATATAGATTATGAGTGAGTATGAAAAATTATTATTTTAAGTTTTTTTTTTTTTTTGTATATGTTGGCACCCCCCATTTACACATCCTGGCTTCGCCCCTACCATACACTAACAATTATTAATGTGTACTCCTTTTCCATGTTACTAGTTACTACCATGCGAGTCAATCCTTGCAAGTTTTAAAAGGTGACAATTTGTATTTCATTTATAGAAACAATAAACTCAAATATGGTCTTTAGACTACTAAAAAAAATAAAAAATTATAGTACATGGTAGTAGTGGTTAAAGTTTCATAGTAAAAAGGTACTAGTTGTATATTAACCTTTTATTAATAGAATTTACTTATGATCCATAAAGTGACATTGATAACGACATCAAGTTTTTTTATGAAACAATTCAGTTTGGGTATTATTGGACATGTATATGTTGGACCAATTTGTATTTAAACGATTGTGTTGATTTAACTTAATGATATCTCATTAGTCGTACTAAAATTTTAAAATGAATTGTTTAAGACTAATAGGTATGAAAAACGAAAAGGAAACCAACGAAAAAGGACTAAGACAAAATTCGAGTTTATGGTACAATATTGGAATTAACCAGAATTAACCAGTTACTTGGTGCAACTAGTTGAAACTGAGTTAACCGGTTAAGTGTTGAAATATGAAAACAGCTCCTTTCTCGACTCCAATCTTTGAAGCTATGGAAACAATTTAAAAACGATTCCAATCAAGCAATGAACCATTGCATATTATTCTACTACATCAGTACTTGATTATGTAGCGTCTACACTGAATACTGGAGTCAGAGTTTTGGATGCCATGTGCATTCAGGAAACGAGTCATCTTTTATATAATTTCATTTAGTAATAAAATAAATATGAAAATGTTATGGATGCCATGTGCATTCACGGAAATGAGTCATTTTTATATAATTTCATTTAGCAATAAAATAAATACGAAAATGTTATTGGCAAGGGTTGAAACTCACATACTACAAGAATGATAGCAAAATACAAATAATTTTCATGGAACTATAATCTTGGACACACTTATATGTAACATAATAAGGATTTTTATATTTATAAGTTATACTCCCTCCGTTCCTAATTAAGTGTGTTGTTATTGTTGTTATAGTTATAAATGGTAAGTATATAAAGGGCAAAAGGAAAAAAAGTTACCCGCATTAACTTTAATTATGATATTTACAAGGGCAATATTAGTAATTTATGTATCAAAATTTAATATGCTTAAAAAGTAGCAATTTATAAGGGACACTTAAAAAGGGACGGAGGGAGTATATTTTTTCCAAAAAGTGGAGTCCTCTAAATTTTTGCATTTTTAGGAGACTTTGGACCAGGACCATTCTTGCCCTTGCTTAAAACCGGGGTCTATCTACAACACTCAAAAAAACTTTAAATCGCAAAGATATTCGTTCTAAAAGATAACAACGTGACAAGTCTAAACAGCCAAAATTAACCGGTTAATAAGACCGAAATTTCACATTTCAACCTACACACCTCTAATACTAAAAAGGAGTACAGTAGAAACTCGATAAATTAATACTCGATTATTTAATAAACTCTCTAAGATAATATTTTTGGCCGGTCCCGACTCGGGGATAGGGTGCTAAATTAATAATTCGCTAAAATTATAAGATAATACATTTTTGATAATTTCTTTAGACCCCATATAAAATATAAATTAATAATTCCTTATATATAACATATTACATGAATGATTTACGAAGGTTTCTTGAAAAATGACTCGATTGTCCTTGTTGTGCTTGCATAATGCTCTTCGAATCTCGTCTGTCATTGTTGTTTTTTTCACACCTTTAAGATGGGAAGCCATGTTGTGTGTATGATTTGTTTGTGTTAACCTATTTTGATCTTGTATTTATATAGAAAATATTTTTAATGTCCATAAAGTGATACATTGAACACAAGAAGTATAATAAGGTGGGAGATTGAAGGTTTCTTTCAAATTGGGTCCTTCATTTGATATACATGCATTGTATACAATAATTAAGTGGAAGCTTGAAAGGTGTTTGTAAACTAAGTATTTTACTATAAATTAATAAAATATTAATTAATATATAAATTAATAATTATTAATTTATCGATTAATTAATAACTCTTTTAATTAATAAATTTTGGTGGTCCAAGTGTATTATTTTATAGAGTTTCTACTGTAATTCACTATAAGTAACTCATAGCAAATTATATTCCTCCTAGATACCTTGATAATTTCACATTTCTCATAAGTACCATTTTTTAATTATTTAGTTTATTTACTAAATTATCATACAAACCAAAATATAATATACATATTTTATCTTTCTACAAACCCAAAAAAATAGTTTTAAATTACAACAAAATAAAAAAAAACACAAAAAAAATACAAAAATGAAAAAAAATCACAAAAAATATAAAAAAAAAAAAATTATAAAAAAATTATAAAAAATCACAAAAAATCACAAAAAAAAATTATAAAAATTTAAAAATTACAAAAAATCACAAAAAATGAAAAAAATCACAAACTTTTAAAAAAATTACAAAAAAAAATATATAATTTTTTTTGTCAATATAACACTTTTTATACCGAAAAATCAAAAAAAATATAAAAAATGATAAAAACTTATAAAAAATCACAAAAAAAATTTAAAAATCACAAAATTCACAAAAAATCACAAAAAAAAAAGAATTATAAAAAAATTAAAAATAAAATAAAAAATCATAAACTTTTTAAAAAATTACAAAAAATATATAATTTTTTTTTGTCAATATAACACTTTTTATACCGAAAAGTGATTTTTTTATACAAAAAAATGGTTTTTCCATGATAAATGTGCCTTTTTTTTAAATCTAAATGAGCTGAAAATGCATCTAGTTCAGTCAAAAATACATATAATTCAGTCAAAATCGTATATAGTTCAATAAAAGTGCATATAGTTCAGTCGAAAGTGTATATAGTTAGTCAAAAATGCATAAATTTGAGTCGAAATTGTATTCAATTCAGCTGAAAATACATCTAGTTCCGTTGAAAGTGCATACAATTCAGTTAAAAGTAAATATAGTTCAATAAAAGTGAGTATGCATATAGTTCAGCTAAAAGTGCATCTGGTTCAGCTGAAAGTACATGTGGTTCAGCTTAAAGTACATCTGGTTCAGCTTAAAGTGCATCCAATTTAGTGGAAAGTACATATATTTAAGTCAAAAGTGCATATAGTGTAGTCCAAAATGAATATAGTACAATCGAAAGTGCATATAGTTCTGTTAAAAATGCATCTGATTCAACTAAAAGTGCATCTGGTACAACTGAAAGTGCATATGGTTCAGCTGAAAGTGCATATGGTTCAGCTAAAAATGTATCTGGTTCAGACAAAAGTGCATATGGTTCAGACAAAAGTGCATCTAGTTCAATAAAAGTGCATATCGTTCTGTAAAACCTGCATCTGGTTCAGCTAAAAGCGCATCTGGTTCAGTAGAAAGTGCATCTAGTACAGTCGAAAGTGCATAAAGTTCAATAAAAGTGATTTTTTTGTGATTTTTTTCATTTTTTTTATAATTTTGTGATTTTTGTGATTTTTTTTCATTTTTTTTTATAATTTTTTGTTATTTTTTTCATTTTTTTTGTAATTTTTTTTAAATTTTGTGATTTTTTGTGATTTTTTGTGATTTTTTCATTTTTTTTTTGTGATTTTTTTTTGTGATTTTTGTGATTTTTGTGATTTTTTATAAATTTTTATTTTTTTTATTATTTTTGTAATTTTTTTAAAATTTTGTGATTTTTTGTGATTTTTTCATTTTTTATAATTTTTTTATAATTTTTTTTAAATTTTTTGTGATTTTTTTTTCATTTATTTTGAGATTTTTTGCATTTTATATAATTTTATGTGTTTTTTTTCCATTTTTTATGAAATATGTGTATGGCGTTTTGATAAATAAACTAAATAATTAAAAAGTGGTACCTATGAGTAATGTGAAATTATGGAGGTATATAGGAGAAATATAATTTCAAAAGTGCTACCTATTGGGCATTATTTGTACTAAAAATAGAGGCCTCCCCTAGTGCATTGCAATACACCACACACGGAGCAAACACGCTTTCACATTCATTTCATATACATTGCTCAAAACGATTATTCCGAAACTTAATCTTCATTCGACAAGTTCTCGATTGATCATCAAACTCTCCGCCACTTATTATACACATATTGATCCATCAATCAATGTTAATTAGCAATTGTTTAATAAAAAAAATTCTATTCTCCATCAGAGCATAAATAAAGCTCAAATCAAAAATCAAATATCATCAAATTTTATAAATTTTCTTAATTAAAAACAATCAAATAGTGGGCATTGTTCCATTCTTTAACAGTATTTGTAAATATCAAATTATTAGCTCAAATTTGAAAGTGTGATTGGGTAGAAACTTAAAGGTCAATTTGTGACTTAAAAGTTTACACCAAACAGTCGAATTTATTTAAGGTTTGAGAGGAAGCATTTAAACTCGGGTTTGTCTACTTTTACACTTGTATCAAGATTGTATCATCTGGTAGGGGGGAATCAAATTGATTAGATTGGTTTAGGCTTTGTAATCTTATGTTATCTCTCTTCTATTCTCTTTAATTTCCGCAAATTATTCTTGTGATTGTGTGTATACTTTTATTTATTTATATATCGTCATCAATCAATTTTTATTGATAAGGTAAAAATCAAATTAGCTCGGTTGTTATTTGCAGTTAAAATTTAATTAGGCAAAAACCATTTAAAACCTTATTCAGCTCTACAAGAACATGATGAGGGGAAAAATCAAATTAATTAGATTGGTTTAGACTTTGTAATATTCTTGTGTTATCTCTCTTCCATTCTCTTTAATTTCCTCAAATTATTATTGTGATTGTGTGTATACTTTTATTTATTTATCTATGTATCATCGTCACTCAATTTTTATTGATAAAGTAGAAACCGAATTAGTTTGTTTGTTATTTGCGGTTAGAATTTAATTAGACAAAAACCATTTAAAAACGTTTTCAGTTCCGGCTCTAAGGTTTTGCCACATAGAAAACATGGTCATATACAATTGTTTTATGACAAAGGAAGTAATAGAGTACAGATTAGACCTCTCGGTCATCTGGTGTCTGGGAAGATTGTGTATAACACTATTCCCATGAGAGAAATTGTTGGGATATCCTAAAAGTAAAATTATGTGAGTTTTACATTTACTACTTGGCCAAAACTTAAGTTTCACTATCGACCCAATACACAAACCATAAGTAAATTAATTAGAGTTCCTTTTTATTTTTATTTTTCTACCCAGACGTCTATCTATCATCATAGTAGCAACTAGCAAGGTAGCAAGTATATGTTACCTTTTATTGTTAGTGATAATAAATACTTTGCATGATATGCTGATATAATCGTGTCTTTATAATAGTTTTATATGACATTTTCAAAAATTTGTGTGGAGGCAACGAGTTATGATGAAAGAAGCCGACTTAATTCGTTTAACTTTACAGATAATAAGCAAATCTTATTTTTTCCACATAATTTTTTTATTAAAATTATTTGTTTTCTCATTTGAAATTATAATATTCGTTTGAGTTTTATTTGAGTTTGTGTTTGCTCTTTCATTTTCGCATGAACAATTTTCTAACCGGTCCAATTTTTGATCTTTTATTAAATGTATGTCCAAATAATACACCAAATTTTGTAATCCAAAATATAAAAACAGATAAAACATTAAAATTTGTATTTGTACGAGTCAATACGAGTTCATAATCTATATTTTACATGTACAAGTTTATTTAAACGTGAAAACTTAATTTTAAACGTAAAATCCGTTACTATTAGTCAATAATTTTTATTTTAAAAAACAAATGAAAATATAAAAACAAATGAAAATTATGAGTTTTGTATTGGCATTGTCCTGATTTAAACAAGTATAAACACTCGATTAAATTTAAATAAGTCTAGTTTTTTGGATATCCCAACAATCAACTCTTTTCGTGTACAATTTACAATGTTATCTTTATTGTTAAACCGTAATAATTCGAAAATCAATCCCTAACCAAGCCAAACCGTTGAACCCGAAACTCATCCCCAAATCGGACCGGACCGGACCGTTGGTCAGGTCAGGTTTGGGCTTCAAAATTAAATTGGTCCAGTCCAGGTTAATTTTTCCAACCCGTTACAACATCGGTCGAGCTAGAGTTTGACAAAAACCATTCCAACCCGAACCGTAAACACGCAGTATGCAACGCAACTTCTCCATTTAAAGTTCAAAGTTTTGCCATTACTTTTCAATTGCCTTTAATATTCCTGGTTGGCGTGACTTTTGGTTTAGTATCATGTCCTATTTTCCCTACTCACCACTACATCAACTTGCTTCAGTTCCAAGAATGACCCCACCACCAACTCCGTCGATAACACGTCTACCAAATATACGTTATGACAATTTCAATCTATTTCCTTCAATGATATATTTCTCTTTGTTTTCATAGTATTGACAACTTAAAGGTGGGAAAAATCGTTCAAAAGTCAAAATTTTGAAAAAACTTGTTAATACAACTAAATATAATTATCGTTACTGCAATTTATTACTGTTTCAACAACAAAAAATACAATCATGTTTGTAAGAGAAGTAACCATGTTTTTAAGAAAAGAAAATTGACATGACTTCATTTTTAATTTTAGGCCTCAGAAATGTTGAATACGGCTCTGACTTTGGGTCAATCTACTTCAAATCATTTAACTTTGTAATTTCTTTTCTTAATTTTTTTTTTTAGAAAGAGAGGTGAACTCAAATAACTCGTAAACAACTCGTTAAGAAATGCACCCAGAAAAAACCCCCGATTAGTATGAATCTTCTATATCCTATCCTGTAACTCACTTCCGATTTATATAGAGTAAGAAGTGAAGTAGCTGCAAAATATTCATTATTGGCTCATCTTTTATAGTAAACCAACAGAGACGATTCAGAATTCTATGGCTGGAAGGTCTGAGCTTGAGCTCACTGAAGTGCAGAGTGCTCTACAAATACAGTCCATTTATATAAAAATGCTAACAAAGCAAACCCGTGATTATTTTTTTAGACATTCCAGGTGCTAGTTCCTGTAAGAAAATAGGGTCCCTCGACTTCCAGTGAGGTTGGTCCTTACTCCTGGAAGTTAAATCTAAATTGGCACATATGTGGACCAAACATTTTACTTGTCTCGTTGGACTATTTGATTCTGCATAAAAATAAAATATTACTAATTATTTGGTTAGGGTCTCATTTCCCTTGAAAGGGGAACACCACTCAAGACAAGGATAGAAGTCAATAATACGACATTTTGAACTTTCGTTTCACAAGCAGCTTTGGAAGCATGAAACATGTCAAAATAGTTATCCAAGTCTGCTGGTCGAATAAAAACATCCCTCCATTGAAATGAAATCCGGAATTTAAGATATTTAAGATAAACTGCATTAAGACTAATTAAAGTCGCGTAAACAATCTTCGATGGCATATCCAGCTAGAATATAATCGAACTTAAATTTATGGAATATTATTTTGTGTTCGGCGAAATCCGGTAATGGGAAGCCATAGCCCGACTCCCGGTGAATAAACATGAGAATAGAAAATCCACAAGGTCATGGTCTTTTGAGAGATTCAACATAAATACAATTATCGAACGAAGGATTACATTCTCTCTCTGTCATACTTGAAAGGACCTCTTCCCTCCCAACCATTATCGTTCCGATTATTACGCCCATCGAAACAAGCTTCATTATTATTTCGAAACCGCTTAACAGAACCATCATTATCACTATGCCTAACCCGACGAATCATTTCGTTTCTATCGTTGTAATTTGTTCTCTCATTATCGTTGTTTTTATCGTAATTGTTTCCCCTCCAAACCTCGCCAGATGGTTTAGAAAATCTTACGTTGGGTCTGAAACCATCATCCGATTTCATTCTTTCAACCGAACTTCTATCAAACCTTTGTCGCTGAACAGTAAATCCTCCTGGGGATTTTCTCCCTCTAAAACGAGAAGGTCCATCGGAATGGTCATTAAAAAATCGTTTTCTAGGTGGGGAACAAAAGGAGTCGTCATTTTCTTCGAATTTGCGATTCTCATAGTGAACCCTAGTTCGTTCAATTCTTGTTCCTTTACTGCGTTCTTCTTGCATACGCCATGAGATAGGAGATCTAGTTCTTGATCGAGATCGTGACCTCGATCTACGCAAAAAACTAGGGTTTCTAGGGCCTCTAAAACCACCACGATGGTAAATTCCGGATCTGTCCCTGTTCAAACCATTTCCGTCATCTCTTGTTTCATTGTTTTCCCTGCGTGAGCTACATGCATGGTCACTGTTATCTAATGACCTTCTCCTAACAAGGGGTCGATAAACATTTTTTTCGGAAAAATTGGTATGCCCCCGTTGATCACGATAGGTTAATCTTTCTCTGTTTGTTTCGCGATCTGGAAGATTGCTTCTTGGCAGGGGCAGAATGCCACCTCGTCGATAATTATTATTTTGATTATTATTGTGAAATTGGTTTCTGGAGAAGCTTGATGAAGAACCATTCCAGTTGCTTTTGTGCCTTTCCTCCTGTATATGGGGAACTCGTCTATCCCTTTCTGTGTACTTGTCACATCGAAACGTTTGCCCAGCTTGAAAGCGCGAGCTAGATCTAGATATAAATAAACCAAAAAAACAGGGCTTATGATTTTTTTAAAATAGCGAATGGGAGAATAAGGCACCAATTTCTAAAATAACAATGTCAAGTACAAAGATCGCTAACCAGTTTTAATAAACAATCTATATCTATATTTCTTTGTTAGATGCACTGGTTGGTTACTCACTGTGTGATCAGTGTAAACAACATTTTACAAATCGTTAAACAGATATGTACACAGATCTGCATTAACCAATTAATATATATAAATATATAATTCTTTGTAGATAGGTGTAAACATCATTTTCCAAGATATTACCTGCCCTGCTGTATGTATAAGGTATCATCCTTTTTCTCAAAAACTTCTGATGCTGGCGATTCGCCAACACGAGCTGACAATTTTGTCCTTGACCGTATCTCTTCAGTAAATGACCCTTTAGTGTCTAATCTATGGATAGACTCAGAAACAATCATTTCATCTATTTTACTATTATTTGCTTCAACAACCATAGCAATTTGATCCTGCCCAGGGTCATTTTCAACACTCGTCGAATTGCTTGATTCTTTCAACGAATTAACACTTGCACAAGTACCCTTTTCCGTCAAATTCGCATCATCCTCGTTTTGTATACTTTCAGAACCAGCTTCCGACATACAATGGTTGCCCGTGCCAAAATCGATCGTCTCTCTATCGTCAATATCATAGTCGAGACATTCTGTTTCACATTCATTCTCTTCCCAAGATAGCGCAATACGCTCTCTTAACTCTCCATCTTCAAAAGGTGACTCGTAACCTGTCTTGTACTTGGTTGCTTTTGCAAGACCACCAAGAGACAAATCCGAGACATCTCCATCATCGATAGGGTCTTCTAAAGGAACTTCGCCGAATTTCTCAAAGGATTTGGGCATAAGCTCTTTTGTTTCGATACTGGATGAATTATTTGCCAAAACTACAACCTTTGAGGAACCAAATTGCTCATACGACTTGGGCATTAGCTCCTTCGTCTCAACATTAAATGAAGGATTTACAAAAGTCACAATCTTCGGAGGACCAAGCAAGTCATATGACTCGGACCTTAGCACAAACGTTTCACCATTTGATGAATTATTTGTCAAAGTTACAACTTTTGGAGGACCAAATTGCTGAAGAGATTTAGGCATTAGCTCTTTTGTCTCAACGTCTGATGACGAATTAACCAAATTAGTGACCTTTGAAGGACCAATCTGTTCAAAGGACTCGGGCATTATATCTGTTGTCTCAACATTTAAAGAAGAATTTGCCGGAGGAACAACCTTTCCAGGACCAAATTGCTCATATGACTTGGGACTTGGCTCCTGTGTCTCAACATTTGATGAAAGTTTTACAAAATTAACAACCTTTGAAGGAAAAATCTGCTCATGGGACTCAACCGTTGGCTCTTTTGGATCAACATTTAATGACGGATTTACATGGGCAACACTCTTTGAAGGACCATGTATCTCATAAGATTTTGAAACAAACTCCATCTCAATATCAGATAACAAACTCCCTAAAGGAGAAACCTTTCTAGGAAGACATATGTCATTTTCCTTTTTTATGTTTTCCAGAGTCGGCTGGCATTTATTTAGAGAGCTAAGTACGGGTGAAATTCTTACGTTGCCATGTAAGAAATTGGGGAAATCGGTATTTTCTAATCTACTAGGCGTAGCCTCAGAACCTGTCAGAACGGTAAACTTTGACACTAAGTTTCCAACTAATGGTTCATTATTCGATTTAATATGCTCTTTCTCAGATTTTACAGAAACCATCTCAGACATGCTATCTGAAACTATTGAAGCAACGGGAATATCATCTTGCTTTTCGAGTTTAACATTTTTAACTGGTATTGTTTGACCAAGTAGCATGGTCAACTTGGTGGATGTGTTTATATTTCCTTCACAGGAGGATCTACTATCAAATAGTTCCATTTTGCTGATAGGCTGAGCAGGGCAATGAATATCTGATCTACAATTTAACGGTTTAGAAACAACTTCGGAATCTTTTAATTCAGAACTAGTTGGCAATTCATTTGGCACCACATTATGCAAACCCTCCTCTCTATTATAATCTTTACCATGATAGTGTTGATTATCAACAGGTAATCCCCATTCATCCATTACGGTATTCAAATCCCAGTGTAACCTTTCATCATTAGCCGAACTAGAGCACTTTTCAGCATCTTTTTCAGTCTTCTCCATAATATTAGATGATGCAGTTTTGAAATCAATTCGGTCTGTAGTATCACTATGAGCTCCACAAATCGTATCTTTTGATAACAAATTTTCCCCTTCTATAAAAGGATTAGCTTTTTCCACAGTTGGCATATAAATATCAGTCCCTTGACATGTCAACAAGTTGTTTTTTTGAACACATACCTTAGCATTATCATCCACATTGGTATTCTCTAAAGCATTCTCAATACCTTGCTTTTTCGGTACTTCTATAGAATTGTTTGAGGCCACTGGTTCTGGGTCTGAAATAGTATCATTATGAGCACATATATTTTCTAAAGGAGTTTGCGGCGGCGGCGGTGGTGATGGCGTTCTGAGCAGATGTCTCCTCTTTTTTATTGGTAAATAAGTTAAATTCTCAGAGGGGCTTCCAGTAAGAGACGAGCCGAGCTGTCAAACCAATAAAAGAGGAAAGTTGTCAAAATTACACAAGTTAAGAAAACTGTTGATGCTAAACACTACAAGAAAAACAGATATATACCTTCTCCTCCATGTCACTTGTCTGCGATAACTCGGGACTGCAGAGTGCCAGCAAGGCGAGTCTGCAAGTAAGAAGAGCCAAAGGGTGGTTCAGCTATTTATTTATTTATTTGCAAGCACTTAATCATGAAATAAAACTAAATCAGAGAAAGAATTGACATACACAAATTCTACTAAATTTTGCCAATTTAGGGTCAGATGCACAGGTATTGTTTAAATCGGTATATATCCCAAAACAACTACTTAACTGAATCATATCAAACCCCAAAATCACCTTATTATCTATTATGTAAATCTTGCAATCATTTTAGATTTTGAAGCCTTAAATTCACTTAAGTAAGATTAGTAAATTAACTTTTAATTGTAAGTAAAAGGGCAAATAAATTCCAGGATCAACAATTTAAAGTCACTTTAGAATTTAGATACAGCTATATGAAGATAGAATTACTTCTCCTTAAGCATTAATAAGCTTAATTTGTTTACTTATCCAACAAAATTACAGTCTTTTTTCATAAATAAATAAAATTCTCAGATCTGCACCATAAATGAACAAAAAAATACGATCTTTGACTCAAGACTGTAATTAGTCAGTAAAAAAATAAATTGAAGGGTTCTTACATACCCAGAAAGATTTTTTCTTGCCTAGTTGATTTATCCAATAAATCAATTAATGCACACTTCTTAAGTAAAATAAGTTACTCAAATTTGTAATCCAAAAAAAAAACTCGGGTCAATTAGCTTAAAGCTTGTACTTTTCTTACAGCTGCAATTAAATAAATACCCAGATACAAAAAAGAGCTTATTTTTTTTTAACTTAAATCGATAAATCAATCCATACCCACCCACAAAATAAAAATCACTTAGCCCTCTCACTAATTTTACTTACCTTTAAATCTGGACAAAAAAAAAGGGGCTTCAATCAATATATAAGTCACCGACAACTATTTTTTACTTTTACTTTTACTTTTACTTTCTCTCTCTCTCTAATTGTGTTGTGTGTGTTCTGAGTTGTATGATTAGGCCCTGTTCAAGCCACGTACTTATTATCCTCTCTTTCTTGTTTTTTTTTGTTTTTTTTGGAACAGTAGACACGTTCCAAATTATACATGTAAACCCCAATTTTATTAAAATGAACTTAATGGACTTGTCTGTATGTGTCCATCTTTTTGGTTCTTTCTATACAATCAAGATATTTTGTTTTTCACTGGATTCAAATAACCGTAATAAATTAATTTATCCGATTCAAAATATAATTTTATTATGAAATATCCAACTTATTAAGTAAACACAATTATTATATACTTTTTACCCTCATTTTTATTCATGTACATTCTCCTACAAACTTAAAGTATCGATAAATATGTAATATTACACAAAATTCGTTTCTATTTTGAAAAAATGGACTTATATTGTGCAACAACCCAAAATAATATACTGGATTTATATTTTGAACGGAGGAAGTAACAATTTTACAAAATTAAAGTGAATTGAGTTTTATTTGACCATATTACTCGTTCTTGCAATACAATCAAGATATTTTGTTCTTCCATGAAATTCAAAAAACTGTAATAAATTAATAATTTTTTAAAAATACAATAGATTGATTTTTATTTGACCATATTTCTCGTTCTTTTAATCCAATCAAGATATTTTGTTGTTGCACGAGATTCAAACAACTACAATAAATTAACAATTTTATAAAAATAAAGTGAACTGACTTTTATTTGACCATATTACTCGTTCTTTTAATCCAATCAACATATTTTGTTCTTTCACTAGATTCAAATAATATAATAAATTAACAATTTTATAAAATTAAAGTGAACTGAGTTTTATTTGACCATATCACTCGTTCTTGTAATATAATCAAGATATTTTGTTCTTCCACGAAAATAAAAAAACTATAATAAATTAACAATTTTATAAAAATAAAGTGCACTGACTTTTATTTGACCATATTACTTGTTATTTTAATCCAATCAAGATATTTTGCCCTTACACGAAATTCAAAGAATTGTAATAAAGTAACCATTTTATAAAAATAAAGTGAACTAAATTAAATTTGCCATATTTCTCGTTATTTTAATCCAATCAAGATGTTTTGTTCTTGCGTGAAATTCAAAGAACTATAATAAAGTAACAATTTTATAAAAATAAAGTGAACTGACTTGTATTTGACCATATTACTCGTTTTTTTTAATCCAATCAAGATATTTTGTTCTTCAACGAAATTCAAAAAACTCTAATAAAGTAACGATTTTTTAAAAATAAAGTGAACTCACTTGTATTTGTCCATATTTCTCGTTCTTTTTAATTCTATCAAGATATTTTGTTGTTGCATGAAATTGAAAGGACTTTAATCAATTAACTTTATTACATTTTGAGTTTCTATCTTAAAATATTTTCATATAAATTGGGAGTTCCTAAATTCGATTAACTATTAATTAAACTGGGTTGGAGTATTTTACTTTGGAACATACAACAAAGCCTTTTTATGTGAGATTAAGTAGCCACGAAAAATCAATTGATTTTAAAGTTGTTTTCACATTTTATGAAAGGCTAAAATAAATAATTAAAGTTTACAAATTCACTATACAGTATTATGATGGATATCTACTAGATTTTAATTGATTTTGGTATATGCCAAACATATTTATCTGGGATGTTATGTGGTGACAAGCATATTTACTAAATTTCTATGGTGTTGACTTTGGAAGTATATAACAAAGTCATGAATATAGCGGGGATTGGTCCCATACTCCATTACAATAATAATAATTCATCAAATAAGTACGTAGGAACGTGACGGGTGTTTTCCGCAATGCTTATCAGTGAAAAAGTATGGCGGTTTTCCATTTGTGGTGACACTTTTTGTCACTCAGTAATGTGAATTTTTTCATGCATTAATGACAAAACATGCAATTGTCCAAAGCATGCCACATTCAAATTTTTATTTTCAAAACATGTAATTAGCTATCAAATAACTTTAAACCAATAATCATCACTTACGGTTTGATAAAAGATTAATAAATTAATTTGTTTCGAGTAAAATGATAAAAATGTTGTTTTGAGTACTAATCATTTAAAAAAATGGTTAATTTGTTTAAAATGAAATTTGCCTACTTATCTAAAAAAAAATATTTACGAATCGTAATCCTGACTTACGATTTTAAAAAAGGTCAATAAATTAATTTGTTTCGAGTAACATGATAAAAGGTCGTTTCGAGTATTAATCATTTAAAAAAAATGGTTAATTTGTTTAAAATGATAGACGATTCAATAACGAACATAACGGTTAAAAATGGAACTAAATTTGGAGCGAGTCCAAACGAATAATTTATAATTCCACAATATACGATATCGAAAAAAAAATTAATAAGTGACGATTACAGTCCGTAAATATTTTTTTTGAGTTAATTAGGTCTCTGAAATTTTTTTCAGAGACTTTGGCCGATCGATCGGCTGTCAACTCCGATCAACCGGCCTCTGTAAAATTTTCAGATTTCAACGCAGGGGCAATTTGGTAATTTCACAGTCAGAACTGTAACTCTGACTTACGGTTCGTAAAAAAAATTACGGTTTAAGTATGGAAACAGATAAATTGCAATGGAAAAATTAAGTCTCGAAAGGTGTACATAGAGAAAATAAGAGAGAAAGTAAGATAAACAAAGAGAGGGAGATATCTAGAGAGAGAAACTGGGAGAGAGCGGTGATGGTGGTAGAGTTGTCAATTATATTTTGGAGTTTTATGTTTTGAGAATGAAAATTTTGATTTATAGTTTTTGGTAATTAGTTTTAAAATTATATATTTTGTTAATTTTTTCCTTTCGGGATATTGATGTAATAATTTGATTCATATTTTAAATAAAAGGACTCACAATAAAATTAGTGCATGCATCCACTCAATAACCAATTATTAGTGGTGCATTCTGTATTTATGATAATATGTTATTTCATAATTGATTTTTCTCAGATTTTATATATTTTATAGATGTGTATATGGTTCGGATTGTTCCGAATTATCTTGAATCCTAAATTAAACTATTATAGAACGGATTGTAAATTTTGAATGCAAACCAAACCATTTATATTTTCAATCCAAATCAAACCAAACCCAATGTATCAGATCGGTTTGGTTCCATTTTGCGGATTTAATGGTTCGAAGCGAATTTGAATTGGATTCGACTTTAATAATAATTTTCATTCGTTGTTTAATCTATTTTGACACATGTTTGAAAGATTTACTTTCAAAAAACATATAATGTGTTAAATAATTTCAAGGAAGATAATAAAGTCTAAACACACCAATTGCAAACACCATTTAAAAGTTTTAAAATGATGCGGAAATCCCCCACACAAATAAAATATAAAGTCTTGCAATATTGCAAATTAAATAACTAACGGAATTTTATTTTCTTCATAATGTATAAATGAAACTTTTATTCACACGTTTGAGAGGGGACAAAATTATATTCTCCCAAAAATTAAATTAACATAGTCCAAAAATCAGAATTTATATATGGAATGAGTTCTAAGGTTTCTTTTAAGTAGTTTCGGCAATATTTGTCCTTGGTATAACAAATCGGATTTAAGTTTGAGATTGTATTTAATGGTTTGGATCCGATCAGTCTGGTTTGAATTAACATAACTAAAACTTAAATCAAACAATTAAAAACGGATTTAAAATTTTTTAATCCAAAATTAAATCATTTAAATTCAAAACCTAAACCAAAACTTATTAAACCAACAATCCAGATCGGATTTACGGATTCACGTCGAAGTAGCAACAAGAACTGTAATATTATGAACATGTCGAAGAAAAATACATACTCAAGGAACATAAATATGTTTTTTTAGGGAAAATTACCAATACATACGACTTTTAAAACCTAAGTCACTAACAAAACATTTGTTCACTTAAACTACAACTCACCCAAAAATAAACAGAATATTACCAATAACTACAATTTTTCAAACCTAATTACCAAAAAGTTTATTACAAAATAAATTTTTCAAAAAACTAAAATTCTCAAAAATATAAAGTTCAAGCTCCCACTCTCTCTCTTTCAAAAAAATCGCCCCCTCTCTCTATATAGATTTTTTTTTCTAAATTAGCCTATGTGACACTTTATATTCCCAATTTGGCATGTCTCGAATTTTTTTCCATTTTGGTCCACATAAAAGGGCACTTTCAAAGTGCGTTCTTTAGTATAAAAAAAGACACTATCAAACTGGGCTATTTACTTATCATGACTGAGAATTTACGTGGCCAATTGGTCATGGAGAAAATAGAAAAGTTAATTCCAAAGGAAGCGCTAGAATGCCGACCTGCTTTGGAAGAGATCGAGGAACATGGCGAAGCATGTTTTGGAGATTTAGCACTAGAATTACCATCATGCACACCTGTGGAACATCTAGTCAAGACCAACGATCTCGGCGGTCTGTTTCCATTCGTAAGAAGGGTAACAAAGGAAGAGTTCATGAAAAGCACCATGACAGGAGATGTGTTACATAGAGATCCTAACTACATGTATGATAATGACTCGGGAGAGTGAACTTGCATGGATTACCTTTCTATTTGTCAAACAACCTGGGAAGGTTTCTCAACCTGCCATGTACTCGAGTCACACTTGCTACAAATTATCCAACGGTGACCTAACATTCTCGAATATTGCAATGAATACATTATAAAAATTGACAATAACAATTATTTAATTTAAATTAGTGCTATATTTGTAACTTTCAAATGCAATTAATGACAGTTCTTAATATTTACCAAAATACAAGGAATACACTTATAAAGGGGATGGAGTATTAAGAAGACTTTATGACCGAGTTTTATTTAATTAAGGTTGTAAACTATGTACTAATTTATAATTTTCCATGTTTTTAATAGTAAAAACTAATCAAACAGTAGGTTGTATGATTTATATTTTTTTTGCTTACATGATTATAAGGGTTAAAACATAGTAACTAAATTATAATGTTAACCCATAATTAGGAATTGAAGACAAACTTTTATCATATCCCAATATTAAAGTAAATAATAATAGCTATAATAAAATATTATAATTGAAGCAACGATAAACCTGTGTGTGTGTTGTATGGATTATTCATTTTTAAACCGGGTTGGAGAAAATTGGCACTTTTTTTTTTATAAGGAATAAAGGAACATTATGAAAGGTCAAATTAATTACATAATTTTAGGTTTTAGGGTATATTATTCTTTTGCTCTCACTCCCAACTCCTTGGGTGTAGTTTCAAATTCATCCCACTGCTTAAAATCGTTCCAAATGAGGTCTATAATATTTTACAGTTCTTTAACCTTTACTGGAATAGTCAATTCGCACGAGTAAAATTGTCCTACAACTAACGAAAGTTATGTAGCTTCATTCATATATGAATTGAACACGTTAACGGATTTGAAATTGGTATATACCAGAAATTGACCAATTGGCAAGTGAGTAAAGAGATTTAGAGTCTAATTAAGGGTAGAGAAATTGTTAAACTTAAATCTCCACTTTTTACAAACTTATACACTCCGTGCTAAGTGTTTACAATAATATTGCACGCCAATATTTCTACCAATGAAGGTATGTTTCCCAAACCTCTTTATTATATGCACGACCTTTCAAAAAAATAATGTTAACCCTAATTTAGCAATAGATCGTTCTTAACAAACAACCTCTAAATATTTGCCAATTAAACTGTTCGAGATAAGCAGAAACAGAAAATAAAAGGAAAATGATGCAAAAGAGTGTTCATATATAATTCAGAGATAGAAGTAATGCTAGGAAAAATATAAAATTTAATTTTCTTGGTCAAAAGTGAAGAGAAAATTCAGAATAAGAGATGCAGAAATGAGGTATACGTGGAAGAAAAAGAGGAAAAGTTCAATGGTGAAGCAAACAACTCTTTAAGTGGTTGACAGTCATGTGGTTGTTAACCGAGTATACCACGTTCACCGCCATGGTTCAAACCTTGTCGCTCGCCTACGAAGGTTTTACCTCCAAATGAGGGATCCAAAAAAAAAAAGCAAACAACTCTTTGATGACCTGCTTACTTAGAATCTTATTAGTATACTAGTGAAACCGGCGAGCCTCTTGTACACTATACCATGTTCCGTATGAGAAGCCTAAGTAGTGATTTTCTGTGTGAACACCAGGAATGTACAGAATAACAACTTTGTTCTGAACATTTGTACAATGCAGGATGTGTGAGTCAGTTGTTATTACTTATTTCTTATATTTAATGCCGCTTGTAACATACGTGATTAACCTCGTTTACAAACTTTTGTAAATCAGTTCATTATGATCGGAGAATATTCAGACACCAGTAGAGATTAAGATATCACTACACCAAATATCATCGTTAGAGGTGGAAAGAAAAGCCTTGCAAAGTGGAAAAACTGCATTTGTACAATGTATATAAATAGGTTTACAGCTAAAACAGTCAAATTGAGACCTTTACTTTATCTTACTATCAATGAGAACTTCCCAACCTCATATTTATATCTAGAAGAGTGTATTATGCGGAATCTCTCAAAATCTTAACTGAATCCACACCCTTCATGGGCTTCATGTATAGCGAGCAGTAATCTTTCCTCTAGATGTTCTTTCGAAGGGTGCTCGGGTAGGTCCAGCTGCTTGAAACTGCATTATTTGGAATGCGGAAGAATCTCATTAAGCTGATAAAAAATGAATTAATGAAACATAACAAAATATAAAAACTAAAAGGGAACCCACCCAAATCAAGGCCTCGTCCAGTTAAAAAAAAGTATAACCAGAATATTTATTTCACTTCAAAAGAAAAAAGATCGAAAAGAATGAGAAGCAAGCTCTTTTACTTATAGACAAAAGCCAACGAGTCTTTACGGTCACACTGCATACTGACCTATAAGTTTTTCTTCTGTATAGAAAACCCCCAATTTAGATTAAGATAAACTAAAACCCAGATGATCGAATTGATATAATCGATAATATACCAAAGTATGAGCAGAAGGCAAGTGATCAATGCTATTGTAGGCGTTGTGGATCTGAAACTTCAATGACCCTGAAATTCCTTGTAAGGCACTGAATCCCTGGTTGAAGTAGGGGCATATTACACATATTAAACATGAACCTGTAAGATGTCGAAACTTAACTTTGGCCTTTAAAAGAAAAGAACAACCAGTTTGAGAAAAATTATGGTCAGGCCTTATCTTCTTTGCTTAGACCTCCCAAAACCATTGAATAAGAGGGGATCCGGCACTATACTCAAGAGTATTCAGTATATTTGCCCTCATGTCCCACTGATAAACATCAGAAAGAACATAATAAACTCACGTTACAATTAGGAAATTCAGAATGATCTGATAACAAAAGAACAGTGTTTCATGGTTTATGATTGGGAAAAAGAAACGCATATGGACGTACACTATATATAAACTACGAAACAACATCACGTTGCAGAAACTAATGCATAAAGAGATGTTGGTCCACAGGTTCGTGGTCAATTTTAGTATGCATTATGGTAAAACCTACGAATTACTAATAATGTTCTCATTAAATGTTGTTCGGACATAACCACAACATATGCTTGGTCCATCTAAAATATACTTCTTAGACATTCGTCGGTGGTTATGAACCAAGATCCAAGTTCTCACAATCTTAATTAGTAGTAGCCCAACTACTAATTACAATGCAATGTATAAGTTACAATCCCAGATTTTCTTTTGAAACTACATTACAATTAGAAGGCGCAAATTAACGTTTTCAGCAAGACGGAACTAAACTTTTAGAAAGCCCAAGAGAGTACTCTGTACCTTTTCTGTAAGCTACTTGTATCAAAAAAACATGCACTTTACTCATTTTCTATGAAAACTGGACCAAAGAAGTCGTTGGCGATTAAACGATTACCTTTTGGTGATGGTTCCATTTCGTCTCCCCTTGGAAGCCTGGAAATTGAGGTATATATACCCGAATTAATTTAAGCAAGCCAAATCCTAAATCTAAAATCAAGAAATACTCCCCCCGTCCCAAATTGTTAGGGTTATACGAAATTACGTGCAATTTTGACCGACAAATAACTCTAAGTTGTTGAAATCAAATTTTTCAAAAATTAATCACATAGTTTAAATGTTAAACTATATGAACAAATTTTAAAAATTTATATTTCAACAATTTAAGCACGAGATGTTTGTCGGTCAAAGTTGCACGTAAATACATAGAGCCCCAATATTTTGGGACGGAGGGAGTATTACTCTGCAAAAAAAGAATCAGATGAAAAGGCGGTACGTAAATTATAAATTATTCTACCCAACTAATCAGTCTAAAACATGCGCACATGCGTACATAGACAGCTAAAATTAGCACAAAAAATTACCCAGTTAGCATGGAATCAAGTAATTTACATAAATCTCCGACTCTTAACACATACCAAGTAATAGCAAATCAAGCTCTGAATACACTTACAGAAACAACTTCCTTCTAAAAAAAAGAATAATACCGCTCATCTTTTCTTAGACTTGCAGCAGCCCAGGAAGCATAACTGCATACTAAACAAAGGGAATTTAAATACATTACTTAGAAGAACATATCACATTAATAAAGGAAATTTAAATACATTATAAGGGAATGGCAAGTAAAAAGCTGAAGGTGGGCCGATAAAAATTGGCCTCGTAACCACAAAATTAGAAGTTTCACTCATTCTGATGTTATTTTTACTCAATTCAATGTGGCAAACCCAAGTCAGAAAACATGATACAAGGTTACAAGTACATTTTTATTTCTCTTCACTCCATGTCATTTATAGTATCCCCTAGTTCCTAATAACCAAACTTAATGCAATTAAATACTGTTCCTGATTCTGGTAACGTCATCATCGTTTGGAAAAAACTAACAATGACTCCCTTTTCTCTTTCCATACTACCATCAAATAGAATGAAAGTAGCCCAAAGATACCATGATAGCAGGCCAGCCAGCTACACAGTTGGGACATAAAATCTACTATTCCCTCCATATTTATATTTACACGTAGAATGTAAATTGATTTGGAAACTTTTGAAAGCCAAGCAACATTTAATACTATTCCCAACCAGAAATAGTTGTAAAACAAAATTTAAAAACAAACAAGAGCATGTGAAAGCACATGTATTCAGAAAAACTAAGTTAAAGGGAACTCACAAAGAACATAGTTATGCTAGTGTCGTGGAATTAATTGGTGCGCTCTTAGGATTGCAGGTTCTTAAATAAAGCCTAGATAAGGTTGTGCGTCACATAAAATTGGCAGTGTACTAACTAAGTAATCACAGCACTACCCAATAATATAGTTAAATGAAAGATTACACCTGTTTGGTTTTTGCTTTGCAGTAAAACATACAATCTTCTTTTCTTTCTTGTGGCATTTGACCATACCTAGTTCTTTGAGTTGTTTGCGTCTGCGACCTCTGGTCGTCAGTGTCTGCTATATATATTGTACCATCACTCAGTTTTATGCAGTGCTGATGGATGTATCTGTATATATATGTTGTTGCCTTTGTCTGCAATTTATCGAGAATGAAAAAAACAAATCAATTTTTCTCATTTCTTTAACTGTATAATTACCACTGGCTACAATATTAAATGTTACGAGAACAAATGATATCTCGAATGTTTTCATATATCCGGCCCCAAATTCTTGGGATAAAGGCTTAGTTTGATAACGATGATGATGATGATGGCTATAAATGAAAAGAAGAGAATTTGTGTTGTAGCTAGAAAATCTTAATTTCAACTATGATAGCAATACTATTAATCCATCCTAAGGAAACCGATTCATATCGAATTAAATAAACAATGATGATCACCGCGGGAATAATTTTGTCTCATTTAACTAAATAGCTGATGCGCTTCCATTTGTATTTTCAAATTTCCTATAAGTCATGTAACTCAGAAAATGGAAGTTCAGCCTACACAGCTAGGTACAAGTTGCAGGTCATTGCTTTTAATACTACATCAAATCCATCCCCAAGAAGTATATAGACAAAGAAACACATAGCAGAGTACAACACATATGCAAATGTACTGCTTCAGAAGCTTTGCTTATTTGTTAATAGCTATTAAGTTGGCGATTTTTTCATGCGGGAAATATAGAGTTTAATGGAAAAGCAAATCAATTGTGCATCTAAGGAATTTTTGTTTTTCATATTGATTGTAGAGATTGAATATGTTAACTGAGTTGAAATTGGTATATACCAGAAATTTAGGGTCCAAGGAAAAGAGACTTGTTCAACTTAAAGCTCCCTTTTTTTATTTTTACAAACTTATACATTCCATGCTAAGCGTTTAAAGTAGCATTGTAGGCTAATTTTCCGACCTAAACTATTTTCTCCAAACCTCTTTACAAACAGTTTATATGCACAAACTTTAAAAAGAATGTTAGCCGAATTTAGCAATAGATCATGAAAAAAAGTGTCCAATAACTTTAAAATCTAAACCTTGGATTCTCACAATTTTTAGGGCCTATTTGAAATATGTCATTACAAGCGAGATCATATGGAAAGCAACAAATATATGGCGAGTGAGTGTTCAAATCAAAACAAAAAAAAGTCATATAAAATTGAGAGAAATAGGGGTAAATATATGGTGAGAAAGATTAGCGAAATACTAGTGAAAAGGGAAGGAATTCAGAATAAGGAAGTTGAGATCAAAACCTCACAGAAAGAGAAGGGGGTGGTTGGAGTGATGAAGCATAAAGATGGGGTTTTTTACTTTTTACCAAAAGAGAGAGAGAGGAGGTTTGGTTTTGAATAAGAAGCAGATAGCTTGACTGTCATTATTGGCAGTGCCGTATGTCAAAGTTGAATTACAAAAATAAGCACACATAACCAAGCTGCTTCCCTACTGAGTGAGAGAGAGAGAGAGAGAGAGATAGGGCTGTAAAGGAAGACCAACTCTACTCGGAATCCTTGTCTTCCTTTTCTGCTCGCCCTTCATATTCGTTTATTTATAAAGGACCACATAATAACCAAGAATACACTGTTCGTCAATGAATTGAAGATGAACCTGCATCTGTAATACACTGTTCTCGATATGAATTGACGATGAACGTGTCCTCACAGACTATATATAAAATTTGATAAAATAAAAAACTAAATCTATTGATATTGATGATGTAACAAAAACTAATATCACTATTCAATTAAAAAACTTATTTATGCTATAATAATATAAATGATATGTTTGTATTATTTTGAACTTATTATGTTAATTTATATCATCATACTTAAATACAGTTACCGATTTTATCGTTAACTGTTCAACTCGTTAAAGTAATTATACGTATGTAAAAAATAATTTATACAATATATAAAGTTAAAGTTATATGTGAACTAGTTTATTCTTGTTAACAATATAGTAATATATGATAAAATTAAAATATATTTTAAAAAGAAAGAAATATATATATATATATATATATTTCAATTATTGAATATTTTGGAATAAATTAGATGTTCACGAACAACTCGTGTTCGCTTTGTCAAATGTTCGGTTCATGTTCGTCAAATGTTCATCCGTATTTAAATGAACATGAACAAATGTTTTAGTTCATGAACTGAATATGAACAGTGTATTGTTCGGTTCGTTACACTTCCTTTATACAAATAGAGACTTAATTTTACTCACGGAGATATATAGATAGATAGATATATAGATATAAAGATTAGACATCAATTAGTTGATGTTATAACAGACCTTGGTACAACTATGTTTCAGAATAGGAAAATATATATATATATATATATATATATATATATATATATATATATATATATATATTCACCTTTTCCGTTAGTAAAAGAATAAAGTGAGCGATACAAATGACCAAAATATATTAACAAAATAAACAACATCTAAAAGTTTCTTTTTAAAATATACAAACATACAATTACACGTATAAAAAACAAAACCGGCACAATACCGGATACTGGTACGGGGTACTGATACCATACCAATACCCAGTACCACTACTAAAAAAAATGGTATAAATTTAAAAAACCCAACAAAAATCCAAAATTAAAAAAATAAAATGAAAAAACAACTGTGGTCGAACTTAAAACAACTGTGGTGTTTTGACTTTTATCTAAAAAATAGAGGGTGTAATTAAAGATTACTCTAAACTTAAACCACCTTTTTTATTTTATTATTCTTAATCTTTTCCATCTTATATAAAGTTTCCCAACTATATAAGTTAGGGTTAGTATAGGTAATCTCCATTGAAATTTCATACCGAGCGTATAACTAATAACTATACTACTCTGTCTCTCTCTCTCCCTCAAAGCCTCTCTCTTCACGTATATTAGACCTAGGTAAACAAAACCTTAAGATTAACTGATTAAGAGTGATTTTTTCTAGCATTGAGTGCTTTTTTCATTGAAATTATTTTTGTAATCAACGTTTTCTGTTTATGTCGTTGATGTTATCTCTTTGTTTTTCCGTTGTATTATTATTTTTCTTGTTAAGATTAAGAGTGCTTTTTTCTAGCATTGAGTTGGCTAAATCTTTTTGTTTACTTTGTGAATTGCTGTTGTAACCTTTGTTGAGATTTTGTAGCGTTCAATTCAATAGTTGGTTTTTTTTTGGCTTAATTTTAAGTTTGGTTCTTAGAGTGTGTATTCATGGAGTATTATTAGAAACAAATTGATATATGTTGTAATACAACTATTAGCTATATATTTAGGGAGACAGAAGTAGAGAAAGGGGAGAACAGTATCGTCTTTATTAATGAATGAATATGAATAGATGAATAAATACAAGACCTCTAGCCCTCTTTATATGGATAGAGGGTTAGGGTTACAAGTCCACTTAGGCCCAATAAGTAAAAAGCCCAAGGGTCCAATAATCTTACAACAATCTCCCTTTGGACGTCTTGAATTCTTTGTCTTCATGCAGTCGATCTGAGTCGAGTTCATTCGCAGTGCTAAACACATAAAAACCTTAGGGCCGGAAAACCCAGTGTGGGACAAAACCGGTACCTAGGAGAAACTGTGTAGCCGAATGATATAGGCCGAAATATCATGTAAGTAACTAACCACAAAAAAACAGTTTGCCTCATCAAAACCTTGACAGAGCAAACCCAGTGGGAAAATCTCTGATCGAAGTAAAAAGAGTGCAACAGTGGTAGTAGTAGGGGATCAACCACAAAACAGGTGTCTCATCAAAACCTTGCTAGAGTAAACCCAGTGGGAAAAACCTCTAGTCGAAGGACAAAAGAGTACACAGTGGTAAGAAGTATACAACAGGATACTCCCCCTAATTCGGCAATCTTAAGTGAGATAAGATGGGAACGTGTCTCGCTAAAAACCTTGCCAAGGAAAACCCAGTGGAAAAAAACCTTGGTCTAAGGACAAAAAGAGTACACGACCATGCGACTGGATACTCCCCCTCACTTGCACACGACAGGGTGCGAGGATTTCGACTAAGTAGTAATTAGTGCAATAAGCATTCACCTGGATGCTCCCCCTCACTTGCACACGACTGGGTGCAAAGATTTCATATTCCAAGAAAGAGTACGAGCATTCGACTGAATGACTCATTTACTTGCACACGACTGTATGCAAGAAAATATAACGTGGAATAAAACGAGCATTCGACAGGATGCTCTTAAACTTCATATGTGAAGATTTATTTCGGCAAGAAATGCTAAATAGCATAATCTAGTCATGTCTCTCTTGATTGATAACAACAAGTTGTCCTCAAATAAGACAAGTGTTTTATCTGGATCGTGAGACAGAGCATATGTAATTCAAATATGGCTAATACGAGCTCGAAGCCATATACACTCTCTAGTCGTCTCATAGAGCACGAAATCAGAGTGATTCGTTTGGAGTCATTCCAAGACCTCCAAGATATCGCCTTATTCCTAATGGTAAAGACAAACCATGTAAGGAATATCCCTTATGCGGGTCTGATAAGTAACCAGCATCGGTATAACCGAAAAAGGGTTGCGTTAATTCGAGTACCAAATGGGGTAGGTACACTCGATGACGCAAAATGGGATAAGACAAGCCCTCATTCCAAAATTACCATAAGGTAAGGGAATGTGTCTTTAGTGCCATTTCGATGGCAGCGTGTTAGCACGATGCTGTGTCGAGGTATACCATTCACAGCATACGAGATGTTCGTCCTAGTACATTAGACCAAGTACAATGATGCGCTTATTGTACTTAGATATGAACATCATGGTTCAATATCTCTTCATCGTCTCATCAGGGACGGACTGGGTCTATATCAATGTCTAATGATCGAACGATCATGGGAGAATCTGACGACTTAGCGTCATGATGACTAAAACGTCATAACACCTTCTTGGTGCAGTCTGAATCATGAACTTAGATTCAATCTTTACGGGACTCGATCATCAGGCCGAGTCACTACCGTTTCTTCCCAAGATCCTTCATCTCGAAGGCAAATCCAAAAATGGACCGCGTAATAAAACACGCAAGGGCATAATATTTGTTCAAGTATCCCAAGCTGATCAAGTACTCACTTAGGCGGCATACCACATCCGCTCGGATTATATTAATCCATATAGTGAATGTCTCAGTCAATTGAGATCATGTTCCGTGGTCAGGAACTACTTGATTTAACCATTATGAAGTCACACAGGGACCTTCATCTGTATCTATTTGAATTTTAGGTTATTTTATTTACACTTTTACTTGAATTATAAGATGTACGTTATCTTAAAATTCACTCTATGAGAGAATCGTAAGTGAGTTGAAAATTTTGTAACTCCAATTACATCTACCATAGCTTTTTTGTAAAACCCACGTGTGAGGCGTTTTCACACTATATTAATACAATGGCCTTGTTTGGTTGGCAATTATACTTTTGGCATATTTTACTTTTACTTATATTTAGTTTGTTTGGATGTATCTCATAAGTATACTTTTGGTGAAAAGTAAATGTGTATAAGTATAATTTTTAAAAGTAAGTTTGATGATACTTTTACTAGTAAGTAAAATACTGCTACTGTTTATATATGCTATATGATAAACCTATTTCAGTATTGAATCCAACTTGTAAATCCGTTATATTACTCAAGTTTTCATAACCAGATTAAAATTTAGGTTTTAATCTGAATGTGTTTTTAAAGTACAGTTCAAAACCTAGTTCATATCATCATTATGTTTTCCTAATTTTGTATTTTTTAATTTTTAAATAATAAAATGTTTTTTTCCTAGTTAATTATTTTGCATTATTCTATTAATCGAAATAAACAAGGTGTAATTCCCTATAAGTACCTCAACTTATATTCATCCTACATACCTTGATAATTTCACATTACTCATAGCTAGCATTTTTTAATTATTTAGGTTATTTACTAAATTGTCCTACAAACCAAAATATAATATGCATATTTTATATTTTTACAAACCCAAAAAAATAGTTTTAAATTACAACAAAATAAAAAAAACACAAAAAATTTATAAAAATAAAAAAAATCACAAAAAAAAACAAAAAATTAACAAAAAATCACAAAAAATCACAAAAAATTATAAAAAATCACCAAAAATTATAAAAAATCACCAAAAATCACCAAAAATTATTAAAAAAAATACAAAAATCACAAAAAAATTATAAAAAATTACAAAAAATCACAAAAAATGAAAAAAATTACAAACTTTTAAAAAAATTAAAAAAATATATATAATTTTTTTTGTCAATATAACACTTTTTATACCGAAAAATCAAAAAAAATATAAAAAATCACAAAAATTAAAAAATAATTTGTAATTTTTTTAAAATTTTGTGATTTTTTGTGATTTTTTCATTTTTGTGATTTTTTTCATTTTTTATAAATTTTTATTTTTTTTAATATTTTGTGATTTTTGTGATTTTTTATAAATTTTTTAATTTTTTTGTAATTTTTTATAAATTTTGTGATTTTTTTGTGATTTTTTCATTTTTTATAATTTTTTTATTTTCTTTGTGATTTTTTTTATTTTTTTTTCATTTTTTGTGATTTTTTTCCATTTTTTTTCATTTATATTGAGATTTTTTTTATTTTATATAATTTTATGTGTTTTTTTTTCATTTTTTATGAAATATGTATATGGCGTTTTGGTAAATAAAGTAAATAATTAAAAAGTGGTATCTATAAGGAATATGAACTTATGGAGGTACCTATGAGTAATATAAGTTCAAAAGTGGTACCTATTGTGTATTATTTGAATAAACAATTCATTTTCACTCAAAAAGTAAAAGTAAACATATTTTACCAGACAACATTTTTAATGAAAAATATATTTTTACGGTGTTCACCAAACAACATTTACTTACTAAAAAGTAAACAGAAAATTATACTTTTCAACCCAGTTATAAAAAGTATACTTTTGAACATAAAAGACGCGACCAAACGAGGCCAATATCTAGAATGTTTTAATAAAAAAATAGCGAGTTTAAAATGTATTTATCACCAACTTGCATTCTTTTATTAATTGGTTTTCGTGTGATGTGGTAAAACTAATGTTGTTATTAGATTAAAATTTCTATTTTACTCCGATTTTATCGTAAGAATTTTCACGTGCACGTGTTGCTTGATAGTCTTGATCATAGTTGCATGTGGCAATACGGGAAACAGAAACATGATAAAGTAACAAAAACTGTTTTTTCCCCTAAAGATTCCTTTTATGTAAGAAATCGCAAGTTCATCTCTGATCATTTTTTCAATGTCTTCAGGTATTTTTCATATTCATTACTAGTTAGCTTACGTTTGAATTACATTTGTTGATAAACCATCTACTCCATCCTAAGAAAATGAATGGTGTATATATATATATATACTAGCGGATCTGTCCACTCGATGAGTGCGAATCCAAAAAAATATATGTAACCCGTTATGCTAGAATTTTTGATGAATAAAGTAACAATTATGGTTGAGAGAGAGAGAGGGAGATGAATTTGATGATTAAGGTAATAATTAGATGATAGTTATTTTTCTTTTAATTCTCCTGTAAAAATTGTCTACTACTATTTTGTAATTTTGTAAATTAATATGACTATTTTATAAATAATTGTGATAAACTAATAGTATAGATACACACTAGCGAACATGCCCACGCTACACGTGCTGTAATGCGTGAATTTGTGTAACGCTATAAAAATAAGTAAAATAAGAAAAAAAATAATAACTCCATTGTATTAATTTGAAGAATAAATCAAATTAATAAGTATATACCAAGATTTGTAGGAAACAAAATCCAAAAAAGGAAAAGGAACAAGCTGAAACTCACCATTTATAAAAATAATTTGATAACATTAGTGTACTTTCTCGACAAAGAGAGAGATAGGGGGAAGTAACCACCTGATTCAGTTTTGGATTTTACGAAATAAATGAATGTATAGGGTGGTTTTACAAAATGAAAGTGCAGTGTTTTTTTGTAATTTCTTTGTTTGGCAGTTTTTTTTTTAAATTTGAATTTAAGTATAACTGCATATGTGGGTAATTTTGCAAATTATCAACGTTTTTTTGTAAATAATTGTTTAAATTCTTCATAAGCTCTATTCACATAAATAATAGTATAATACTAGCGGACGGGCCACGCGATGCGTGGTTAACGCATGGTTCGGTCTAACGCTATAAATTAAATCAAATAATATTGCTATAAAAATTGAAATCCATGTATAGAAATAAAAAAATAATCCATACCTTAGAAGACTATCTAGCCAACAACAAATCAATGCACATGTGAGCAAAGAAAGAGACTAAAATGGAGAAAGTGAAAGAGAGAAACGAAAGTTACGTGCAGGGACTGGGCAGATAGGTTTGTTAGTGGGTGTGTGACGGTTAAGTAAATAGCAGTTTTCGTTTTGTATTTCAACCATGTTTTTCCTTCTTTGTGTTTTGCAAATATTGTTTTTGGGAGAGTTGTTTTGTAAATAATTGTTGAACTGTATTCGCAATAAAGCTTCTGTCAATTATTGCATCTTGCTTTTATCTTATGTGTTATACATGCACCTTTCTTTTCTTTATGGAACTTTTTTTATAATCATAGACCCTCGTTTGGAAATAAAACTAATTTGGGTACCAACCATTTGTACTAACCACTTTTACTTCAACTTGTTAGTAAATACATGACTAATTTTTAATAAAAAATATATATTTTAAGGTATCCATTGACATCATCTCTGTTTGCAATTGACTAGTGTGTGATAAAGAATTTATTAATATTATTATTATTTATGTATGTTAGGGTGGTGATAGTGATTCTGACAGGGATGAGATAACATGAGGACGAAATTGTCGACACAGATAAAACTTTTGAAGATCCAAAAAATAAATACCTTCCTGGAAACAGTGATAGTGACGACTCACTTGATGAAAAACACGTCGTACGTTCGGCAAAAGACAAGCGTTTTGAAGAGATGTCTTCTACTATTGATCAAATGAAAAACGCCGTAAAAATCAATGATTGGGTTAGTTTGGTAGATAGCTTTGACAAGTTTAATAAACAGCTCGAGAAGGTCATTCGTATTTCGGAGTCTGAAAAAACCCCTACCCTCTATATCAAAGCTCTTGTTTTGCTTGAGGATAATTTGAACGAGGCTTTGGTCAACAAGGAAGCGAAGAAAAAGATGAGTGGTGAGCCTATTTTTATTCCTAGGCTCGGCTTATATATTTTATAAGCCGAGCCTAGGAATAAAAATAGGCCCATCGGGCCCTACTGAAGCAGTTGACCATATAATATACCAGTAATCAATAAAACAGTTTAATACATTTACGGTCCAAGGTCTGTACCCCTTCTCTTTAACGCTTCGGCACCTAAGTTGTACCTATCTTACAAATGACAAGTACAATAACAAAGATGATATATAAACAGATATATCATGTAAGCATGTCGGTACAGGGGGTTGGTGTTTTTTTATCAGGTTGAATGGTCCGTCGAAACGTTGGAGGCGGCCGTGTATGGTAATGGTACGGCGGCCCGTCCCGATGATTCCCGTTCCTGTTTGTCTGGTTGTATTTACCGGATTGTTATTGAATTAGCTTTTAACTATGAATGCCAGTGATACTGTAAATGGGTTTACAAAGACATTAAGCTACTGACTACAACTTGTGAGTATGAACTGTAGTGATTAACTACGGTTTTTCCCATCCAATACTATTGGGATTAGGCAGCATATATGTATATATGTATTCATGTGTGCATATTTATAAGTAGTTAAGAGGGGAGAAATAACCGTGACTGTGATGGCCCGTGGTTAGGTCTGTGATGAGGCGGCAACTTGAGCCCTACCTTCGGTGGCTGGTCCTGGTCCAGCCGAGTACGAGTCACGCACTTGTACACATAATCCTGTAAATGTATGGTTGTCTCTCTATTTATGTGTCGGTGGCTATATTTGTACAGCCGTGTGTATGCGTGTGTCGTGTATCTGTCTTCCCTCTCTCTCTATCTGGTTGTATCTATCTATATCTCTCCTTTTTCTCCAGTGGAGTCCCCTTCATTTTGGAGGCAAAGTCCTCTCTTTATAGTGTGAGTTAGGTCTTTCCTTTCTATTTGGGCCTGTTGGGCTTTTATGTATTATGGGCCGAAAGCAAGTGTGTAACACTCGTAAATACAGTGTCGTCCGTTACGGAATAAATACCATTTAACACGTTAAATAGACATTTGTAATATACTAAGAGGGAATACGCAAATACCCTCGCCAACAGCTCCCTGTCCAGTGATATAGACATGATCGAGGGATCTGTAGAGGGTTCGGTCCTGGCTATAGTGCTGGATAATAAATAAGCCGTCAAACAAACATAAAGCATGTATCTGGCACGATTATCTTTTCAAGGAGGTGTCCGATATCGTAAGACCGAGGCATAATAAATAGCACGATCCGAGTCTGAAACAGAGTAAAGTCTGAGGGCATCGCCCAACGTCTCAATTCATAGGTCCGATAAATAATGTCATAAGACAAAGATAGAGCTTGAGTCACGGGACTGAAAAATAAGGTCATAAGACCGAAGCACTATCGGAGGTCATAGGATCGAGATCGATCGTATAATACTGATAAATAATGTAATAAGACTTAGATAGATCCCAAGTCACGGGACTGGAAAATAATGTGATAAGACCGAAGCACTATCGGAGGTCATAAGACCGAGATCGATCGTATAATCCTGATGAATAATGTCATAAGACTGAGATAGATCCTGAGTCACGGGACTGGTAAATAAGGTCATAAGACCAAAGCAGTGGCTGATGTCATAAGACCGAGATCGATCGTATACTCCTGGAGCTAGTGATGGTGAAATGTGTCAGAGGAACCCATGATGGGCAAACCTGTCAAAGGAACCCGTGATGGGTTGAGCTGTCAGAGCATGACTAATTCTATCACGTGAAATATATATAATGAACTGTATGTGAACCGTTGTCATAGAAACACGACTAAGTCTCCCTCAAAGACGAAGCTTTCGAGTGGCTTCAAAGAGTAACTTGTCGTGGTAGAAAATATGGGTCTTCCTTGGGATTTGAGGGGTTCAAATAGTAACTTTATACTAGGTCGAAGATGTCCAGGACGGACAAAGGTCGGGGAATGTCGAGGGGGGACTAGATCAAGGGACGGAGATCGTCGAGGGAGTCTGAGATGGGTTTAGGCCGCCAATGGTGGGCAGTGCTAGGAAAGCCATGGTGGACTAGGCTCGAAGGCCGTCGATAATAGACTATGCCAGGAAATCCGTGGTGGGCTAGGCTCAGAGACTGTCGGTGATGGACTATGTCGGAGAAGCCCGTGATCGGCTGAGCTCGAATACCATCGATGATGGACTATGCTGGAATAGTCGCGGTGGGACGCCGTCGGGAGCTGTTGGTATGGGTCGATACATTTACTGAGGCAGGTGCTCCCAGTGGGTAGTCCCCATTCGGGGTATAAAATTGAAAGACTCTACCGGAGTGATAAGACTTTACTTATCATTATTGGAGCGGGTGCTCCCAGTGGGTCATTACTCGCCTGGGGCGTACGGTGGCCACATAGATTTATGCAGGTTTAAAACTGAACTGGTGCTCCCATAGGGTCATAACCCGTCTGGGGCGCACGGTGGCCACATAAGATTATACAGGTTTAAAACTGAACTGGTGCTCTCATAGGGTCATAACCCATCTGGGGCGTACGGTGGCCACATAGGCTTATGCAGGTTTAAAACTGAACTGGTGCTCCCATAGGGTCATAACCCGTCTGGGGCGTACGGTGGCCACATAGGCTCATGCCGGTTTGAAACTGAACTGGTGCTCCCATAGGGTCATAACCCGTCTGGGGCGCACGGTGGCCACATAGGATCATGCCGGTTTGAAACTGAACTGGTGCTCCCATAGGGTCATAACCCGTCTGGGGCGCACGGTGGCCACATAGGCTCATGCCAGTTTGAAACTGAACTGGTGCTCCCATAGGGTCATAACCCGTCTGGGGCGCACGGTGGCCACATAGGCTCATGCCTGTTTGAAACTGAACTGGTGCTCCCTTAGGGTCATAACCCGTCTGGGGTGCACGGTTGTAAGACTGTACCGGGGTAATAAGACTTTACTTATCACTGTTGGAGCATGTGCCCCAAGTGGGATGTTCCCGTATGGGGAATAAAACTGTCAGATTGTACCGGGATGATAAGACTTTACTTATCACTGTTGGAGCATGTGCTCCCAGTTGGTTGGTGACCAGTTTGTAGCATAAAACAGGGGCGCTACGGCCCAAAAATACTTAAAACATATTTTTCTTGTTAGCAGTGCCCCTAGTGGGTCGGTGACCGGACTGGAACATAGGGAGGGCACTTGGCCCAAGTTCTCTACATTATTCAGCATATTTTCTTGCAGTTTTTCTACATGAATTTTTTTTTATGGCTTTCAGAACTATTTAGCAAATTTACGTTTCCCACAGACGGCGCCATTTGGCGAGACTATTTTTATTCCTAGGCTCGGCTTATATATTTTATTCGCTAAATGCTCATCGGGCCCTACTGAAGCAGTTGACCAGATAATATACCAGTAATCAATAAAACAGTTTAATACATTTACGGTCCAAGGTCTGTAGCCCGTCTATTTAACGCTTCGGCACCTAAGTTGTACCTAGTTTACAAAGGACAAGTACAATAACAAAGATAATATGTAAACAGATATATCATGTAAGCATGTCGGTGCAGGGGGTTGGTGTTTTTTTATCAGGTTGAAAGGTCCGTCGAAACGTTGGAGGCGGCCGTGTATGGTAATGGTACGGCGGCCCGTCCCGATGATTCCCGTTCCTGTTTGTCTGGTTGTATTTACCGGATTGTTATTGAATTAGCTTTTAACTATGAATGCCAGTGATACTGTAAATGGGTTTACAAAGACATTAAGCTACTGACTACAACTTGTGAGTATGAACTGTAGTGATTAATTACGGTTTTTTCCATCCAATACTATTGGGATTAGACAGCATATGTGTATATATGTATTCATGTGTGCATATTTATAAGTAGGTAAGTGGGGAGAAATAACCGCGACTGTGATGGCCCGTGGTTGGGTCTGTGATGAGGCGGCAACTTGAGCCCTACCTTCGGTGGCTGGTCCCGGTCCAGCCGAGTACGAGTCACGCACTTGTACACATAATCCTGTAAATATATGGTTGTCTCTCTATTTATGTGTCGGTGGCTATATTTTTACAGCCGTGTGTATGCGTGTGTCGTGTATCTGTCTTCCCTCTCTCTCTATCTGGTTGTATCTATCTATATCTCTCCTTTTTCTCCAGTAGAGTCCCCTTCATTTTGGAGGCAAAGTCCTCTCTTTATAGCGTGAGTTAGGTCTTTCCTTTCTATTTGGGCCTGTTGGGCTTTTATGTATTATGGGCCGAAAGCAAGTGTGTAACACTCGTAAATACAGTGTCGTCCGTTACGGAATAAATACCATTTAACACGTTAAATAGACATTTGTAATATACTAAGAGGGAATACGCAAATACCCTCGCCAATGAGTACTAGTAATGCTAAGGCCTTGAACTCGATGAAACAGAAGCTGAAAAAGAATAATAAGCAATACGAGGATGTGATTAGTAAGTTTAGGAAGAATCCCGAGAGTGAAGATGATAAGGGAGATAATGAGGAAGTTGATGAATTTGACTCGGATTTTGAGGATAAATCAGCAACGATTTCTGAAGATTCTGGAGAGAATGATGAAGATAAAAAAGAAGATGGTAACGATGAGACTGGTGTGGGGTGGGAGGACGTAGGGAGTAAGAAAGAGAAAGTCTTGGACAAGCAGTTCATGAAGGACCCAAGTGAGATTTCATGGGAAATTGTTAATAAAAAGTTTAAAGAAATTGTTGCCGCTCGTGGGAAGAAGGGAACTGGTAGAGTTGAGCTTGTTGAACAGTTTACTTTTCTTACTAGGGTTGCTAAAACCCCGGCACAGAAACTAGAGATACTTTTTAGTGTTGTTTCTGCCCAATTTGATGTGAACACAAGTCTTAACGGACACGTACCTATACCCGTCTGGAAAAAATGTGTGCAAAACATGTTTGCTATCCTAGATATTCTATATCAGCACCCTAACATTGTGATCGATGATTCTGTCGAGCAAGAAGATCATGAGGGTGAAACCAGAAAGGGAAATGACTTTAAGGGTACTATTCGTGTTTGGGGAAATTTTGTAACTTTTATAGAGAAAATCAATGTGGAGTTTTTCAAGAGTTTACAGTGTATCGATCCTCGTACCCACGAATATATTGAGAGGTTAGGAGATGAGCCTAAGTTCTTGGCTCTTGCTCAAAATGTTCTACAATATCTTGAGAGCGTTGGTAGTCTAAAATCTGCTTCGAAAGTTGCACTAAAAATTGTCGAACTTATTAATTACAAACAAGAAAACATTTATGATGCTATGAAAAATCTATCTGAGCAGAGTGGAGATGCAGACGCTGACGTGTCGGGAGAAACCAAGGGGTGGCTTCCTGCTTTCGTGGCTAGTCCTGAATCCGTTCCTCGAAAACCCATGTTTGCAGAGATTAGCAGGGTGTTAATGGATAGTCTTGTTTCTCTTATTTACAAGTTTGGAGATGAGAGAACTAAGGCTAGGGCAATGCTATGTGATATATATCATCATGCTATACACGACGAGTTTTCGACCTCACATGACCTCTTGTTGATGAGTCATTTGCAGGATAATATTCAGCATATGGACATTTCTACTCAGATACTCTTTAATAGGGCAATGGCTCAGCTCGGTTTGTGTGCGTTTAGGGTGGGATTAATTGCGGAAGCACATGGTTGTCTTTCTGAGCTATACTCGGGTGGAAGAGTGAGAGAGTTAATTGCTCAAGGTGTTTCACAAAACCGATGGCATGAGAAAACTCCTGAACAAGTATCTTGCTCTTTTGCTTACGTTGCATTTAGCTTTTTTATTGCTTATGGAACAATAATGACATGCCTACTGTCACTACAAGAAAAAAAACTTTTAGCAATAGAAATAATTGTTGCGAAAATTCTTTTTTTTTTTTGCTTAAACGAACTGCAACAGAAATTTTGTCGTTGCCAGCTCATTGCTAGAACCCCATGACGAGGAAGTCTGTGGCAACTAGGTAAGGAATAGTTGCAAAATATTTATTTTATGCAACAGAATATTCTGAATATTCTGTTGTCAATCCAAACTATTATTATTGCCAATAAGAGAGATTATTTCGATGTTACTCTTACTTTTGCAATTTGATCATTTTTCACTGTTGGCGTAAAACTATTTCTATTGCAAGTCTAATTTTTTTTTTTTGTATAGTCACCATTTTATCTTTGTTTCCAGAATTTTGTTTATTTTGATATATAGATGTATATATAAATTAATTGTGAAAACATTTTCAGTTTTTTTTTACCATTGGGTCATTTGAATCAATTAAACAAAAACAGTTTAACTATTAAAAGTAATCTTGTTCAGTCTGAGATTCTATTTTCTTCTCTCTGCGGAAAGGAATATTTGATATCGTGATTTGTTTATTTGGTCTGTTCTTGAAATAACCTGTGGTAGTTTTAAATTATAAGTTTCAAAATAATTCCAAGTTTATTTTAAAAAACATAAGCGAGTTCAAACCCTTAAGATAACATGTTTGAAGAGAATGATCAAACATATATTTTTTCAATAGTCATAACAAAAACATAAAACTGTACGAAATTGAGGGTGGGATTGCATTCATAGATACAGAAGAAAGACGTATTGAAATGATTCTTTAAAACCAAACGCCAAAATATTTTAAATGTCGCTTTCAGATAATAAGTAGTAACTGTTGTGTTTGACAGTAGCTTACTGTTACTTTATGTGAACACCCTTATAAAATCTTAAAAAACTATTTACAAAATAGTATTGATAGTTTGAAAAATTACAAATAAAAAAATTGATAACTAACTGCTAAAATAAAAAAACTGATAAGTAACTGCTAAAATAAAATAACTGTTCACGTTACCATCTCTCTTCCTTATTATATCTCTACCTTTCTCTCTCTATATTATCAAACCCCCTCACTACCATAATTGCCCTTCCGTTCATCAAAAATTCTATAACGGATTACAGATTTTTTCTTTGATTCACACTCATCGGATGGACAGGTCCGCTAGTAATTATAATACTTGCGGAAAGAAAACCAGAGTGGAGAGTCGTGGGGCTAAGAAGTTGTAAAGGAGACAGAGTTTGGTGCTTGCTAGATAATTTGTACTTATCATCTTCCTTACAAAAATAGTTGTCCAAAATAAATAATAAGTAACAGCATTTACAATAGTGTTGTTATCTCTATTGTTAAGTAAAATAGTTAGCTAAACAATACATTTTTTTATCTCCATTAGTTGTGTTAAATTATGAGTTATCTTTATAAATATTAAAAAAGTTGTTAAAGTTAACAATTCTTTTAATGTTTGTAACTGATGACGTGACAAACACATGTCACAATTATTAGAGCATCCACAATAGTTGGGTTAATTTTAAAAATATTAACTTTGACACATCATCATTTAATTGCATGTTAAATGACACATATGTAACTTAAATTTAACATTCACATTAGTGTATTAACTTAACAAAGTTATCTAATTTTAATTAAAATTAATTATTAATTAAAATCTCATTAATTAGTCATTTTGTAAACCCCATGAACTAAATTAGGAGTATTTGAAATATAATTCATGTTTTAATTAATTGTATTTTGCCATATAATTCATTAACAACATTAAAAACATTGTTATATTTAACATAACTAATGAAGACAAAAAAATGTATTGTTAGCTAAGTATTTTAGTTAATAATAGAGATAACAACACTATTGTAGATGCTCTTATCTCCTATAAATTCTCCCCATAAAAATAGTAACCAGTAAAATAAAATAAAAATGGTTAATTAAAAATTGATAACATTGTTAATGTGAAACTAATGTGCTTATTAAATTTAAGATGCCTACATGTCATTTAACACATTTTTAAACGATGATGTGTCACTACTTAATATTCAAAAGTTAACAAAACTATTGTGGATGCTCTAATCTCTTCGTCTCAAAATATTGACGTTCTATATATCTACATGCAATTTTGGTCGTCAAATATATCGTATTGAAATGTAAATTTTTAAAATTTATTCATATAGGTTAACATTTGAACTATGTGATTAAATTTTAAAAAAATCGATTTCAACTTAAATATGGATTATTTGTCGATCAAAATTACACGTAATTCGTATCAGCCCCAGCCCCAGCAATTTGGGAAAAGGAACTATAAAATAATTGTGGAGTTTTCATAAAACCTGGGAAAAAAATACATTTAGTACATCAAACTATAGTGTTGTTAACGATTTGGGTACTCATATTTCAAATTTTTCAATTTGGGTACCACACTATAATAACTTTCCAATTTAGGTACCACCGTCTAAATAAATCACGGAATCATGTCACGTAACATTTGAAAAACATTAATTTGAGAGACTAATTTGACAATTTTACACAAAAAGATGTCATATTTGAAAAAATTTACTCCCAATTTCACACATAAAAAAAATTAGCATATAATCTAAATTTTTGTTATGTGTGAAATTGGAAGAAACGTTTTTATATGATGACATATTTTTATGCAAAATTATCAAATTAGCCTCTCAAATTAATTTTTGTCAAATGTCAGGTGACATGATTCCGTGATTTATTTAGACGGTGATAAATAAATTGAAAAGTTATTATAGTGTGATATGTAAATTGAAAAATTTGAAAGATGTGTACCAAAATCGTTAAAAGCGGATAGTTTAATATATTAAACCTATACAACCCCTAAAACCTGGTGTATTTGTCAGAACTTTACGAGTACCATGTTATTTCTAAAAGAATTACATGATTTCGGTGCTCTACAATACATTATTTTGACGTTAGTACTATGCTATTTAATATTTAACAAAATATATATAATTTTCTGTTAATTGGTGTTTTCAGTAAAGAATTAGATAAAAATATTTCTATTGAATAATGAATTTGTTTACAACAAGATATCATATAATTGGGATAAATACTCGTTAGCAACAATCCTAACAGTGTTGTTAAATACCAGTATTTTAGCAATAACTCATTCTTGTTGTTGCTTAAAATTTACTATATTACTGTAATAAAAAATCTCTATGTTGCCAAAGGAACCTATTCAACAATAAAATCTATTTTAACTTCAAAAAGTATACAAGACGGCAACAAAATAAAATTATGTTGCAAGATTTTTTTTGCCAAATCTGCATTTTAATATGTGTTTTATTTGATCTTTTAATACTGGTGTTGTTATAGTTAGATTTTGCGTAGATTGGTATCTATGTTATGAAACTTATAATAGTATGGTGTACTTATCGAGAAATCTGATAGTTTGGTGTAGAAAAAGGAAATAAATGTTGGAGTTAGTAGGAGCAGTGAAGTCTTGGTTTTGTCAACAGAGCCGTTCGGCTCACCGGTGCTTAAGTGGTTGTTCACATGAGCCTTAATACATGATTTTGTAGTATTTTGCGGAAGTAAATTATATATTTTCACTAAGAATTATTGAATTCTCTCTGATTGTTAGTTAAGTTTATGGGTCTAATTGTGTATGTCTTGATAATAGTTTGAAGCACAACGTTATTATTGTTGTAGCCTTCTTCTGCAAAGCATATCTTATTTAGTTAAATTTCACATTTTGTTTTGCCATTCACGATATTGGTTCGTATGTCAGTATTGCTGTCTTTGTTTTGATTTTTGTAATGATTGTGAACTCTTACAATAGAATGGTAGATTATGATGCTGGTAAAGGTTTTTCTAAGGCCTTGATTGTCGGTCTTTATTTTCTTAACCGGATACTAAATAATAAACACAACGCAGACAGAAGAAAGATAGTATGCTGATAAAAGGTATTTTTTTTTGCCTAAATATACACTAAACTTTAAAATATATAACAATAACAGATTTTTTTTTTTTGCTGTAGGTGAGATTCGAACTTGGGTCTACTGAAAACTAAAACACTATCACAACCATATGAACTGCTCACACTTTAACAAAAATTACACAATATATATTAATTATTTAAATCCGCTGTTTTTTTTCATAACTCGCTATTTACGCTTTTGGTCCAGAATTTCGCGCCTTTTGCGCTTCTGGTCCGCTATAGCGCGATTTTAGTGCAATTCCAACCAAATAGTGGTTTTTCGTTGCGTTTTTTTTTCAAAAAACGCTATTTCGCGCTATATAGCGTGATTTTTAAAACATTGGTCTAATTGGATAGTCATTGTATATGAGACTAACATGAGGATCATGCTGTTTGGGTAGTCGTTTGTAATGTAAAAATTGTTTGAAGAGTAGTTAAAAAGTGCATAACTAACCAATATATTATTTTACTTTGAACCATGCCCTGATTTGTTAAAATATTAGCTTCCCACGTAGATCATGTTGCGCGCATAGTTGAACTAATTATTTTTCCATTATCTTTCTACGAGACTACATATGCATGTTCATAGGTATGCCAAACACACCTGATTCCTTTTTGTTAAGTCCAGTCTTTAAATTGTTGGTCAAATTTCCTTGTTATCGTTTTGGCAGTGGAAAGATTAATAATGATCCTGACTTGTATTCACCTTAAATTTCAGTGTTCAGCTCATTTTAACCAATTTTTCCCTCCGGGATAACAGGAAAGGTTGGAAAGGAAACGACAAATGCCATACCACTTGCACATGAACCTGGAACTTCTAGAAGCTGTCCACCTCATATGCGCCATGCTTCTCGAAGTCCCTAACATGGCTTCTAACACCAATGAAGCCAGGCGCCACCTCATCAGCAAGAACTTCCGCCGCCTCCTGGAAGTGAGTGAGAAACAAACCTTCACGGGCCCACCCGAAAACGTCCGAGACCACATAGTAACAGCCACACGTGCCCTAAGGAAGGGAGACTATCAGGCATCCTTTAACGTGATCAAGTCAATAGACGCTTGGAACCTCATCAAGAACCGTGAAAGTGTGCTCAAAATGGTAAACTCCAAGTTGAAAGAAGCAGCTCTGAGAACTTACGTTTTTAATTACTTTTCAACTTATAGTTCTTTGAGCCTTGATCAACTTGCTGAGATGTTTGATCTATCGGAAAGTGAGATACATCGTATAGTTAGTAAGATGATGGCGACGGATGAGTTACACGCCAACTGGGATCAACATAGTCGGTCTATAATGTTTGATAATGATGCACATACAAGGTTGCAAAATCTAGCTTTCCAGTTGGTTGAGAAGTTGTCGGTTTTAGCAGAGCGTAACGAAAGGGCAATGGATGGTATGTTAGGTGGTGGTGTTATGCTTGATGGGAGGAGAAGAGATGGGGGAGACTATGTTACGTCTTTGGTAGGTCGTGCTGGGAAGTGGCTTGATAGGCCTTCTTCAGGACAAAGTTATCGTGGTAAGTCAAGAAGTGGCGTCTTAGGAGGGTATTTGAGTGGTGGTGGGAAGAGTTATAGTGGTGGTTCTTCAAGGGGATCTCAGACGAATGTTAGCTCGCGGATGGTTCGCTTGAACAGGAGTTCCGTCCGTGTTTAGTGAGAAGAGAGAGTAGGTAGATCTTATTTTTAGCGTGTTTTTGTGTTTGCTGTTCTGATAATAGTTCTATCTTTTGAAGTCTTTATTTGTGTTTTAAGATCGATATCTGCACCGAGCAAGAGACTTTTAGGAATTTTTTATTTCCGACATCTACTCTTTTATTAAGACTGGTGAAGGAAGGTTTTCAGACCTAAAACTACATGATGTTCTCCTCAAATCCCGACCCGTGTTCCGACCTACACCCGTTCCGAAATTTTCCAACCCGACAATAGTCCCGATCCGACAAACTTTGAGGTGGGGTGACAATTTTGATTTCGTTAGGTATCCCGATCCGATCCGATCCGATTTTTTAATTAATTTATATTTTATATAAAAATATAAATTAATTTATATCAAATGAAAGTGATGAGAATCTAACCTTATAACTCTCGCATACAATGTAAGCACTCTACCATATGAGTTACAATCCTTTTTTATATATATTAGTTATAATTATATAAGTATAATATAGATTTATATTTTTGAATATATGAAACTATTAAAATAAAAAATATAATTAAATTACAAAATTATATTATTATTTTCAAGAAAGATAAATGATTATTATTTTTCGATTATAAAAATTATAATGATAATGTATCTCATTTAGTATGATAATTGTTGCTTATGTGAATAAAAATAAATACTAAAACAATCTGATAAAAAACATATCAATTTTTTTATTTATTCCATTATTTGTAGTTTCACACTATTTTTTGTACTATATGTTAATTTATTTTTTTATTTATTAGGAATGTTATTTTTAAATTAGAATTATGTTTCGTGTTAATAACATGTTTAGAATTCTCAAATGAAAATTGTTAATAAAAAATGACGTCATCGTAAAATAAAAAAATATGTCGGAAAATTCGGGATAAAGCTATCCCGACCCTACGAGATCCCGAAAAAGTCGGGTTGGGATCGGGATTTTTTTTCACTTCTAAAATAGTCGGGTCGGGATACGGATTGATCATTTATGAGATATATACATTGATGGTTCTATTTAGTTAAACATGTTTAGTTAAACAAAAAAGTTGCTGGTGCATTGGTAAAATTGGAGCATAAGATAGTGAAAGTTTAGGAGCTCAAATCATGTTATTTTTTTTTTTCTAAAATTTTCGGTTTTTTACTTTGAAATTACCAAATTTTCTAAATAATCATTGTATTTTCTCAAACATGTTTACATAAAAAAATTATTTTATTGTTCAATGTCCTTTTTACTGACTTTATATTTATTTTATGTTATGTTGAACATAAAAAAAAAAATTATTTTTGTATTAAAACTTATTTTTTTCTATTCGACATATTTTTTACACCAAAACCCCAACTAAAATCGTCCTCCTTCGGCCCATGGTTATATGCGTTCCATGATCTTACATGAATCTTTTGTTAGTAGCATTAAATAGTTTACATTTTTATACAGTTCTGCAAGTATATACATTTTTAGACAGAACTATATACGTTTTCAAAAGGTTCTGTAATTATTTGCTAAAGTCCGAATCTGCAAGTTCAGGTAGGTACTTTTAGAATGCAGAAAAGATAATTGTGAGTTGTGAGAATACGAAACGAAAATTAGTAGCTCATTGCATAAGAGTCACAATCTACCTGCTTGAACAAATCTGGTGCAAATGATAAGTTGATAACTGTCAGACTCGAAATTTATAGCTTTGCCTAGACTGGTATTCAATATAATCACAAGTTGGTTGTTCCGCAATTTAATAAAGCAAGACTGGTGTACAAAATGTAAAGGTTCACATGTAAATACTAGACAAGTCGTGTTCAATCTTTCGTCTCAATCTTGCCATTATGGACAAACACATGCTCTTATTTAATACTCCATCCGTTTATATTTAATTGTCTATTACGAAACTACATGCAATTTTAACCGACCAAGAACTTGTATCAAAATTGTCGGAATGAAAATTTTCAAAAGTTGATCATATAGTTCAAATGTTAAATTTTATGATTATATTTAAAAAAAATTCATTTTGACAATTTTGATACAAGTTATAAACCGATTAAAATTGCATGTAATTTCGTAATGAACAATTAAATGGAAACGGAGAGGGTATTATTAATGAATAGTGATACATGAAATTTGTTTGTTTGTTCATAAGTACATGAAAATTTTAGAACTAAAGCGTATGGTGACAGGAATGACCACGCACTTTTCAAAACTCTCCGTTTGTCATGAAGGACGGCCTGACTCAACGGATTGCTCAAAACTCAAATTATTTGGTTGTTCGTAGCATTTTTATCAAGCAAAAATAAAATAAAATCAGTTTTATTTTAATTGATATATATATGCATATATATAGGGGATGTTTTATTTTGCAAATGTTGAATTAATTCAATTGCCAATTTGGGCTAAACTGAGTTTATAATAAACTTAATTTTATATAATTATATTGGGTTGAACTGAACCATTGCCCAATTTTTTTTATTTTTTTTTTGCCCTAGGCCTAATCTGCACCCCAGGCCTAAGCGTTACTGAATTTGGGTCTGAACCGCCCCTGTTTGTCACTTAACTTGAACCCATTGTTTTTTGTAATGATACTAACAGTAGTGTAGTTTAAACTAAATTATCACACATCAGTAATTTAATCTATGTTTGTGTTGTATATAACTCTATATGCATCCTCACTTATTTAACCGATTTTCTAGTATGAGTTCTACCTATGCGATTGTTACATTTGGTATCAAAGACGACACCACAATGCAATGCATGTAACACGCAGTGCGCCAAAAAGAAGACGCCGGGATTACCGTGGTCGACCGAGGCTAGTCTGCTAGTACAAATACCACCCACAGGACGCAGAAGGGATGACGTCGGGATTACAGTGTTCGATCGGGATTAGAGATGAACATGAAACCTGCTTGCGTGGTCGCAAGTTGTGAAGCGTGGTGGATTATAATGATCATAAGGGTAGTGTAGTTTAAACTAAATTATACTACCTCGATAGTGTAAGTTACTTTTTTGTTGTATATAATTTTATAGACACCCTCACTAAGTTAAACGATTTTGTAGGGTGAGTTCTACCTATGAGTTAGTCTACTAGTACAAAGGCCGCCCACGAAGCACATAAGGAATAATACCGAGATTGCAGTGTTCGACCGGGACTATAGATGAGCACGAAGCCTGCCTGTGTGGTCGCAGGTTACGGATCGTGATGGATTGTAATGATTCTAAGAATAGTGTAAATTACATTTGTGTTATATATAATTTTATAGGAACGCTCACTTAATTAATTGATTTTCTAAGATGAGTTATACCTATAAGTTTGTTACATTCTCTCATATATCGGTTACGGGATAAGTATAACTAGACACCGTTAAACCCTTTTTGCCAAATTTTCCTTTATTTCAGAAATGCATTTTTTAAACGGCATAAACAAAAAATTGAAAATAGAATGCAACATAGGTAACCAGTCATCATCTCTGACATTAGCTTACTTATCGGAACCTATATTTTCCTGATGTAGCAAATTTAACTAAATATTAAGCTAATCTATTGCCAAGTTATTGTTGTCTTCATTAAGAAAGTTTTGAGAAGAGGAAAAGGGTTGATGTGGGATGTTAGAGCTGAACAAACAGAAATAATAACCTATAACCAAGTAATCGCTCACTCTGTTCCCATTTAATTGTCCATTACGAAACTACGTGTAATTTTGACCGGCCAAAAATTTGTATCAAAATTGTCAGAATGAAAATTTTCAAACGTTGATCATATAGTTCAAATGTTAAATTTTATAATTATATTTAAAAAAAATTCATTTTGACAATTTTGATATATGTTATAAGCTGGTTACATGTAATACTTCATTTGTATGTCACGACAAAGGAATTAATCACTCCAATTAAAAAAGCGCAAAAGCTGAAGTTCAACTAATAATGGAAGTAATCGATTGCCATATTACATTGTTTTTTTTAATAAGTATCGGACCAACTTTTATTAGATAATTAAAAAAGTCTTATGATACTACGGAAATCGATAAATTAGATCCAGAAAACGGTACCCAAACCAATTACAAAACTTGGAGAAATGTGTTTTTTAAAAATAAACTTTGTTTTGAAAAAAAAATTCATGTTGCAACACTCAACTCTTATCATGTTTAAATAAACAAATCGAATGGGAAAAAGTGAGGTTCATAAAGATTTAACTTGCATATGCTGAGTTGTCTTATGAGATTTCGCAAATCACCAAGCAAGTTGGTTTGCACGTTTACCAAACAGAGGAAACGCAAGGGGACTATTCCAATTCAGTTCAAAAATAAGATCTCTAAAAACACAAACCAATGAAATAATCTATTATCTCTCATGAACATTATAAAATCAAATGCTAAATGCCCAAAGACCAGCAGACTTCATCTTTAGAGCCTGCAATACATCTGATCCCACCAGTGAGCAGACTATATGTGTGTTTTTGTGAGTTGTAACTGCAAAGATTCAGACAAGTTCATTATTAGCTTTTAGGAAAAGTATGAAACTGAGTTCTTAATCCAGGGACTGTGTAATGATAAATGTTTCAGAAAAAATTCATCACTATCTTTTAGAAAGACCTTGAAAATTCAAGATTTTAAATTAGGGACAGATTCAGCCAACTGCATCATTAACACAATATTAAGAAGTATGCCACGTTACATTCTTATATGTACTTAACTTAGTTTCCTTTACAAGTTTTTTTATGTCTGATGTAAGCACGATTGTATATCATTTATGTCTCACCAAGTAATCTTTTAAAAAATGAAATAATGATTATTATTTATTACTTTCATTCATCTATTAAAATCACAATATTAATAGACCAATTGCATATTTTTTTAAAAGTGAGGTTTTATATTAAATTGGTAAATATAAAATTAGCAAAAAAAATATTAATACAACTATATAGATCTATAATTCATTAAACTCATTATTGAATTTTCGAGATAATTGCGCTGTTAAAAAAATGGGTAATGATACATTATTCCTACACTCATTACCACACTCATAGTGGCTAAAACGTAATTATAACAAATTCGTTTACAGTTGAACATGTTTGGTAAAAATGACTGTCAGTTAAGATTGATAACGTGGTAAGTATGACAATAAACATGTAAATAGCGTAGGTATGATTAGACTAAAAAATTAAAAAAATTGGGTCTATAAAAACAGGTATGATTACACTCTTATTATTATTCCATATAACATCAACCCAGATCCTTCTACCACACGTGAGTCACTCTTTCCCTCTGGAACCGAACATCACTTCATCATCAAACCTGTTTTTCTTGTACAGATTGTATAAATGATCATTAAATACTTATAAGTTAGGAGAGAGTGGGAGATAACTAAGAGAAAGGATAAGGAGAAAAGTGATAAGTAAAACAGTATGTAACTGATCGATCGAGATTCAGAACCGATCGATCGGGAAAATTCACTGAAAAATGTGTTAATTTTCGACGCATGAACAATTTTGTAATTTAATAGTAAAGCCGTAAGTCAAGACTTACGGACATAAGGGTCGTGAATAAAAACAGAGTGCAGTCGAAAAATACAGCTTATATTATTATTCCATTTAACTTCTCCATCAACCCAGATACTTATAGCACACATCAGTCACTCTCTCTTTCTGAAACCGAACATCACTTCATCATCAAACCTGTTTTTCTTGTACATATTGTATAAATGATCATTAAATACTTATATGTTAGGAGAGAGTGGGAGGTAACTAAGAGAAATGATAAGGAGAAAAGTGATAAAGTAAAACAGTATGCAGCTGATCGATCGAGATTCAGAACCGATTGATCGAAAAAATTTATTGAAAAATGTGTTAATTTTCGACGCATGAACAATTTTGTAATTTAATAGTTAAACCGTAGTATGATTCGTATTTTTTTTTACGGTTTGATAGCGAATAAAAACAGAGTGCAGTTGAAAAATACAGCTTATATAATTTTTTCATTTAACTTCTCCATCAACCCAGATCCTTCTAGCACACGTCAGTTTCTCTCTCTCTCTCTGGAACGGAACATCACTTCATCATAAAACCTGTTTTTCTTGTACAGATTATATAAATGATTATTAAACACTTATAAGTTATATAATATATCTATATATATCTTCATTAATGGGTATGTACAGAAAATTCAAGCTAGCAATACACACTTTCCGTACCCTCCCCTCCAAAAATCCCCAAAAATCCCCACCCCCTCACAATCTTGGGTTCTTTCAATTTGGTCCCAAACAAATTCAAAATTCTCAATCCTCTCTCTCTAACCCAGTTTCAATATCAAATTTATCTTTTTCCCAATTGGGTCTCAAGAACACTCAAAACCCACAATTTTCAAGATTAAATTTAGGGTTGAGTTTAAAAAAATGTCAAATTTCACAAGTTCCAAGATCAAATTTAGGGTTTTCCCAACTGGGTATCAAGAATAATCAATATCCACAAGTTCCAAGATCAAATTTAGGGTTTTCCCAACTGGGTATCAAGAAAAATCAAAACTTGCAAATATCCGGTATCGGAGCAAGGAGATATTACTATGTGGACAGGTATCAGGTACATCATTTTCGGCCTCGTGGCCCAAAAAGATGGTTTCAAAACCCTAGGACAGTCCTCACATTCGTACTACTCGGTTCGGGTTTAGCAGTCACTGTCTATCTCGGTAACTTAGAAACCGTGCCTTACACGAAAAGAAAACACTTTGTGTTGTTATCGAAACAGCTAGAAAGACAGGTTGGGGAGACTCAGTTTAAGCAGATAAAAGGGTCTTTTAAAGGGAAAATATTGCCTGCCATCCACCCCGAGAGCGTTAGGGTGAGGCTTATAGCGAAGGATATTATCGAAGCCTTGCAGAGAGGGCTTAAGCACGAGCAGGTATGGAGCGATTTGGGGTACGGTGTAGAGGGAGGGTGGGGAGGAGAGAGTGAGGCGGTGGTCGTGGCTTTGAGTGAGAGTAGTGAGGGGAAGTGGCATAAAGAGGACGAAGTGCTTGACGATAGGTGGGTACACGAGAGTAGGAAAACGGGGTCTAAGCCGAATACCTCGCATATGGATGGGTTGAATTGGGAGGTGATCGTTGTGAACGAGCCTGTGGTGAATGCGTTTTGTTTGCCTGGTGGGAAGATTGTGGTTTTCACCGGGTTGTTGGATCATTTCAGGTCCGATTCGGAGGTTGCTACTATTATCGGGCACGAGGTTTGTGTTCTTGATCTTGTCGACGATAGTTGTTTGTTAACTTTATTTAGCTGTATTGTTAGCTTAATTTACATCTTCGGCTGCAAGTAGGCGAGAGTTCAAAGAAACGATCATTGATAATTTCAAATGTAGCTACAGTAAGTAAATTGTTAAGTTTACTTAGGCTTTGTTGTCATGATAGTCCGGATGTTAGTTTAGGTAAATAGCTATTTCTATTTAGGCCACTAGTATACCCAAGTTTTGCAGGTTTTCAGTTGTGTTGTATTTAGTGAAACTGTGCTTTGTCTTTTGAAATGCAGTGTGGCTCATGCATGTGCTATTTTCGAAAATGTAGCATTTGCAGTTTCTTCAGATTTGTGTTTTTTTGTGCAGCATGCAAATAAACTATAGTTCCTTACTGTTTTCTCGATTGTTGATCTTTTCCTCTCAACAGTATAAGCAGTTATTATTCTCCAGGGTTTTATCCAAGTATTGGTTGAGATTCTTTGGTTTAAAAGGATAACCAAAAGAAGTGTTGTCGACTGTAGTGTTACATATTTTTTATTGTCAACTTTGTTCTGGGCTTTAAATGTGGGATTAGCTCCATCAGTTACTAGGTATTTGCAATTTTATTATTGTTTGTGTATAACCCTGGAAACAATTGTTTTTAAGCCTTCTTGTTTGATTAGAAGGTAGTTCAGATTCTTTGGTTTGACAGTTTAATATAATCGATTGGTGTAATATACTTAATAACATATTTCCTTACTTTGCTCTGCTCAGCAAACACAGGTTTAGCTCGCTCCGCTTGTGAGTTACATATTGCTGTCCTGCTAGGATGCAAATGAACTTTTAAGAATAGGTTTTGATACTCCGGGTAGCAAATTGAGAAAGTTCTAAAAGTTAAGCTTCTTGAGTAAAATGGTTGAAATTCTCCTGCCAGGAAGGTAGTATAACACTTATTTGTAACCAGTCATACAATAGACTTGTTCCAGACCCATCAGATTGCAATACATACACTTCCCTCCAGAATTTGTGAGTGCACATGTCAAAGTACAGTTCGTTTTGTCCACATGGCCCTTTCTATGCAAGAATGACCAATTATTTAGGAAGGTGTTAACTTACGAGTGGTTCATGAAAATACCCGAGCTTGAACTTTGATTAAATGGACTATTTTTATATCTTTATTTATGTCTAGATGTTTATTGTGTGTAAGTTTTGTCCTTTTCCTTGAATGATAGGTGGGACATGCTGTAGCCCGTCATGCCGCTGAGGGGATAACAAAGAATTTGTGGTTTGCGATATTGCAGTTGGTTCTCTATCAGTTTGTTATGCCTGATATTGTCAACACTATGTCCACACTCTTTCTCAGGCTTCCGTTTTCACGAAGGTACATTTCATTATTCATCTGAAAATCTTTATTCTTACCGTACTTTCTCCCAAGTCATTGTCGTCTTAGGGACATTAGATAGTTATTCGAGTTGGGGGCACTTCGAGGTTGTTTTCAGCTAAAACATTCATATTCGTCATAAATCTTAAAGACAAGTTTCATTGTAATATTTTTATTTATTTAAGTTTAAATATATGTTTTCCCCGATTGGTTTGTTATCTCTAATAGTAGCATGTTCCTGTTATAAGTGATTCAACCGGGGTTTTATAGGTTTAGTACACCAAACTATCTGCTTTTAACGATTTGGGTACCCACCTTTCAAATTTTCCAATTTAGGTACCACACTATAATAACTTTCCAATTTAGGTACCATCGTCTAAATAAATCACGGAATCATGTCACGTGACATTTGACAAACATTAATTTGAGAGGCTAATTTGACAATTTTGCACAAACATATGTCATCCTATAAAAACGTTTCCCCCAATTTCACACATAACAAAAATTTGGATTATATGCTAATTTTTTTATGTGTGAAATTGGGGGGAAGTTTTTTCTAAGATGACATATTTTTGTGCAAAATTGTCAAATTAGCCTCTCAAATTAATGTTTGTCAAATGTTACGTGACATGATTCCGTGATTTATTTAGATGGTGATACCTAAATTGGAAAGTTATCATAGTGTGGTACCCAAATTGGAAAATTTGAAAGGTGGGTAGTCAAATCGTTAACAGCTCTATAGTTTGGTGTAGTAAAAGTATTTTTTTCCTGATTCAACCAAAACGAAGAAATAAACTGACTTCGAAATAAACATGAATCGTGTAATGTTTTATTATACATATACAGTACTCAAAATGAAGAAATAAACTGACTTCGAAATGAACATGAATCGTGTAATGTTTTATCATACATATACAGTACTCAAATGGATAAATAAAAAGAAGTGCGCGGGAGATTGGTTTAAACACTTGTGTTTTCTGTTCTGCACCTTCAGTCAAGTTTTCACCAACTTTCATAATTTGTCGGAAATTACTTTGAACTGGCACTATATCTATGTACTTAACATTCTCAAGGTTAATTTTTCTTTCGAAATCTCTATTGTTTGTCACTAACTCTCATGTGTTCTTAATTATTTCTAGGATGGAAATGGAAGCAGATTATATTGGACTCCTGTTGATTGCATCAGCAGGGTACGATCCTCGAGTAGCCCCAACAGTATACGAGAAGCTGGGGAAAATCACTGGCGAATCCGCATTACGAGATTATCTTTCTACTCATCCCTCGGGTAAAAAGAGAGCTCAGTTGCTAGCTCAAGCCCAGGTCATGGAAGAAGCTATGGGCATATATAGAGAAGTGTTATCCGGAAAAGGAGTTGAGGGTTTCCTCTAAAAGTCAGGTCTTGTTTGCTAGAAAAAGACGCTTCTTAACCAACATGGAGGTGATAGGGTCCAAGTTTCCGGACAAAATTTGTGATTTTTTTCCTAATTTATTAGCTCCCTTTTTTGGGGATCGGTTTGACTGTCCCTTGTGTTGGTTCTGGAGTGTAAAATAGAAGTTTCAATTTATTTATTTTTGCTCTTGTTGGCTTCATGGCGTGTATGATAAGAATGTAGTTGTTTTCCTGTGTATTCACCTCACAAGAATAAAGATTACAGCATTTTTTGTTATACCGTTACAGCTTACCTTCTGTTTGGCACAAGGACAGAAAAAAGTGAGGCAATTGTGGGCTATGCTTAAAAAGATGCCATTACATTGATAAAAGGGTTTATTATACTTTATTACCCTAAAGTATGATACTGTTTTCGTTAACTACCCTGAAATATAAACTCTTCCTTTTACTATCCTCAATTTTAGTCTCCGTTATTTTTTTGTACAAAAAGACAATTCAAATGGACGGAAAAGTCAGCAGTGGACGGAAAAATCAGCACGTGGTCATTTTTTTCTTTAAATTTAAATATAAATAAGTAATCTGTTTGTAAAATAGTCACGTGCTGACTTTTCCGTCCACTGCTGATTTTTTCGTCCATTTGAATTGTATTTTTGTAAAAAAAAATAACGGAAACTAAACTTGAGGATAATAAAAGTAAAAAATTATATTTAATGGTAGTTAACGAAAATACTACCATACTTCATAATAGTCAAGTATACTAAATTCATTGATAAAATTTATTTGGCATGTCTTCTTTGAAAATAAAGTTGTGCTTGTTTGGCAGTAAAAAAAAATCGTACCAAAGTGGCACTTGTTGACCAGTGCGGAGATGTTGGGTCTGTGTTTCTTGATTAAGTTTGCCAATTTTCTTTTTCTCCCTTAATTTTGAACGCCTTTATTTTTATTTTTTGGTTCGTTTGGCCAAACATGGTTTTAGCCTGCGTTTACCGGTTTATGTTGAGCTCGATTTTGTATCATCAAAAGTGGAGTGAGTTGCCTTCAGAAGTTATTTATTTATCAAATTAATGTTTTCCAAGTTTAATTTGAGTAGGCTGGTATAACATTTATAATTTGTATTTAGAAATATGAAACTTTAACTGCTTTTTGAAATACTTTAGAATTAACATCAGCTTGACATTTGCGATTTCTGTGTAAAGAATGGAACATGCTTTGAATTCTATTATACTTTCAGGCGTGAATAGGCAGCCATATTTCAACGATTATTAGTGCATCTTGATTTTTGAAAGGTAAGTTAATTGAGAACAGTGTATCGAGTACGTAGTGTATGCTTAAATTAATAAAACATATACTTTTTAAAATAAATTAACAAAAATATAATCAAAAATTTTTAATTAACAAAATATATCAAAAAATTCATACACTTATTCAAAAAATTCATACCCTTGTTTCAAAAGTTATATATTTTCATACACTTATTCCAAAAGTTCATACACTTGTTTCAAAAGTTCATAATTTGTATATTTTTATACCCTTATTTCCAAATGTTCATACCCTTATTTCAAAAG
>OY987213.1:18996629-19188021 GCA_963920805.1 Primula vulgaris
TTTTAAGATTTGATTTCTCCTACTCGTATTTAAACACAAACGACGGAAATTAGCCTGTTTTTATCAACTTTAGGTGTAGTTGATAGTTATAAACAAACGAAGCACAAAAGTTACTCCGAACCTAGCTTGCGGCTTTTAGTTAATTGGATCTTACATTATAAGCTTCACTCAAATTCATGTCATTCAACTTGTATAAAGGGTTTATATTTAACTCGTTATTTTAGTTTCATTGATTTAGCTCCAGCTGTAATCAACTACATTTTATTATCTACCAAACCATTCTATTTGTTGTCTTTAAGATAAAGCTTTGTTGTGCAGGTATATGGGACAGAAGATAGTGAAACAGAGATTTCCAGATGGCAACAAGTAAAGAAGCTCTAGTGACAAAAAGGATGCTCGGTTACTATAATGCTAATGCATTTTGTTTCACTTTAAAATAATGTAGTATGTTACTTTTGGTTATGCTACTTTCTACAGTTTTCAGTATTTTGGAGACTTGTAAACTTACTGCAAGGTTTATTTTGTAACTTAGTTCTTTCGAGCACATTACAATCAACCCTTTTTCTGAGGATCCATTTTGGTTTTGATTTCGGGAGCCCCATTGATATTTTAGATCTTGTTTGGATGCATGAAGGAAAAAATGGGTTCAAATTTATTTTTATTTATTTATTTTGGATCAAGGAATGGGTTCAATTGACTTCCAGGATTTCAGGTACTAAAAACAAAGTGAACACTCAGTTCTTCAACCAAACAAGTAAATGAACCTGAGTTGATAAGCTGTAAGTGCAATCAAATAAGTCCTTGGACACTTGTTTATTACTACTGCACACGAATATAAGAATAACAGTTTGTAAATCAAGAAGAAGAGAATTCTTAACCTGGAATCAGTTCCTTTCTTTTTTCCTAATCAGTACAGAACTCGTGCGATCTCAAATATAAATTTGACAAACGAATCATTAGGTGAAAAAAATAAAACTGATTACAGCAATCCTAAAAGAAGAGAACCAGTATCTAGGCGAAGGCGGTTTAAGACTATCAAGAAACCCAAAAGCCAAACATAATATAAAGTTAAATGAGAAGGATATGACAATGGATATGCCATTCTTAAAAGCCCCTTTGTTTTGGAATATAGATACACAATTTTGTATACAACCACAAAGGTAGCATCTACTTTCTTTTTCTCCCAATTTATGCATCTATTGAATAAGGAAAGGACAAGAAAAAATTTGATATACATGTGCTTTGAAGTCTTTTTAGGAGATAAGAATGCAAATGATAATAAGTCATATTATCAGTGACTGATCCAGGGAAGAACACACAATTGTAATGAACTCATGGTCATGATAAAACATTTCTAACAGTGTTTATACTGTAATTGAATCCCTCAAGATTTTGAGAAAAAATGCTCCCAATTAACACTGTAAAAGATAGAAAAATTCAGGTTGGGCCTCTGATCGAAATATCAGCATCTGCATCCGGTCAAGAACACGAAAAGATCCACCGTCATAAAGGAATATATCTTTGCAACAAGTATGTAGGATATACTATTTCCTAGAAGGTTTATTCTGTCTTTGAGCACAACGAAGCATGTATAAGACTAGTATTACAACCAATTCAAGATAGGGTGCAAAAACATGAAAGAAATAGGATAAGCAAACTAGTTACTGGGTTACTCTTTGTTGGCATTTATGCGATTAAAAGTATGCAAGTATAGTTTACACTTTACACGTGATATGCCAAAGGAGAGTTGCCCTGTGACTGCTTTAGCTTAATGTGAGTATTGAGTTTATAATGCTTCAAATACCAGTAGAAGGTAATTCATAATTTTTTTGTTTATGTTCAGTGTTCACCATTGCTAATATACAGTGGTAGATAAGTATCATGAAAGAACGAGGCATGTTTTTACACTTTGGTGAATTCTAATTTTTACGTATGGCTTCTGTAATAAAAGCATCGTTTTTCTCATGCTATATAACTCTTGTTTGGTGACTGTAAGAAATCTCATGCTATATAACTCTTGTTTGGTGACTGTAAGAAAAAAACTCAAGGGTAAATTTTGGATTGATACCTTATCTACAACTTAATTAAGAATTAGTCCATGAAATTGAAACTAATTACAGATTGGTTCAAAAAGTAACTTGAAAACGTACCGTATTTTCCTTTTCCCTTAAGATATGAACAATATTCCAATTTCTGAAGCAAAGAAAAAAAACAATTCAGCTCATTTACCTATCATCTCCGAACTTTTCTTCACTAGCTTGTTATGTCCCAAAAATTGGGTGTATCCATATTACATATTACTTTTATATCGACTGTTGTTTCTTTTTATTCGACATCATCAACCCAACCAAAAATAAAGATTAAAGAGTTTGATTCAAAGATAATCAAAATGGACAATAGATAAATTTATAAAAAAAACTGATAATTTGTATAAAGCAAAATATTTCCTTATAAGTTGTAAAAATATACTTTTTACTTTAAATACGAGTAAACTTGTAAATTATTTAATGTGTTTGCTCTGGTAAATTAATTTGTGTTGAAAAAAATTAATAGATTTATATTAAAATATAGTAATATTTAGTTATGATAATAAATTTATAGGAAAGCTGAAAAATGTATAAAGTTAAACTGTTACCCTAAAAATATAAAAGTGATGCTAATTAGCTTAAATATGAGAAAAAGTGTAAGAAAACTGGTACGTTTGCTCTAAACGGATGAACCATATTCAGTTAAACATCATTTTAATAAAGAAACTAAAAATATTTAACAGAGCATTAGATCTGGTCATATCAGGATTCACCCATCGTAGCTTCCATGTCAAGAATGGAGCAAATTTGTCATCATCTTTAAAATAATCCAATCACAGCTATAATATCCATATTTTTAATTAGGACTTTATTTCCTTTAAAAATGAGGGCATTTTGTATGGGATTATTAGGCACAGTTAAAGATTAAAGAGTTTGATTCAAATATAATCAAAATGGACAATAGATAAATTTATAAAAAAAACTGATAATTTGTATAAAGCAAAATATTTCCTTATAAGTTGTAAAAATATACTTTTTACTTTAAATACGAGTAAACTTGTAAGTTATTTAATGTGTTTGCTCTGGTAAATTAATTTGTGTTGAAAAAAATTAATAGATTTATATTAAAATATAGTAATATTTAGTTATGATAATAAATTTATAGGAAAGCTGAAAAATGTATAAAGTTAAACTGTTACCCTAAAAATATAAAAGTGATGCTAATTAGCTTAAATATGAGAAAAAGTGTAAGAAAACTGGTGCGTTTGCTCTAAACGGATGAACCATATTCAGTTAAACATCATTTTAATACAGAAACTAAAAATATTTAACGGAGCATTAGATCTGGTCATATCAGGATTCACCCATCGTAGCTTCCATGTCAAGAATGGAGCAAATTTGTCATCATCTTTAAAATAATCCAATCACAGCTATAATATCCAAATTTTTAATTAGGACTTTATTTCCTTTAAAAATGAGGGCATTTTGTATGGGATTATTAGGCACAGTTAAAGATTAAAGAGTTTGATTCAAAGATAATCAAAATGGACAATAGATAAATTTATAAAAAAAACTGATAATTTGTATAAAGCAAAATATTTCCTTATAAGTTGTAAAAATATACTTTTTACTTTAAATACGAGTAAACTTGTAAGTTATTTAATGTGTTTGCTCTGGTAAATTAATTTGTGTTGAAAAAAATTAATAGATTTATATTAAAATATAGTAATATTTAGTTATGATAATAAATTTATAGGAAAGCTGAAAAATGTATAAAGTTAAACTGTTACCCTAAAAATATAAAAGTGATGCTAATTAGCTTAAATATGAGAACAAGTGTAAGAAAACTGATGCTTTTGCTATAAACGGATGAACCATATTCAGTTAAACATCATTTTAATAAAGAAACTAAAAATATTTAACGGAGCATTAGATCTGGTCATATCAGGATTCACCCATCGTAGCTTCCATGTCAAGAATGGAGCAAATTTGTCATCATCTTTAAAATAATCCAATCACAGCTATAATATCCATATTTTTAATTAGGACTTTATTTCCTTTAAAAATGAGGGCATTTTGTATGGGATTATTAGGCACAGTTAAATAATTTTACATGCTACCTATTTTAAAATTTCGTTAAACTTTCCTGCCATTACAGTTACAGAGTTGATTTCACAGATACTCATTCAAACGGGAATCGAGAAATGGAAATTACGGAAAGTGATTGGATCCATATATTGTACTCATTTTGTCCGTATTTATTTAATACAGGTTTATTGATTTTAAAATTCATATTCAGATATTGTATACTTATGAAATTTCAAATGAAGGGGTCAAAAATTAAGGAAGAATGAAGGACTTCAAAAAAAAAATCAAGGACTTCAAGAACTAGCGAATTGTCAAATAAGAAGTATATATTCGGCAAAAGAACTCAAAACATCTGTTTGTTTCAATGTAAATAAGTGTAAACAATTTTCTACTGTTAAGACAATGTTTGTTTTGTTGTAAAATTGGTTTGTTTTGTTGTAAAATTGGTGTAAATAAACATTTATGAGTAAAATAAATTTTCTGATTGATTGATTTACCGTAAAATGTTTTTTTTTAAAAAACTTTTTTCCACCTATCAAGTACAATTGAGGAAAATATTTGCACTATAATTAAAGTTGAAAATAGTTTACGAGTCTCCCTATATGTTTTTTCTAATACTAGTATAGAGATTATAATAATACATAAGTCTCATTTTTCAAAACTATTTAAGTATTAGTCGGATTCTTCCTAATTAACCAATAAAAAAATAAAAATTCAAAAAAAACACAGAAAAGTAATTTTTTATTGTTAAAATGTTGTTAATTTAGTGACACCCGGTTTACCATAAGTTGAATAACATAACGTGATGGTATCGTGACACTTTTTTAGTATTACTGAATAAACTGTTGTTAAATTTAGTTATATTAAATTTAACATCTGTTTAGCAATGATATCTCACTTTTTTTTTAGTGTTATTTCACAGTTTCTAATGTGATAGACGTGTTTGTTGATCAGACTATTACATTGAAAAGGAGTACAAACCAAATTGTATGGGACGAAGATGTTGGTATGTTGTAACTTGTATACGTACACTTTGTACATGGTTTTATTTTGTTGTTTTTGAATTGAAGTGGGAAACCAAGATATTTAAGAGAGTGGGTCTGAGAAAGGTAAAGCAAATCAGTGCAAGTGGAAGACAAAAGAAAAGAGGGGCGGCCCTATATATCACAAGTTCACAACTGGCCTAAATAAGGTCTCTTTTTGTGGCTTTGCAATGAGCTTCTCAACTCTTTGTATTAGTCAACACGCCATTTCCCTATTTTTTTCGCAAGAAAATCAAGAATGTGTCCCTTTTAATGATTCATGGGGACTGAATCTTCGGAACTTATGAATAAACTTATTGAATGATGGAACTTTGGATTGATAAGAATAAGCCATAGTTAAACAATCATTCGTTTACTAATTTTTAATGGTAAAGATTATGTGTTTATTTTTATTATCAGATGAATTAATCTTAACCATTAAAAGTAAGTAAATGGAGGCTTGTGATTGATGTGTAAAGATAATGTGTTTTTTTTTATGTGTGTATAGATCATTCCATCTATATATATATATATATATATATATATATATATATATATATATATATTTTTATCACCTTTACAACTTAAAGATAAGAAAACTAGATTGATCTAAATTTGTAACTATGAGGATTAAAATTGTAAGTATAAGTATGTTTCAAGTTGAGATTAAGATTAGTTTTGATGAACATACAAAAGAACAACATACTAATTAAATAGAAGGTAATTTAAGTTGTATGGGGTAATTTAACTTTATTAACTTGTGTTCATAAATCAGACCTAGTACATAAATTTAATAAAAGAACCAGTACTTCAAATATACTAATCATGAATTTGGTAGAACATTATATTAAATCGATAAAGTATGATAGCTAAATACATTAAACATTAATTTTCTCCTATTCTGTCAATTGGGCTGAAATTGAACCAGAAACTTGCAAGGCGGTTTTGGGAGACTTTTGCCAAAATAGGCTTCTTGGGACTGAAAAATCCCATAATGGGCTACCTTTCTTAAAAATTCCCAAAACGGTCTACTTCTGAAAAACGACCGATCGAAATGGTAAAAACGACCGGTCGTTTTTATCATGAACTCTCTGGAACAAGTTGGACAAAAAACGATCGGTCGTTTTGTACAATTCGATCGGTCGTTTTTCAGACCAAAAACGATCGGTCGTTTTGTCCATTTCGATCGGTCGTTTTTCAGAAATACTTCCTATTTAAAAAAACTCATCTCTTTTCCAGACCTACTTTTCCAGAACTACTCTGTAAAAAAAAACAGAACTCTTAGATCATTTTAGGGCAAATCTTAGAGCTCTTCGAAAACAGGTAAAACCTCGATATTTTGTTCAGACTCTATGTTTCTATAAAACTCAATATTTTGTAAAAACTCGGTTTTTTCCACTATTTTTCAACACAGTTTCCACTATTTTCAATCTTATTTAGTTTTTTTTTGTGTGTGTTTTTGGATTATTATTTGATTTTTTTTTTGTGTTTTAGGTTATCGAAATGAAAAATCCTACAATTATGTGTTATTGGGGAGATACGATGATGAAAACTATTAGCGAGGGGTTATCTTATGATATTTCTTATAAATTTTTTTTTAAGATATCTAGAAACACGACATACGACAAATTCTTGGAAAAATTGTTTAAGGAACTTGATGTATCATCGACTTCAAATCGTTTGAGTTTAACATGTCGTTATCCATATCTGACTACACTTACTGAGTTTAAATATATGCGATTGGCTGTTGTTGATAATGATTCGTTGGAAACCATGCTTGAGTTAATAGAAGAAAATGGAAGAACGTTTATAGAGTTATATGTTGAAATTGAGCAAGTTTACTCTTCTGATCAAGATTACGGGTTGTATTATAATATTCTTTCCACTAATGAAATCGGTACATCAAGTAGAACACCCATTCGACAAGAGCCAATGCCAGAGGTATATTCTAAGAACAACGAAGTAGATTTGACACATTTGGATGCAGTGTGTCGATTGTCAGATAATATTGATTGGTCGAACAATATAAATGAGATAGAACTTGGAGATGAACCAGATGATGAAGATGACGAGTCTGACGATGACGTCAATATTAGCGAAAACGAGTCTGACGATGACGAAGAAAATGTACAAGAAATGAGCTCGTATATGGATGAGGATGAAAACGACCAATCAAGTGGGTCACAATGGCCGAATAATACTATTTCCGATGAAATTCCTATGCATCAACCAATGTCAAGTTTGTTTAATGAATCGTTCGACACTCAAGAAAATTATAGTAACCAGAGACGAAATTATATGATGTATCCTGGATTTTGGGATCTTCAAGTTAATGATCCTTTTATTGGTCTTTTATTTAGGGATAAAGAAATGTTGAAAAAGGGAATAAAAGTTTGGTCAATCAAACGTAACATCCATTTTTACACTAAAAGTTCGAAGGCAAAATTTTGGGAAATTCGTTGTAAACTGGCCGAAACTCAAAAATGCAAATGGAAACTACGAGCTTCACTAAGAAAGAAACATGGATTTTTTGAAGTGTCGGTGTACAACGGTCCTCATACATGCATTCATGCCGAGCTTACAACTGATCATCCCCATTTAGATTCCAATCTTGTTGCCCAAACCATTCGAAATGCCATCACAACTAATCCTATGATGAAGATTTCATTAGTTAAAGAGATTGTGAATGCCCGCTTTGAAACGTCAGTTTCATACAAAAAAGCTTATTTAGGTAAACAAAAAGCAATCGCAGAGATATTTGGTAATTGGGAAGACTCGTATAAGGTTTTACCTAAATTTATGAAAGCGCTTCAAAAGTATAATCCCGGTACCGTAGCTTCTTATGAGACAACGCCAGTTTACGATGTGGTAACAAATTCAGTGGGTGAGGTATTGAACAGATTTTTCTTCACATTTAAGGCCGTTATTGATGCAATTCAGTATTGTAGGTCAGTTATCGCTATTGATGCTACTCACTTATATGGGAAGTATAAAAGTAAGATTTTGTTGGCCATGGCATCGGATGCAGATAATCATGTTTTTTCCATTGGGTGTGCATTTGTTGCTGAGGAGAGTACAATTTCGTGGAGCTATTTTCTTTGTAACATTATGCGACATGTGATTAAAGAGCGCGTGAATATTTGTCTAATTTCGGATAGACATGCTGGTATTCTAAGTGCAGTGAGAGGAGTTTGGCGTGGTCAAGGTTTTGTTCATCGATATTGTTCAAATCATTTTTTGGATAATTTTAAGAAAGTTTTCAAAGGAGATCCTGACTTACACAAGTTAGTGGAGAACGCCATTTGGGAATTACAAGAAAGAAAATTGAAAAGAATCATGGAAGCAATAAAAGTGATGAATCCTCAAGCATATCAATGGTTGATAAAAGAGCCTGCGGAAAAATGGTCATATTTTCATGATAAAGGGAGGCGACATGGTAACATGACCACAAACATGGCTGAAATTTTCAATAATGTTTTAAAAGCTGCTCGTAATTTACCAATCAGTGCTGCTGTGCAGCTTATTTTCTATAAGTTGGTACACTATTTTTGCGAGCGGAAAAAAGATAGTAATGGGGATGAGAAATAGCGGCACAAGATATGGTCCCAATATCCTCAAAATTTTAGAGAAACGTAGGTCGGACATTGGTCATACCAATGTTACTTTCGATTATGAAAGAGGGGTTTATTCCGTGTGTACAAGTTCAAGAAATTCCAGGGGAGGCAATACTCAAGTTGTCGACTTTTCACTTTGGCAATGCGATTGCGGTAAGTGGCAGAGTGATGGAATCCCTTGTTCACATGTGTTTTCCGTATGCGCTGCAAACCGTCTTGATTGGGAAGCTTACATAGTAAAATATTACACTCTTGAATCATACGAAGGTACGTACTCGGCGCAATTTTGTCCTCTTCGGCATCAAGACTATTGGGATTCATGTGATAGATTATTTCTTCCGGATCTTACTCTTTTAAGAGAAAGGGGTCGTCCAAGATCTACTCGTATTCATAATGGTATGGATCAGTCGGAGAGACGAGCACGTATGAGATGTTCTAGTTGTCAAGGGCGAGGACATGATTGTCGTAAGTGTCCGTATCCAATACGTGGTCGACGCTTATGATTTTAGCTGTAATTGTCCGCTTGTAATTGTACGCTTATCAACGAGACAATATGTATCTTGTACTATTTTAATTTTCCGCTTGTAATTGTCTTTTTTAAGATGAAATATCTATATTTATTCTCAGTGTTTTTTCATACTGTTTTTTGAGAAGATAAACTGGTTTGTTAAGTATGAATAAATAAATAAGTGCAATTAACATAAAAAGTAGAATGAACAACATAAATAAATAAGTGCAATTAACATAAATATATATATTTGATTAACATAAATAACACAGACGACCGATCGTTCTGCAAAAACGACCGATCGCTTTTTCAGTGTGCTCACTGGAACATTTTTGACCAAAAACGACCGATCGCTGTACACAACGACAGATCGTTTTTACACAGACGACCGATCGTTCTGCAAAAACGACCGATCGTTTTTTTAGTGTGCTCACTGGAACATTTTTGACCAAGAACGACCGATGGCTGTACACAACGACCGATCGTTTTTACACAGACGACCGATCGTTCTGCAAAAACGACCGATCGTTTTTACACAGACGACCGATCGTTCTGCAAAAACGACCGATCGTTTTTTCAGTGTGCTCACTGGAACATTTTTGTCCAAAAACAACCGATCGTAATTACAAAACGACCGATCGTTTTTATTTTTTTCAGCCTTTTAACTTCTTTCAAACCCTAATTCTATTTCATTCAACAATTATATCAACCCTCTCTCTCTTTCAAAATCGCCTCTTTCTATCAAAATCTATCAAAAATCCCTAATATCTACATATATATAACCCAATTCTCTTATTAATCCTTATAATCAACAATCGATTGATTCCGTTTCTTGAAAACCCTTTTTTTTCAAAATACCAATTTTTCAAAAACCCTAATTTTTTTTAAAATCCAACCATGGTTCGCACCAAGAAAGCTCAATCACACATCGTCGACGAACATGAGGACGACTACGTGCCTCCGTCCCCGAGCCGCCCCCGTGTTCCTCGCGCTCGACGAACCGGCCCCTCCACCGCTCCACCATCGGGCCCCGGTGCCTCTTCCAGCTCTCTTCCTCCTCTCTATCCATCTACAATGGGTAAAAGAGCTATCTTGACTAACTTTACATTAGACATGCCTTTATTTCTTGAACGTTTTCCTCTTCTCATGCAAGATTTAAACTTCCAAAAACTCAATGTAATTCTTACTCTAAAAGAGCCTTTCTTCATTGAAAATATATACGAATTTTACCATAACCTAGTTATTGATAGGGGTCATGATGACGCACTCCGCGTGCGTTCATCGTTTAATGGTCAACCTTTCGTTTACGGTGTAGACCGTTTACGAAATCTTCTACACCTCGATGCTGAGGGGGTGCACGAGCAAAGTGACGAACTTTGCGAAATGCTCAACATCGTTAATTTTACCGATTTCAAAGATGAGCTATTTCATCCCGCACACAACAATCGCTCTAACAAAGCCCACGACCTTCTCTTCCGAAATAAATTAGCCTACCATATCCTCTCCCATATTGTCCTCCCCCATATCTCAAACTTCACGGATGTTACCAATGAGTACATCTTCCTTTTAGGGTGCATCCATCGCCGAGTCAAACTTGACTTCGCGACACTCATATTCTTTAAGATGGATTCGCTAAAAACGAAATCCAAGAATGGGTTACCTTACGGTGCCTTGATTTCGGCCATCTTAAAAGACATGAACCTCGTTCCCGGTGGAACCCTGTTCAAGAACAAGGACAAACACATTTGGGACACCTCCTATCTTGCCCAAATGTCAATAAAATTCAATACTACCGCCAAGACCATTATTTGGTCTGGTAAACGGGTGTCCGGCCCCGACTATACTACTCTTTCCCTCGAAGAAGAAGAATATGTCGGCCCTAAGCCCACACCGCAAGCCGCTCGTGAGGATGTGCCTATTTCCTCCGAGTCCCTTCCCCCGTCTCACATAATGCCTTCCTCTTCTCGTCCCACTCGAGGTCGCGGAAAAGCTCAAGTCGGATCTTCCAACCGTCCTCCGCGCACCGAACAGTTCTACGACGATCTATACATCGACCAATATCAAAATGCGCGACTCCACCGACGCATGTTTCGCTCCATGAACACAAATCAAGAAGACTTGGACGAAATTGATAGGATAAGCGCCGAGCAACGGGCAAAGTGCTACGGGTATTTTCCCGATCTAGCCGGTCCCGACGATGACGCCGACGAAGAGGACGACGCGACCTCCCACCGCGACTAGGCGGTTATTTTATTTTGCGTTGTATTTCCTTTGTTTTTAATTTATGATGTCAAAGGGGGAGAAATACCTCTCTTTTATTTTGCGTTGTATTTCCTTTGTTTTTCATTTTCTTCCAACGTTGTTTTTGATGTAATAAGTAGCAAACGCTTTGCATTTATGTTATGAATCTTTTTTATGTTGCTATTTATCATTACGTGTTAAATTGTATGACGTTGTGAGATTGCGTATTTATAATTCTACAAATGCGATTTTGATGTTATTATAACTTGTGCGCATATATATCTAGTTGATTGGGTTATTTGTGTTGTTTTTCATTTGTGGCGATTAACCGTTTTTAGGCAAAACTATGGCCAATTTTTCGCTTGCATTTGATCGTTCGTTTTCCTTAATCGTTTAGCTTTGTTTAACTTCGTTTTAAATCGGATGTTGTGACATTTACTTGTTTTAAATCGAATGTTTAGTAAAACGTCACCTACACATCTTGTACTAAACATATTAATTTACGACATCATTTTATGTGATAATACTAGTTCTATAAATCTTTCGAAAAATCCGATCCAACACTCTCGTACTAAACATATTAATTTACGACATCATTTTTTAAGAGATCATGTTCATAAAGGGGATCATGTTTTTATATATTTTTTGTCAAATCAGTGTCGAAATGTGCAAAAAATTCTTGTTCTGTAAATTGTTTACAGTCGATCGGTCGACAGTGAAAAACGACCGATCGTTTTTCAACAGACGACTGATCGTTCTAAAAAACGACCGATCGTTTCAGATCAAATTTATTCCAGAGAGTTCACAAGAAAAACGACCGATCGTTTTTCAGAAACGACCGATCGTTTTAGGTATGATTTCTTCCAGAGATTTCACAATAAAAACGACCGATCGAAATGGACAAAACGACCGATCGTTGTTGGTCTGAAAAACGACCGATCGAAATGGTTAAAACGACCGATCGTTTTTTGTCCAAATTGTTCCAGAGAGTTCATGATAAAAACAACCGGTCGTTTTTACCATTTCGATCGGTCGTTTTCCATAAGTAGACCATTTTGGGAATTTTATAGAAAGGTAGCCCATTCTGGGAATTTTCAGTCCCATACAGGCTATTTCAGCAAAAAACTCCGGTTTTGGTAACATTTGAGCTTTCTAACCTATCAGACATCTTTGTCATCGTCAATTTCAAAATGTGTTGATCATGATCCACCCACAATGAGCTCGTTTAGTTGTAGAAGTAAAAGTAAGAGTTGAAAAATATATTTTTGAAGTAGAGATAGAAAAGTATACTTTTAATAGGTATGTAATTATTGTTTGGTGAATTTCATAAAAGTATGCTTTCAAGTAAAAATACTGTTTGGTAATTCATTACACTTTTACTTTATTTTTTTTTCATCTTCAAAGAGGATAATAGCATTAATGTTAATCATATGACAAATTAAATAAATCACAGCAAAGTTCTATCAGGAATACAAATGTACCAAATTAAATAAATCATGTTTGTGATCCTTTGTTAAAAATAAAAATTGTAGGTGTCAGTTCGTTCATTAACCTAATTTTTTTTTATAAACTTAAAAATGGTTATATTTATTTCAAATTTGAAATTTTTTTATTGAAAATATAATAAAAATATATGTTTATTAATATAATAATATGATATTTTATAATCTACAAGTATAATGAATTTAATTTAATGTAATAATATGATATTTGTCTCCCCGTGCTCATTCAATTGTTTTTTACGAAATTACATCCAAGTTTTATCGGCAAAAAATTTGTATGAAAATCAATTTCCTTTTTCCTTTCTTATGAAAAAAAGCACGGAAGCCTGGTTTGTGTTTCTCTCCCCTCGACGCATTCCTAAAATTTTTAGAATGAGGCACAATCCAGACGCACGAAGTTGAACCTCCGCTGCCGCTAAAGACAGCCACGAGAAACCTGCAGCTCCACCGGGTGAGAGGCGCCCTCTGGTGGACTTGTAAACATGCTCTCTTATACAATTTTCAGTGCACCATGTGAGGTTGGGAAGGACTCCATACGAAATGCTTATTTTAAGGGAGCATCCAAAATCATCATTGTTTTACAAGTACCAAATGTCTTAACGTCGTGCAAGGAACTGGAATTTCCATCACATTGTACTCGGTTCTACTACAAAGATTGTAAGCTTATAAGATACTCCAGTAAGTTCCTATTCATCTTTTGTTATATTTCAATCCAAGGCCAGCTAAGACGAGTGCCAACAGTGAAATGAGAACTGTTCAACGAAATTATTTATAGGACCCATCACCAAAAACAAAATGATGTCCAAGTCTCACTTTAAATAAAGAAGCTTTGAACACTTTGCTTAACCAATAAGCACCTCCAATTAAAAACAAAACTGAAAACCAAATAAATAGCCAACTAAGAGAACAAAGGAATAAGCCAAAAAAGTTCACCCTACAGAGAAAATATGTCTTCACCAAACAAACCCAAAGGGTGTTGCCTAGATCCCTTATTCAGCCTTGAAGAGCCACAAGAAAAACCAATTCCAAAATCAAAAAACACTTCTTCAACTTGTAAGAAAAACTTCCAAATGAAAACTAATTCCTCTTTTTTCCCTAATACACAATTCACAAATCATGAGAGCCTCCCTACTCTACAAAATTCATTTATACAATTTAAAAATGTTTATCCCCAATATTCGGACACGGCTCGTATTGACCGTATCCGAGAAATGGAGTATTACCATCTTTCTGTATCTAACCATACATGCCTTGACTATATAGGCATAGGTTTGTTCTCACACTCACAGTTAAATGATCAAAGTGCTTCAACTTCTTCACCTCCACCTCAGACTTTAGACACAAGTTTCCCTTTTTTTAGTGTATCATACAAGTCTGTGAATCTCAAAACACAACTTCTCCAAGAGAATATAGGGTCTGAATTCGAATCCTCCATGACGAAGTCAATCATGAATTTTCTTAAAGTCTCGGAAAACGATTATTCGATGGTTTTCACAGCAAATAGATCGTCGGCTTTCAAACTCTTAGCCGAATCCTACCCTTTTTCATCTAGTCAAAAGCTATTAACTGTATATGATTACGAGAGTGAAGCAATCGAAGCGATGACAAGCACCTCAGAGAAAAGAGGGGCTAAAATAATGTCGGCTGAGTTTGTTTGGCCTAGACTGAGGATCAATTCGGGTGATTTAAGGAAAACAGTGGTGCGGAAAAGGAAGAAAAAGAATTTCCGGGGTTTATTCGTTTTTCCACTTCAATCAAGGGTAAGTGGAGCTAATTATTCTCATCAATGGATGAGCTTGGCGCAGGAAAATGGGTGGCATCTTTTGCTAGACGCTTGCGCATTAGGCCCTAAAGATATGGGCAGTTTCGGTCTATCTATTATAAGACCCGACTTTATAGTTTGTTCTTTTTATAAAGTATTTGGGGAAAACCCAACAGGTTTCGCTTCTTTATTTGTAAAAAAATCAACTATATCAGTATTGGAAAAATCTACAAGCTCGGGGATCGTTACCCTTGCTCTTGAAGGTACCTCGTTTTGTGTACCCGAAGATTACTCATCTGGTAATGAAATGGACTTTTTTAGGAGTGTATGGGAAATTAGAAACCAAGATACTGAAAAACATTTGTCTAGCTCTTTTTCTGGAAACCTTGGTGCAGAAATCGAACAAGCTAAGGGAAAACAAAGAGAAACCGTAAATATAAAAATGAACTGTAGGTGTTTGGATCATGTAGATTCATTGGGACTCATACTTATTAGCAAAAGAACAAGGTTTCTTATCAATTGGCTAATAAATTCATTGCTCAAATTACACCATCCTAATGGTGAGAAGAGAAATCCCTTGGTTCAAATCTACGGCCCAAAGGTGAAATTCGATAGAGGACCAGCATTAGCATTCAATGTGTATGATTGGAAAGGAGAGAAAGTTGAGCCTGTTTTAGTGCAAAAGCTTGCAGATCGGTGTAATATTTCTCTTACGTATGGATCATTACGTTGTATATATTTTTCGGAAAAGTACAGGGAGGAGAAGGAGAGGGTTTTGGAGAAAAATGAAATAGATGAAAAGGAAAAGGGGGGAATAAAGAAGACTAAAGGAGACCGTGTGAAAGTGGTTACTATAGCGGTTGGGTTTTTGGCTAATTTCGAAGATGTTTATAGGCTTTGGGCGTTTGTTTCTCAGTTTCTTGATGCAGATTTTGTGGAGAAGGAGAGGTGGAGGTATACAGCATTGAACCAAAAGACTATCGAAATATAATACTAGTAATAGGTACGAGTTTATATTGTGAATCAACACAAGGACTGGTGTTGATTCATTGATGATGGGTTCAGTTCTCACACCGTCACACGGTTAAGGTTTGCTATATTATAACTTATAACACTGACAGTATATTAACAACTTCAATCAGATATTTCTGCGTGTGGCAATTGAATTTCGATAAAAATATTTGAGTGTGGTAGTGTTTGGCAATGACAATTAATGGAGCTTCAAATTTATAATCTCCTACGGAATTTTGATTGATATCTTTGTATGTTTCAGTATCTGCCTCAAAAGACCAATCACTAAATGCATATGAACATGTAACTCGTTCAACAATCAATTTAAGAGGTGGTGTCAAACCCAGTTACCTATTTGACTTTACCGAAAAACTAAAAACTGTTTTAAGAAAAACTAAAACGTTTCCTAGAAGTAATATATTCATTGAGTTCATACAGAATTCAAAAATATAAAAACGTGAAATTTTTACAAAGTCGTTTCCGTCTTTACAAGTTTTAGTTACAACTAGATGAGAGCCAAAATACAAAAGCATCATTTTTAAAGAGTATATAAAACAGTTTCAAGAAAAAAAGAAGAAGACGATATCAGTTTAATGTCCCTGCTCCGGCTGCTGCTCCTGGATTTGCTTCGCCCACAACATTACTTGAAAAAGAACATAACAACGGGTTGGGTATTACGAAGAATACTCAGTGGGACTACTACATTAACAAAATTATAAACAAGCATGGCACACTACAATTCCATGCCAAACCCATGTCATTCTATTATAATAAGTCAACCCAACTCAAATGATTCTGCCAAATTTAGTCATTTTTTTTCAAAAAATACCCCTATACTTTTTTATTAATTACCATAAAAAATAAAAAATAATTACACTATTTCTCTCTCTTTAACCACACAAAAATTTTTATATCCTATATTTTTTTTCTCTAAATATTTGTATTATCGTCTCAATTTATATTATATTTTTTTTTTCTTATATCCTATATTTTTTTTCGTCTACATTTGTATTATCATCATAATTTATAGCGTCTCACACGCAACGCGTGGATATCGTTTACTAGTTAATTATATAACAAAACACAAACCCATGATTTATGGACATATGTTCTCTAATATCGTAACTCTAATATCGTAATTCGCGTAGGACCCATCCACCTACACGCGGTATCAGAAAGTCGTGTAGGACCCATCCACCTACACGCAGTCCGTAAAAACATGTAGAACCCAGCCACCTACACGGTATCGGAAGGTCGTGTAGGACCCATCCACCTACATGCAGTCCGTAAAATCATGTAGGGCCCATCCACCTACATGCGGTATCGGAAAGTGGTGTAGGACCCATCCACCTACACACAGTCTGTAAAATCATATAGGACCCATCCACCTACACGAAGTACCGAAATATATCTCTATACGATGAATGACCACGCTACCCAACTGTAGCGGAAAAATAAATGCTTATGTTATGGTATAATAATTCAACCTACGCATAGTACTCGTAAAGATCATCTCTATACGAGGAAAACCACGTTAACACACTGTAGCGAAAAAGAAACATCAATGTAAAGCCATGACCATTTCATGTAACCTAAACAATTCATAACAAGGTCATTCCAATCGACTTATCAAACTCAGTCTCTAATCACCCTTGCACAATTTACAAGTACTAGCACAATACATATAGCATAACTCATCAAGTCTATCAACTAACAATTAAGCACGCCTGCACAAACTTGTAAATACAAAAACTGTACATACGTACCTTAAGTCCGCCCAAGGTAAGTCAAAGTGATGATAAACAAGACAATATTAGCATTAAGTTCGACACCCACCTTTTACCAAAAGTACCCTTGGGCCGCGCCTGCTTTTAACAGTCTTCTAGTTCCGGTCCTATAGGTTATTCGAACAATATTATGACCACAACCTAGTGAACTAAAGGTTATCTAAAACATGTTATATGCATAGGCCTTTTACCAAAGTATAGTAACTTATAGCCTTAATTAGAAGTTAAACAATGCCACTGCAATTTTTCAGATTCTGCACTTGGAATTGAAATGCATTTTCTAGCTCAAATAAAGACCAAATGACATGATTTAAAGACTAATATATCCAACGACGAGTCTAGTTTATCATATATATCATTTTCAGAATTTTTTATAAATCCTAGGTAATTTAAATATGATTTCAAAGCTTACTGAGTTTCAACTTCGTGACAGTTTCCAGGTTTGTCTACCAATCTTAGAAAATTCACCAAAAATCCAAAAACAACTACTTTTCCATTTGGCTTGTGCAGACATTTACACAATTGACTTAAGGCTACTGTATAAAAAGGATTTATACAGCTATACAGTCTACTGTAGAAAATGCTCAAACTCACTCCGGATGCTATAGAAAAGATCCCCATCTAGATTCAGCTATATGGGCTACCATACGAGTTCTGGTCTGGTGATAATTTAAGCAAGGTTGCAAGTAGAGTGGGGAGACCACTTTACATGGACTTAACAACAGAGAAAAAGACTAGACTCTCTTTTGCTAGAGTATGTGTCGAGGTTGATGCATCCAAAGCTCTAGAAAATAAGACAGAAATAGAATTTGGAGGAGAAACATTTGATGTGGATGTGAAATATCAATGGACTCCAACGAGATGTGATAATTTGGGCACAATCTGAGCTCATGCCCACAAAGGAATGAGCCAAGGAAATCAAGAAATATGCAATATAAAAACCCGCATCAAAATCAGTGGCATAATAGGTTCAGGAAAGGAGAACCTTGGAAACAAAAGTTGCAATATGTGCAAAAAATAAATGAACCTATAGTAGAAGACAAAGAAGAACATTGAACCCAAAAAGCTACCAAAAGGAAGTTGGTAAACAGATTTTGGTAACATCTCAAGTGTTTCGGATATCAAAAAATTAAATGACAAGACATCACAAGAGAAGTCAGGAGAGTTGGTTGTGAAATTAAAGAACTCCTTTGAAGCTATAAGTGATAATAGTGTACGTGTGGACAGTAGTGAAAGAAAGAGCAGCTCAGAATTGGATAAAAATGAGAAACCATCTGTAGGGGATGTCAAAGTTTCAGGTGCAACAAAGTCAGGCAAACCACAAGAAATGGGGTGTGGGAAGGAGTTTAAAGTGAATAATAAATTGGGTACAGAACAGTTGGTTAAAAATCAGAAACCTTTTGTGGAGGAGGTCAAAGTTGCAGCTGCAACAAAACATGATAGACTACAAGAAGTGGGGTGTGAGAATGAACCGAAAGTGGACACGAAAATGGGCGCTTTCGGATACAAATGGCACAAACTCAAAAATGCAGGATATTATTGATAGATTGGCGCGAATGCAAACTGCAAATTTTGAAGAATTAGGTGGGGGGAAAGGCTACTGTGGGTGAAAAATCAGAGGTGGCATGGTAACATAAAGAATGGGACTGAGGCGGGAAATGCCATGAGTCAAATAGAGGAGAATGTGGTCTCAAGTATAACACCAACCAAACTTCCAAAAGGGCTATCCTTTGATGATTATCCGAAAGACTGGTCAAAAAAGAGGATTAAGAGTGAAATGAAAGCTGTTCGCAATGCGATAGAAGCAAGAAGAATGACAAAGAAAATGAGACCACCTTAGACTTTCTCATATTTTTAGTAAAGATATGCACGCTTTGTAATATTCTCAGATGTTACCAAGTGTTGGTAATGTAGTTTAACTACTGTTGGTTTATTAGTTCATGTTGATCTTGAATTATATATTTGTTTTGTTGTACAAGGCATGCTTATAAGCCTTTTGTTTTGATTTTATGATTTTAATGTAAATCTGTGTTAGGTCCCGTTTTTTAAATATACTACTTACTTACCGGGAAAAAAAAAGGATTTAACCCAATTCAATTTCTAGATGGTATATAGGTTGAAAGCGTTTTCTACCCAGCAACTGTAAATTTCAGAAATCAGATTGAGGTTTGCATGCATGTTTAGGAAAATGATAAATCTAGTTCGGGACCTTCAAAATTCATACATAAATATTTAAGATAAAAGTACTGAGGTACATTTAAACATATCAATTCATATTTTCAACATCTATAACATAACAAAAATATTCCAAAACATGGCAGGTTTGGGCAAAGTTCCATTTACCGATCATACCCGCTTCTAAGATTTACATGTTTTACTCAATTCTTCTAAACGACCGCTAATAAAATGAACACAAAATGTTTACACCATACGTTAGGCAGATCTACCAAGTTTAAAGGTGACAGAAACTAGATAATCGATGGTTGAACAAGTGCAAATTACAAAAAAAAACAAAAAAAAAAAAAAAAAACAGTAAAGAAACACACCTCCTTAAGTTAGTAACCATTTGATTGCTCTTCTAACTTTGGTTTTTGGTGATCGTAGGATTTCTTCCACTTTCCCTTTTGTAGTATGATAGATTTCATCTGTAATTCCCTCAATTTCACCCTCTCTCTCTATATATATACATATCTCACCGAACATCTGTCTGTTTGCGTATGACGGTAAGAAATTTTCTTTTTTAAAAGAAAAGAAGCGGCGAGGGGGATAAAAGCAAGTGGGGCCCCTTTTTTTCTTCATATTTATACCTTTTGTATTCTTAACAAAGAAACATCCATATTTTTCTATTAACTTTAAACTATCAAATATATAAAAATGCCAAATCACAACTTGCAAATACTAGTAGTAAAAAGAGCAGTAGCCGCTAAAAGACTAAGTCGAAGAATAGTAGAATTCAATAACAACTCGAATGACTAAACATAATTACAGTAACGTATGATTTCAGACTTTCAGTAATTCATTCTGTTTTGGACTTCGTTTAAATTGCGGGCAAACTGCAGGTATTAGGCATACAGGTTCAGCTGACCTATTTTCAGTAAAATTTGTTCAACCCCAAACACACAGGTGCAGTGTTAATATACCATAAACAAACCCACAAAATCATTGCTAAAGTAGTTTATTGGTGTTATATTATCTTTTTCATGGAGTGTCAAGCGTCTAATCGCAAATATTATCGACAAGACTACACTATCTTGATAAGATGCTAATGTAGTGTTTGGCTCAAGTTCATTTCATGAAAAAAGTTGCTTGTATCAGTCATATCCGAACAAATTCATACACTGGCACAAATTTGACATTCATGGTTTTAAGTGTTAGATGTGATCATTTCTGAATCCTTGAGCAGTGTATAGTTCGTAACTCTCTAATAACCTAGAAGACCAGTCTTCATCTTAAAAGTAACAGAAATTGAACCTCTGATGGTCAGCTTCTAGGGGGAGATAAGTTGAGATAGCATATTTGGACAACTTAATAATCAGGAAATGAAAGTATGTTTTAGTCCATGACAGAGTCTTGTTCAAGTAGAAAAATTATAACTGGAAGAGGAGGTTCTGTGAATAAAGTCATAAACACGGAAGTATAACTAAATGGTTGATGCAAGAGTTTCATTAGCATGTCAATCCGTCAAGAATAAGTATTGCATAAAGAATTACTCCTACATACACTCCTCTCAAATTAGACATGAGCTAGTATTGGTTTGCAGAATGCAATGACAAACAATTAAATGCTAACACTTTTTCTCGTGCGCATTTCATTGATCGTGTACAAATCCACCAACTCCAATGCAGGAAAAGGTGAAGAAGAAGAAATCCAAAATTACAACTAGCAAACGAAACTGATGTATCAACTTAGAAAGATGACTTAGTTACAAAGTTGCAGTCAAACAAACCTAATTGGCCAAGTGGTGACGTTTAGAAAAAAAATTCAGGAAACAATATGTCATTCGAACGTATGGGGACCAAATCTTGCATTTTTCCCAATCAAATATATTTCCCTCAAACGGGGACACGCGACACTTCATAAATGATTTAGTCCTCTTTGAAGGAGTTTTCCTCATTGGTTTTAACCACATGTTTATAGTTGTCAATCACACATCTCATGGGATACAAATTTTAGATTCAAGTTTATTTTCGGTGTGGTTGGTGTAACTAAGTAGATAAGCCACAAGGCAAGCTTTCACCGTCATTTTCTTTTATGTCCTTCACGATTTAGAATTGGAACGGCGACTAATATGGAGGACGTAGCACTCTGTATTCATTAGTGCATATATCAAATCCCCAAACCACAGCCAATTTTCCTTTACCAAATGACACCTTGTAAATATTGCAGTAATTTTTACTGTGATACGAGGGTAAATACTTTTCAGAGAATGTCACTGACCTGAGATAGGTGTGAAGATCATCGAAATAATAAGCATACAGATCATTTTTCCATTAATTTCCTATAAAATAGAGAATTCTGTCTACAAATGAATTTGAAATCACATGCAGCATACCCAGTATATAGTTAGGCACATTGATAGTCAGCTTACTCATATATCATCCACATTCTATTGTATATCATATGACTATTCTAAGGTGATTAAAATATCTATTCATAAAAAGGAAATTGAAATTACTATCCGCTGTTCTAGTTGTAGTTTTGCAGTAAGGTTCCAAGTGAGGTTGCAACCACAGTTAGAACCTAGTGTATTAAATGGACAGAACTGTAAAAAGTTAAATGTACTTAAAATAGATCACAAGCACATTTAACAACGGAGTTCACCTAACTAGGCTACGTCTCCGGGGCACTTACCCAGATTATGATATTATAAAAGCTTACAATATAGGACTCAAGTCTTAATGAAAAACTCTCAGAATCCCTCTAGGTTTTTCTGCCTATCTCTATATTGCTCCTACTCTATAACTATCACGTATAAATCAATGGCATCCCACCATTGTTTTCTTTTTAAAGCTCACGTGTATTCTCTCTAGAAAATAAGTTCTTTATAATTTAGAACACACACTTTTTACAAGCTAGGTTATCAACTATTTATACAAGTAAAACAATCTTCTTGCTTCAAGATCTTTTATGATTGCTTTTGACTTCTTTTGATTGGCTTCAATCTCTCCATATTGCACGTCTGCCTTTTGTAGGATTGACATCAATCTTCATAAGTTAATACCTGTTAAAATAACTAGCTTGGAAATAGGAGTTAGTCTTTTCCTATAACTAGGAAACATATAAAGATAATATCTTTTAGAGATAATATCTTTCCATATATATATGAAACACCTAACTCCATATTACATTCAATCTTTAAACGAATTATACTGAATATAGATAAAGAACAAAAGATTAAAACAAGTGATAAGGACAAGCATAAGAATAGAGATCATATTTAAAAGGAAACATAACCTTATAGACTTATCTCTTTATATCTTTTAGAAAACATCTTTCCTTAACACTTTGATATTCTCAATTTACGCATATTAAACCTTTAAGATCATATGAGAATATATCCTGCATACTGTAGAACAAATATTAATCAATAAAGAACAGTTATGCAGTTTTACAGAACTAGACAGAATTCTGCTGAACAGCAGGTTGCAACTGAGGTTGCAACTGGGGTTGCAACTGGTACTTGAAACCACCAACGCTGTCTAAGCAGGTTGTAACTGTGGTTGTAACTGAGCTTACAACATTACTAGAAACCTATCAACATAGGTTGTAACTGAGGTTGCAACATTGCTTGAAACCTAACAACACCTGTCTTAGTTCATAATAAACAGATAGGATTATTTAGTGAAAACCATTAAACAACAAATAGAATTTAGACCAGGAATCTGGTCCTAACAATCTCCCCCTTTGTCATTGGTTTTGACAAATCATCTAAGTTTATATAAACACTAATCCACCTGCAATAAGTTAGCAGTACAGTCTTTTACTGTATTTCATTTATCAGTGCTTTTGTAACACCTATTTAGCTCCCCCTGCAAGTTAGAATAGCAGGTATCATATAAGCACAAAATGTATCCATTCACCGAGTTTCAGAACAGATTTAATCTCAAACATAGTCATACTTCAAAAAACAAATTGCAGAAATTGTAAGGCCAAACAATGCTGGCACAGAATAGTCTTAATATAGCAATTGTAACTGAAATTTAAAACAGCAACATAAAGTTTGAAATTGAAATTAAAACTTGAAACTGTAAACATGAAAATGAACCATAAACTCATCTCCCCCTATTTGTCATAAGCCAGACAAACTAGTCACGAGGTATGTCTGAAGACATGGTTTCAACTACGGTTGGAACTGCACTTAGAACTTCGCTGTGTGGGTTTCCGGAAAGCTTAGGGTTTCTTTGATAAGTAGAAAGAGAGAGAGAATAAATCTGATAATTGTGATTGATTTGAAAAATAAAAGAGTTTAGTATAAATAGCAATAAAGTCCAAATCTTTTTACAATTAGAAAGAGATACAAGCAAATCAATTATGAAACAGATTTTGGCGAAAATTTAGGAAATAACTTATCAATTAGTATAAAGAAATCTCAGCAAGATCACGAAGGAAAGATAAATCCAGCCAATTAAACAGATAAACATTCCTTTTGCAAAACAGATTTATCCAAAATTTGAAAATTCAAAAGTTGAAGCTTATTAAGGAAATTTTGACTTGATTCAAGATAAAGACCAATTAAACAAATATCTAACTTTTAGGAGAACAAAAAAATCTAGCAATTTACTCAAGAAAATATGTTTATCAAAGAATAACTCTAATAAAGATTAAATTTGGGGAGCTTAAATTGAGCAAATCCGTTTTTATCTCTACACAAAAACTAGTTTGATGACCTCAGCAAGGAAAGAGTATAAGTGATGTCAAAAATAACAAGACTTTGTCTTGGCTTTTTCATTCTAGAGTGTTCGGACAATCACTGAATTTTTCAGTATTATGAGTATGAGGTTTCAACTGATGTTGCAACTGAGCTTGCAACCAGTATTATTAGCATGTGGTTTCAACTGGGGTTGCAACTGAACTTGCAACCACTGTGTAAAAAGTGCACTTTGTGCTTGCAACTCTATTACCAGAGAGGTTTTAAGACAAATTACCTCACATCTGTTTTTGAGACACCAAAAAGCGGCTTTTTCAAAACAAAAACATCATAGCTCAAGTAAGACTTAACCTTAGAAATAAAAATTATTGAAGGTACTCAATACAGACATATTTAGCAAGAATATTCAATTAGATTGATAATGACATACCCCTATGTCACTTCTTAATGATTCAAACTTGTTTGTATCAAGGGGCTTTGTGAAAATATCTGCTAATTGTCTTTCAGTTGAAACATGTTCTAAAATTAAGCTCTTTTCTTCAACTAGTTCTCTAATAAAATGATGCCTTAGATCAATATGTTTGGTTCTGGAATGTTGAACTGGATTTTTAGCTAAATCTATAGCACTTTTGTTATCACAAAATAGAGTTAATATCTCTTGTTTAACATTATAATCAGTTAACATCTGTTTCATCCAAATTAGTTGAGTGCATCCACTTCCAGCTGCAACATATTCTGCCTCAGCAGTTGACAAAGATATGCAATTTTGCTTTTTACTGAACCAAGAGACAAGGTTGTTTCCAAAATAAAAACAACCACCAGAAGTACTCTTTCTATCATCTATGTTTCCTGCCCAATCTGCATCACAGTAGCCACTTAGAAAATGGTTTGTATCTTTAGAATACCATAGGCCTAGGTGAAGTGTTCCTTTTACATACCTTAGAATTCTTTTGACAGCTAGAAGATGAGGTTCTAAAGGATTTGCCTGATATCTGGAACAAACTCCTACACTTAAGCAAAGTTCTGGTCTACTAGCAGTCAAATAAAGCAGACTTCCAATCATGGATCTATAAAGACTGGGACAGACACCTTTACCTTTATCATTTTTGGACAGTTTAAGGGTAGTACTCATAGGGGTTCTCTTCTCTTTACTCTCACTTTTATTTCTAAAGATCCATTTAGTCCCTATAACATTTTTATTAGAAGGTCTGGGTACTAAAGTCCATACATCATTTATCTCAAACTGACTCAGTTCATCTTGTATAGCTAAAATCCATTCACTATCTTGTAAAGCTTCTTTTATATTCTTAGGTTCTAACTGAGAAATATAGCAAGCAAAGTGAACAACATTATTTCTTTTACCTCTGTTTTTCATACCTGAAGCTACTTCTCCAATGACATTGTCAAGAGAATGATTTTTCTGAGTCCTTACATATCGAGGCTTGCTGGTTGACTGATCATGAGAACTTTCTTCTTCTTCTTCAGATTCAGCACTATTCTGGGTTTCAACTGTGGTTTCAACCTCAGTTGCAACTGGACTTCCAACCACTGTTGGACTGCTTGTTTGCTGACTTTCTTCAGGTTCTTTTCCTGTCATATCTGATTCTTCATTAACTAGCTTATCTAAGGTTTTGTAATTAACATGACCCAGCCTTTTATGCCAAATATCAGCATTATTAGTGATAGCTTGATTACACCTATTCTGAGGCAATTCTTTTTCAGCTTTTTCAAACACATAGCAGCTATTTGTAGATCTAATTCCAGTCATGACCACATCATTGTTAAGATCAGTAATTAAACACTCATCTCTGTTAAACTTAACAATCATTTTGTTGTCACATAGTTGACTAATACTAATAAGATTGGCTTTTAGTCCATCTACAAGAAACACATCATCAATATTAGGCATTCCAGGTTTGTTTAAGGTACCTTTACCAACAATTTTACCTGTATCTCCACCTCCAAACACAACAGTGTTTCCTTTGAGATTGATGACATTTTTTAGGAAACCTGCAGTACCTGTCATGTGCTTAGAGCACCCACTGTCAAAATACCAATCATTAGAAGTAACAGCATTTAAGGAGGTAATCACAGCTTTGTTATTAGCAATTAAGGTAGATTTTTCTTTAACTTTCCAGACCCAGTTCAAATTTTTATTGACAGAAGCCAACCAGGTCTTCTGAGAAATGTACCTTCTGTTCTTCTTTAAATAACACTAGATTTCTACATGACCAGATCTTTTACAGAAGTTACACAGTTTAGCTCTAAAAGTAGATTTAACCTCATAGCTATTCAGTTTATTTTTGGTTGCAACTGTGGTTGCATCTCTAGTTGCAACTGTACTTCTAACCTTCTTCTCAAAAACTTGAGTTTTATTCCTGGTTGCAACCTTGGTTGCAACTGAGCTTCTAACCTTATAGTTAAACTTATTAAAAACCTGAGTTTTAGCTTTAGCAACAGCTTCAATAAAGGTGGTTTTTCCTGTACTCTTACCACCATAGTAACCTAGACCACTGATATCTTTAGAGCCTCTAGAATATGACAGCATGTCATCTAATTTTTCTGAAGCAGAAACATTCATCAGTTTTATTTTCTTTTTAGTTTCAGTAAGTTCAGCCAGTTGTAAGTTCAGCTTCTCAGTAAGACTTTTAACCTCATCTTTTAGATTAACATTAAGTTTGCTTATGATCAAGGATTGTTTACTCAGACATTTATACTTTTCATAAAGAACAAGATATTGCTGAGAAATGTCTTCATCAGAAGGTTCTTCCTCATCACTGCTGTAGGTTTTAAGAGCGGTTGTAACTATGGTTGAAACATGTTCACAGTCACTTTCATAAGTAGGTTCTTTTTCAGTGATTATTCCCATAAAATTAACAAAATTAGAATCATCCTCTTCATCACTGTTGCTCTCAGAATCACTATCACTATGAGTGGTTATATAGGCATTTTTGTTCCTTTTTAAAGTATTTGCACACTCAGCCTGAATATGACCAAAACCTCTACATTCTCTACACTGAATCTCTTTAGGCTTATAATCTTTGTTATCCTTCTCTTTAGAATTCCACTTTCCTATAGAGTTATTATTGAACCTGGATTCTGTCTTAAATTGGTTATCCCTTTTCTGAAAGTTTTTAGAAGAACCAGTATCATCCTCTTTTCTCTTATAAAACTTTTTGAAAACCTTTTTAGCAAAGAAAGCTAGCTGTTCTTCATCACTTATTTTATCACAGACATGAGGTTCAGATTTCTTAGCCTGAAATGCTATTCCCTTTTCTGGTCTTTTAGGTTTAAAAAATTTCAGCTCATGAGTGCTTAGATTTCCTATAAGTTCTTCAAGTTTAAGATTATCTAAGTCTGTTGATTCTTCAATAGCTGTGACTTTTATTTCAAACCTTTCTGGAAGTGACCTAAGAGTTTTCTTAACAAGTTTAGCATCACTGTATTTTTCACCTAAGGTTCCAGCTTGATGAGCAATGTGGCAGATTCTACCATTAAATTGTTCAATGTTTTCATCTTCCTCCATTCTTAGGTTTTCAAATTGAGTAGTTAACTGTTGAAGTTTGAAAGCTTTTACTTTGGTAGTTCCTTCAAAAGTAACTTGCAAAATATCCCATGCCTCTTTGGCAGTTTCACAGTGAGAGATATACCTGAATACACTGAGAGTTACACCATCAAAAATCAAGTTTATGGCTGTTGAGTTGGCACTTGATTTTCTGTCTTCATCAGCAGACCATCTGTCTTCAGGTATAAAAACCAGTTCTCCTTCACTATCAATGGCAGTTGGAGCCTCCCATCCATACATCACAGTTTTCCATGCATGTTCATTCTGCTGTTTGATGAAGGACCTCATTCTGATCTTCCATACTCCATAATTTACTCCTCCTTCAAGCAATGGAGGTTTGTTGAAAACGTTTCCTTCACTCATTAAGTCCATTTTTACTAGAACACAGGATCCGCACTAAGTAAGGTCTAGTGTAAAGCTCTGATACCAATTGAAATTCCTATCCGCTGTTCTAGTTGCAGTTTTGCAGTAAGGTTCCAAGTGAGGTTGCAACCACAGTTAGAACCTAGTGTATTAAATGGACAGAACTGTAAAAAGTTAAATGTACTTAAAATAGATCACAAGCACATTTAACAACGGAGTTCACCTAACTAGGCTACGTCTCCGGGGCACTTACCCAGATTATGATATTATAAAAGCTTACAATATAGGACTCAAGTCTTAATGAAAAACTCTCAGAATCCCTCTAGGTTTTTCTGCCTATCTCTATATTGCTCCTACTCTATAACTATCACGTATAAATCAATGGCATCCCACCATTATTTTCTTTTTAAAGCTCACGTGTATTCTCTCTAGAAAATAAGTTCTTTATAATTTAGAACACACACTTTTTACAAGCTAGGTTATCAACTATTTATACAAGTAAAACAATCTTCTTGCTTCAAGATCTTTTATGATTGTTTTTGACTTCTTTTGATTGGCTTCAATCTCTCCATATTGCACGTCTGCCTTTTGTAGGATTGACATCAATCTTCATAAGTTAATACCTGTTAAAATAACTAGCTTGGAAATAGGAGTTAGTCTTTTCCTATAACTAGGAAACATATAAAGATAATATCTTTTAGAGATAATATCTTTCCATATATATATGAAACACCTAACTCCATATTACATTCAATCTTTAAACGAATTATACTGAATATAGATAAAGAACAAAAGATTGAAACAAGTGATAAGGACAAGAATAAGAATAGAGATCATATTTAAAAGGAAACATAACCTTATAGACTTATCTCTTTATATCTTTTAGAAAACATCTTTCCTTAACACTTTGATATTCTCAATTTACGCATATTAAACCTTTAAGATCATATGAGAATATATCCTGCATACTGTAGAACAAATATTAATCAATAAAGAACAGTTATGCAGTTTTACAGAACTAGACAGAATTCTGCTGAACAGCAGGTTGCAACTGAGGTTGCAACTGGGGTTGCAACTGGTACTTGAAACCACCAACGCTGTCTAAGCAGGTTGTAACTGTGGTTGTAACTGAGCTTACAACATTACTAGAAACCTATCAACATAGGTTGTAACTGAGGTTGCAACATTGCTTGAAACCTAACAACACCTGTCTTAGTTCATAATAAACAGATAGGATTATTTAGTGAAAACCATTAGACAACAAATAGAATTTAGACCAGGAATCTGATCCTAACAGAAATCTACTTCTCTTTGCCAACATCATGATGTGCTTACTCAGTGAAATTGTCACCAAGTTTTGTTGGAAGAATTCTTTTTGCTGAAATGGCCTATCTGGGACTGAAAAATCTCAGAATGGGCTACCTTTCTTTAAAATTCTCAAAATGGTCTACTTCTGAAAAACGACCGATCGAAATGGTCAAAACGACCGGTCGTTTTTTATCATGAACTCTCTGGAACAATTTAGACCAAAAACGATCGGTCATTTTGGCCATTTCGATCGGTCGTTTTTCAGACCAAAAACGATCGGTCGTATTGTCCATTTCGATCGGTCGTTTTTATTGTGAACTCTCTGGAAGAAATCATACCTAAAACGATCGGTCGTTTCTGAAAAACGATCGGTCGTTTTTCTTGTGAACTCTCTGGAAGAAATTTGATCTGAAACGATCGGTCGTCTTGTCAATTTCGATCGGTCGTTTTTCCGAAATACTTCATATTTAAAAAAACTCATCTCTTTTCCCAGAGCTACTGTAAAAAAAAAACTCAGAGCTCTTAGATCATTTTTATTCTCCCATCATATTTTAGGGCAAATCTCAGAGCTCTTCCAAAACAGGTAAAAGCTCAATATTTTGTTGAGACTCTATGTTTCTATAAGACTCAATATTTTGTAAAGACTCGGTTTTTTCCACTATTTTTCAACACAGTTTCCACTATTTTCAATCTTATTTTTTTTAAAAATAGAGGTCATCTTATTTAGGTTTTTTTTTTGTGTTTTTGGAGTATTATTTGAGTAAAATTGATAGTTTGACCGTGTGGTTATCGAAATGAAAAATCCTACAATTATGTGTTATTGGGGAGGTACGATGATGAAAACTATTAGCGAGGGGTTATCTTATGATATTTCTTATAAAAAAAATTTTAAGGTATCTAGAAACACGACATACGAGTTTAAGGAACATGATGTATCATCGACTTCAAATCGTTTGAGTTTAACATGTCGTTATCCATATCTGACTGCACTTACTGAGTTTAAATATATGCGATTGGCTGTTGATGATAATGATTCGTTGGAAACCATGTTTGAGTTAATAGAAGAAAATAGAAGAACGTTTATAGAGCTATATGTTGAAATTGAGCAAGTTTACTCTTCTGATCAAGATTACGGGTCGTATTATAATATTCTTTCCACTAATGAAATCGGTACATCAAGTAGAACACCCATTCGACAAGAGCCAATGCCAGAGGTATATTCTAAGAACAACGAACCAGATTTGACACATTTGGATGCAGTGTGTCGATTGTCAGATAATATTGGTTGGTCGAACAATATAATTGAGATAGAACTTGGGGATGAACCAGATGATGAAGATCCGGACGTCAATATTAGCGAATACGAGTCTGACGATGACGAAGAAAATGTACAAGAAGTTGACTACGAAGAATTATCATCTGAAATGGGCTCGTATATGGATGAGGATGAAAACGACCAATCAATTGAGTCACAACGGCCGAATAATACTATTCCCGATGAAATTTATATGCATCAACAAATGTCAATTTTGTTTAATGAACCGTTCGACACTCAAGAAAATTATAGTAACCAGAGACGAAATTATATGATGTATCCTAGATTTTGGGATCCTCAAGTTAATGATCCTTTTATTGGTCTTTTATTTAGGGATAAAGAAATGTTGAAAAAGGGAATAAAACTTTGGTCAATCAAACGTAACATCCATTTTTGCACTAAAAGTTCGAAGGCAAAATTTTGGGAAATTCGTTGTAAATTGGCCGAAACTCAAAAATGCAAATGGAAACTACGAGCTTCACTAAGAAAAAAACATGGATTTTTTGAAGTGTCGGTGTACAACGGTCCTCATACATGCATTCATGCCGAGCTTACAAATGATCATCCACAGTTAGATTCCAATCTTGTTGCCCAAACCATTCGAAATGCCATCACAACTAATCATATGATGAAAATTTCATTAGTTAAAGAGATTGTGAATGCCCGCTTTGAAATGTCAGTTTCATACAAAAAAGCTTATTTAGGTAAACAAAAAGCAATCGCAGAGATATTTGGTAATTGGGAAGACTCGTATAAGGTTTTACCTAAATTTATGAAAGCGCTTCAAAAGTATAATCCCGGTACCGTAGTTTCTTATGAGACAACGCCAGTTTACGATGTGGTAGGAAATCCAGTGAGTGAGGTATTGAACAGATTTTTCTTCACATTTAAGGCCGTTATTGATGCTTTTCAGTATTGTAGGCCAGTTATCGCTATTAATGCTAGTCACTTATATGGGAAGTATAAAGGTAAGATTTTGTTGGCCATGGCTTCGGATGCAGATAATCATGTTTTTCCCATTGGTTGTGCATTTGTTGCTGAGGAGAGTACAATTTCGTGGAGCTATTTTATTTGTAACATTATGCGACATGTGATTAAAGAGCACGTGAATATTTGTCTAATTTCGGATAGACATGCTGGTATTCTAAGTGCAGTGAGAGGAGTTTGACGTGGTCAAGGTTTTGTTCATCGATATTGTTCAAATCATTTTTTGGATAATTTTAAGAAAGCTTTCAGAGGAGATCCGGACTTACACAAGTTAGTTGAGAACGCCATTTGGGAATTACAAGAAAGAAAATTGAAAAGAATCATGGAAGCAATAAAAGTGATGAATCCTCAAGCATATCAATGGTTGATAAAAGAGCCTGCGGAAAAATGGTCATATTTTCATGATAAAGGGAGGCGACATGGTAACATGACCACAAACATGGCTGAAATTTTCAATAATGTTTTAAAAGCTGCTCGTAATTTACCAATCACTGCTGCTGTGCAGCTTATTTTCTATAAGTTGGTACACTATTTTTGCGAGCGGAAAAAGATAGTAATGGGGATGAGAAACAGCGGCACAAGATATGGTTCCAATATCCTCAAAATTTTAGAGAAACGTAAGTCGGACATTGGTCATACCAATGTTACATTCGATTATGAAAGAGGGGTTTATTCCGTGTGTACAAGTTCAAGAAATTCCAGGGGAGGCAATACTCAAGTTGTCGACTTTTCACTTTGGCAATGCGATTGCGGTAAGTGGCAGAGTGATGGAATCCCGTGTTCACATGTGTTTTCCGTATGCGCTGCAAACCGTCTTGATTGGGAAGCTTACATAGTAAAATATTACACTCTTGAATCATACGAAGGTACGTACTCGGCGCAATTTTTTCCACTTCGGCATCAAGACTATTGGAATTCATGTGATAGATTATTTCTTCCGGATCTTACTCTTTTAAGAGAAAGGGGTCGTCCAAGATCTACTCGTATTCATAATGGTATGGATCAGTCGGAGAGACGAGCACTTATGAGATGTTCTAGTTGTCAAGGGCGAGGACATGATTGTCGTAAGTGTCCGTATCCAATACGTGGTCGACGCTTATGATTTTAGCTGTAGCTTAAACGAGACAATATGTATCTTGTACTAATTTAATTTTCCGCTTGTAATTGTCTTTTTTAAGATGAAATATTTATATTTACGATCCAACACTCTCTTACTAAACATATTAATTTACGACATCATTTTCTAAGGGATCATGTTCAAAAAGGGGATATTATACTTGAATATATAAATATCGATAGGCAATTAGCCGATATTTTTACAAAACCCCTTAACGAGGAACAATTTTATTTTATTCGACAACAATTAGGCATGTTTGATGTGTGAAATGTGCATATATATATATATATTTATTGATTTTATATATATTTTATTGCTTTTATATTTTTTTTGCCAAATCAGTGTCGAAAAGTGAAAAAAAAATCATGTTCTGTAAAATGTTTACAGTCGACCGATCGTTCTGAAAAAACGACCGATCGTTTTTTCATTGTGCTCACTGGAACATTTTTGTCCAAAAACGACCGATCGTAATTCCAAAACGACCGATCGTTTTTTCTGTTTTCCAGTTTTTAAACCTCTTTCAACCCTAATTCACTTTCACTATTCAAAACCCTTCATCTCTCTTTATCAAAAAATTCACCCCCTCTCCCTAAAATTTTCTAAAAATCCCAAATATCTATATATATATATAACCCAATTCTCTTATTAATCCTTATAATCAACAATCGATTGATTCCGTTTCTTAAAAACCCTTTTTTTTCAAAATACCAATTCTTTAAAAACCCTAATTTTTTTTAAAATTCAACCATGGTTCGCACCAAGAAAGCTCAAGTTCAACCACACCTCGTCGACGAACATGAGGACGACTACGTGCCTCCGTCTCCGAGCCGCCCCCGTGTTTCTCGCGGTCGACGAACCGGCTCCTGCACCGCTCCACCATCGGGCCTCGGTGCCTCTTCCGGCTCTCTTCCTCCTCTCTATCCACCTACAATGGGTAAAAGAGGTATATTGACTAACTTTACCATAGACATGTCTCTATTCCTTGAACGTTTTCCCCTTCTCATGCAATATTTAAACTTCCAAAAATTCAAAGTAATTCTTACTCTAAAAGAGCCTTTCTTCATTGAAAATATATATGAATTTTACCATAACCTAGTTCTTGATAGGGGTCATGATGACGCACTCCGCTTGCGTTCATCGTTTAATGGCCAACCCTTCATTTACGGTATAGACCGTTTACGAAATCTTCTACACCTCGATGTTGAGGGGGTGTACGAGCAAAGTGACGAACTTTGCAAAATGCTCGATATCGTTAATTTTACCGATTTCAAAGATGAGCTATTTTATCCCACCCACAACAATCGCTCTAACAAAGCCCACGGCCTTCTCTTCCGAAATAAATTAGCCTACCATATCCTCTCCCATATTGTCCTCCCCCATACCTCAAACTTCACGGATGTTACCAATGAGTACATTTTCCTTCTAGGGTGCATCCATCGCCGAGTCAAACTTGACTTCGCGACACTCATCTTCTTTAAGATGGATTCACTAAAAACGAAATCCAAGAATGGGTTACCTGACGGTGCCTTGATTTCGGCCATCTTAAAAGACATGAACCTCGTTCCCGGTGGAACCCTGTTCAAGAACAAGGACAAACACATTTGGGACACCTCCTATCTTTTCCAAATATCCATTAAATTCAACGATACCGACAAGACCATTACTTGGTCCGGTAAGCGGGTGTCCGGCCCCGACTATGCTCCTCTTACCCCCGAAGAGGAAGAGTATGTCGGCCCTAAGGCCACACCGCAAGCCGCTCGTGAGGATGTGCCTATCTCCTCCGAGTCCCTTCCCCCCTCCCACATCCCTTACTCTTCCCGTCCCTCTCGAGGTCGAGGAAAAGCCAAGGTCGGATCTTCCAACCCTCCTCCGCAAACCGAAGAATTCTACAACGCTCTCTATGTCAACCAATATCGAAATGCGCAACTCCACCGATGCATGTTTCGCTCCATGAACCCGAGTCAAGAAGATTTGGAATAAATTGATAGGTTAAGCGCCGGGCAAAGGGCGGAGTTCAACGGGTATTTTCCCAACCTTGCCGGACCAAACGCCGTCGACGAAGACGAAGAGGACGACGCGACCTCCCACCGCGACTAGACGGTTATTTTTTTTATGTTTTTGATGATGTCAAAGGGGGAGAAATACCCTCTTTTATTTTACATTGTATTTCCTTTGTTTTTTATTTTCTTTCGAACTACGTTGTTTTTGATGTAATAAGTAGCAAACGGTTTGCAATTATGTTATGAATATTTTTTATGTTGCTATTTATCATTACGTGTTAAATTGTATGACGTTGTGAGATTGCGTATTTATAATTCTAGAAATGCGATTTTGATGTTATTATAACTTGTGCGCATATATATCTAGTTGATTGGATTATTTGTGTTGTATTTGTGGCGATTGACCGTTTTTAGGCAAAACTATGGCCAATTTTTCGCTTGCATTTGATCGTTCGTTTTCCTTAATCGTTTAGCTTTGTTTAACTTCGTTTTAAATCTGATGTTGTGACATTTACTTGTTTTAAATCGGATGTTTAGTAAAACGTCACCTACACATCTTGTACTAAACATATTAATTTACGACATCATTTTATGTGATAATACTAGTGTTATAAATCTTTCGAAAAATCCGATCCAACACTCTCGTACTAAACATATTAATTGACGACATCATTTTTTAAGGGATCATGTTCAAAAAGGGGATCATGTTTTTATATATTTTTTGCCAAATCAGTGTCGAAAAGTGCAAAAAATTCTTGTTCTGTAAATTGTTTACAGTCGATCGGTCGACAGTGAAAAACGACCGATCGTTTTTCCACAGACGACCGATCGTTCTAAAACACGACCGATCGTTTCAGATCAAATTTCTTCCAGAGAGTTCACAAGAAAAACGACCGATCGTTTTTCAGAAACGACCGATCGTTTTAGGTATGATTTCTTCCAGAGAGTTCACAATAAAAACGACCGATCGAAATGGACAACACGACCGATCGTTTTTGGTCTGAAAAACGACCGATCGAAATGGCCAAAACGACCGATCGTTTTTGGTCCAAATTGTTCCAGAGAGTTCATGATAAAAACGACCGGTCGTTTTGACCATTTCGATCGGTCGTTTTTCAGAAGTAGACCATTTTGGGAATTTTAAAGAAAGGTAGTCCATTCTGGGATTTTTCAGTCCCAGATAGGCCATTTCAGCAAAAAAACTCGGAAATTCATAAACGTCAACAGGTGATAATTACATTCGCGTGATTAAAAAGGCACCAAAAACAGAAATCTTTCCATCAATGTCAAGGCATATGGACAACCTCACTTACGTCATAATCGAGTATTTATCGTATTCATATCGCAGAGTTTCTTTTCGAAAACCTCAACGAAAGGAAAAAAACAATAACAGGGTAATAGGCTTCGAGGCACGTAAATTCGTTTTTCTTAAAATGGTATTTGTACCCACTCGATTTGAGCTTTTTGTCACGTTACTAACATATCGTTTCTGTCACGCCCCAAAATCTAAAAGACACGTATATCGAGACATGACTTTTTTTAAAACAAAAGGAAATAGAACCTGTTGGTACAAAATTGAAATTTTAAAAGAAAACATTTGCAAGCTAATGGAACAATTAAATGAATAAAATAAACTGTTTGCCAAACGCGGCTACAAGACAGGATTTATAAAAGCTAAAAATAACGAACGAATGAATTTTGCCTGTAGGCTACAACCTCAAAAACAATCTAAGTAAAAAGAAAGCAAAAGCCCGAAGTCATGTGATGCCTTGCTAAATCTCTTAACCATACGCCTCAACCTAAGTTGTACCTGAAATACAAAATTGTAACGGTGAGTCTCGCGCACATAAATGCAATACCGTCACATAAAATTGTAACGGGACGGCACCACAATACCGTCACTCCATCCCATAAATGCAAGAGCTCACAAATTCTATAACTACGATAATCGACGTATAAAAGAAATATAATAGCATTCTACAACTAGATAAATTAAATAAATTAAATAACGTCAACACAAATCTATAGCAAACATGGACCTCTCATGCCACCTACCCCAGTCCGTAAGGTAGGTCATTCCCTATCCACTCGGCCGTCTTCTGTCCCCAGAATTAGGAAGAGACAGAGACCATTGCTAATATATAACTAGATTTAAAGTGCGCACTTGGACCTCTCATGCCACTCGTCACAGTCCGTAAGGCGAGTCATTCACTATCCCCACGGTCGTCTTCTGTCCTCGGAATAAGGAAGAGATAGAGACCATTGCTAACAGAAAAATAAATAGAGTGCACATTAGGACCTCTCATGCCACTCGCCACAGTCCGTAAAACGAGTCATTCCCTATCCCCACGGCCGTCTTCTGTCCCCGGAATTAGGAAGAGACATAGATTATTGCTAATGTATATATATTAAGGTCTCGGTCAATAATATTATACTATTCATATAATACATATCATACGTATAAATATTAAGGCCTCGGCCGATAATATTATACTATTCAAATAACACAATCTCATACGTCACTTAACGTAATACAACATAATCTCAAAAGCATAGGTGCTAGACTCACAACTAGCCAAACAAGTCTAATCAACATAAAAACTCATTCAAGCATTTTAACAAACACCTTGTATGCGCAATATAAAACTCATCTTTATTTCAACAATAATTCACTCAATTCTATCAACAACCATAATAATACATAATCAACGCATATAACATGCAACCCATTAATATTATCAGTAATCCGAAATCAAAAGGCTAAATCCACAACTAATCCAAAATCAAATAAGTGAATTAAAAATATAACAACTAACCCCAATTAACCATTTAAGAACATAATTAATATAAAAGGCAAAAACCCCAAATTTATACTAAACGTAAAACTTAATCCTAACATACACCATCGTCTAGTCGTAATGGATAAGCCCCGTTAGCTTAGCGTGTAGAGGAGATGATTCAGGTAATAATCCGCTAACGTGCTTTCTCTTTTTCTTCTTCTTCTTCTCTTTTCTCTTTTTTCTCTCTTTTTCGCTCTTGTTTTTAGGTTTACTGTTTTTGAAGAAAAGTGGGCTGATTTGGAAGATGTAAAAACTGTTTTTAGAATATTTGTGGAAGCGAACTATTTGGTCTCTAAAGTTCTAAAAGTTAACTTTTAATCTAATATATTACTTTACTACTCAAAATAACCAATTTTTTAGAAATAAAACTATTGGGTCCTTTTTATTTATAAAATTAGTAACAGGTTTTTAAAATAAAGATTTTTGAAAGAGTTTCGGTTTTTGGCTAAAAATTAGTCGAGCGACCGGTTTTTAGTAAAATTTTGAATAAAACGTTTTTTGATAAATTAAATCATAATTAAAATTACTTATAAAAATACGGGATGTTAGAGTTTCTAGGTAGATCAAAGCCAACGAGTTCGATAGATAATAGTTGGAAACTGTTTATTTTCTCTAATTGCAAAAACTGGTTTGGGAAATAACTCTTCTACTTGGTGGTGTTTTTGTTGTGGTATAAACTTCCAAACTATTGTAATTATAACAAACGAGGAGTTCCATGTTTAAAGATCTAACTCTTAATTCCATAAAAAAAAAATGTAACTTTTCACGGAAATGATTCAGAATTGCGGAAACAAACTGCGCATGCTCTCTAAAAATTTGAACTATGGATTGTGTTTCATAACCGATTCCACTTATATTCTGAATTTTGTTTCTTTCATTTATATGCGTGTACAACAATCATCATCCATGTTGTAATCCTACGATCTGATTACAACCTACATACATAGTATATATTTATTTATTTATTTAACAATCAAGTAATCAACCAACCCCTAAGAACCATTAACACTTGAAAACAAGATTTATCCACTAAACTAATATCATAAGTTTGAATATAGTTAGATTAAATATCATATATTTAAACGGATTACATGTATATATACTTGAAAAAACCGGGGAAAAAAATTATTCTTGTTCCAGGGCACTTGACCCCCTTATACAATAAAGCATCCGCTCTTGGTTTCGTGAGTACCATAAAAAAAGGTAAGTTTTGAATTAAATCATCTCACTAGTCCAGAAGTGCTTATAAGCAAAATTACAGAAGTCAGTTATAATATAGTCTAGATGTTAGTCTCGGTTGAACTTACATAACTTTTTAACAATTTTTTTTGGGTGTTGATTATTTTTTTTATTAAGGTTTTTGTTTTTAATATCCGTATAAAATAAATTGTTCATATATTGCTACACATGATTCAAATTCTCTATATTTCATAATACCCTCACGTACTCTAAAGTTTAATCTAACGGATGAAATAAAAACAATTCAATAGTCTAGATTTAGGCATGAGTTTGTAATTTTTTTTTCATATAATTATAATATATAAAATACAATTATGATTTTGTAAATTAAATACTAATTTTGAAACACAATAAAAATCCAAATAAAATTATAAAACACTAGTTAAAACTATCCCAAAATTAAGTATTAATTTTAAAAAAAAGTTAATGATTTTAATATATCTTATTTTAGATATTAAAATTATATGAAAAGAAAATTATAAAACTCATGGTTAAATTTAAACCATTGGATTGTTTTTATTTCATCTGTTAGATTAAACTCTAGAATATGTGAATGTATTATGAAATTTAAAAAATTTGAATCCTTCTAATGGTATCTCTCTGTATAAGTTCACATTTCTTATATGTATCACTTTTTGGGATCATATTTGAAACAGTCAATTTGTTTAACTGTACATTATACAGTTACATTAACCACTATTAGATTAGAAAATAGATGGTTAGATAATATTTTTCAATAACTAATTTATTTTCTAAGAACCATTAGCACTTGAAAACAAGATTTATCCACTAAACTAATATCAAGTTTGAATATAGTTAGATTAAATATCATATATTTAAACGAATTACATGTATATATACTTAAAAAAACCGCGGGGGGAATCATTCTTGCTCCAGGGCACTTGATCCCCTTGCACAATAAAGCATCCGCTCTTGGTTTCGTGAGTACACATAAAGAAAGGTAAGTTTTGAATTAAATCATCTCACTAGTCCAGAAGTGCTTAACTTAGGACTAAGCAAAATTACAGAAGTCAATTGTAATATAGTCCAGATGTTAGTCTTGGTTGAACTTACATAACTTTTTAACAATTTTTTTTTTGTATTGATGGTTTTTTTAATTAAGGTTTTTGTTTTTAATATCTGTATAAAATAACTTGTTCATATAATTTTATTACTGTTATAATATATTATTGGATTCTTGGGTTTGTACTTTATGGATGCAGGTGTACTTGTAACCCTACCCCTCTATCTATATAAAGAGCGTTAGGGGTCTTGTATTTCACATTCATTCATATACATTCTGATAATAAAGACCTACTGTTGTCTCTCTATGTCTCATATATAATATATATACTGAGCTAATAAGACTCACAATAATTACTAAATATTATTATTATTAGAGAGAATTCTTTATAGATTACTCATACCAACTTATATTCCTACACGGGATTCAAATTCTCTATAGTTCATAATACAGTCACATACTCTAAAGTTTAATCTAACGGATGAAATAAAAAAAAATCCAATAGTCTAGATTTAGGCATGAGTTTGTAATTTTCTTTTCATATAATTTTAATATATAAAATACAAATTATGATTTTGTAAATTAAATACTAATTTTGAAACACAATAAAAACTCAAATAAAATTATATAGCACTAGTTGAAACTATCCCAAAATTAAGTATTAATTTTAAAAAAAGTTAATGATTTTAATATATCTTATTTTAGATATTAAAATTATATGAAAAGAAAATTACAAAACTCATGCTTGAATTTAAACCATTGGATTGTTTTTATTTCATATGTTAGATTAAACTCTACAAGATGTGAATGTATTATGAAATTTAGAAAATTTGAATCCTTCTACATGTTTTCTCTCTAAGTTCACATTTCTTATATGTATCACTTTTTGGACCATATTTGAAACAATCACTTTGTTTGACGGTACATTATACATTTACCTTAACCACTGTTAGATTAGAAAATAGATGTTTAGATAATTTTTTTCAATAACTAAATTATTTTTTCTATTTTCAACGAATTAATATTTGATAAATTAAAAACAAATTCTACAACACACTAAAAACTCAAATAAAAAAATGAAACTCTAAAAGGACCTATACTAAATTTAAATATTAATCAAAATTTGTAAAAATATATCAATTTGACATATTTTTATACAAACGACTCTTGGACAAGTCATACAGGATGAATGTTGCAATGAAATTCTCTCACTTTTTAATAGTTCACTATATTTACAAGAATGTTATTATTCAACTCACAATAGAATACACATACTTTCTCTCAGTATAAATCCTAAAAATGTTTTAAATACAAAAAATCACAAAATTATTCTATAAAATCATTGTAAATCCAAAAAAAAACTGAAAAGATGAAAAGCCATACAAAATATATTTACGAAAAAATTCTTTTTTTTTTCAAGATTATTCCTGTAGAAAGGTTATTGTATCTATATAAACTCCACCTAAAATGTTTCTATTTTAGACATCGAGATGCATAGTCTTTAACCTATAATACACGAATACAAGTGTGAATACCCGACACGATACGACTTGAACACGTCAAACTGATTTTGTTTAAAATGTTATATATATATATATATATATATATATATATATATATATATATATATATATATATATATATATACTCGTAACAGTTACCACTATCCGGTGCGATACTTATATATAGGTATGAAAATATGAAAACGTCAACTCTTCTCCAAAAGGTAGGTCCTACCACGTGTCGAAATCTGGAAGGTCCCCACATTCCATAAGCCCTCACAGCCGTCGATATAGATATGGGCCCTTTATTTTTCTTTTTTTCTGGAAATATTAGGATAAGTGGGCTCCTCCTAGGGTTTGGTTCGTTAAGTTCATCCCCACACCATTTTCTTTCTCTCTCTATATCTATATCTAATAATAATAATAATAATAATAATGATGGAGGACAAAACTCTCTCTGTTGTGACGGTAACGAACGAGGATCAGGAGAATAAAGCAGTAGGAGTTGCTAACGTCACCCGGAGGTGCACGAAGGACCGACACACGAAGGTGGAGGGACGTGGACGTAGGATAAGGATGCCTGCCACGTGTGCGGCCAGGATCTTCCAGCTGACACGTGAGCTCGGTCATAAGTCCGACGGCGAGACCATCCGCTGGCTTCTTGAACGAGCCGAGCCTGCAATTATCGAAGCTACTGGAACGGGAACTGTTCCTGCTATAGCGGTCTCCGTTAACGGGACACTCAAGATTCCTACCGGAGATGATGATGATGAGTTGACGGATAGTAAGAGGCGGAGGACGGAGTTTGCTACGGTGACTCCTCAGGGCTGGACGATGGCGCCAAATGTTATCAGAAATGGAAGCGGCTCATTTTTTCTTTTCCAGCCGCAGCATGTGTGGGCTGTTCCGGCTGCCACGGTGTTCATGCCCGTAACTTTTCCAGAAGTGGGTGTTAACGCGAGCTCTGATGGGTTAGAGAGAGGGAACGGCAGTGATGAGAGGGATTCAACGATGGTGGGGGTGAGTACTAGTAGCGAGGCTGGCTCGATTAGGGATTTTTCGCTAGAGGTTTATGATAAAAAGGAGCTTCAGTTTATGGTGGCTAAGCCTTGAAAAGTAGTAGTACGAACTATAAGAGGAATTTAAGGTGGTTTTTAGGGGGTTAGGTGTTTAATTGGTTTAGAGTTTAGTATCGGTTTTGATTTTGTATGTTGGAAAATTTAGCTACTGGAAATCGATGAATCGTGAGAATTTGGGTGTATAATGTTGTTCTGATCAATATGTGTTAACTTGGTGTTGTTTTTGTTGGCTTATTAACATGGTTTGGATCAAAAAGTTGGATGTGGTTTTTAATTTTTGCGTTATGAATTATGATTGATCCCCAATTCTTCACTCTCGTTTTACTATTTTTTATAACTTTTATTAAGAGTGTTAGTTTTCGTTTATTGCTTGCTGCATACACTGTTCTATTGAGTAATCAATCTTTAGCAGTGATTTCTAGAGAGAGGGGTCATATGGCATGATTCAGCCAATTTTTGTCATGTTTTGATTTGAAATACCACTTTGGTTGGTGCTTGGTACTTCACTTGTCTTTGATTAATTACACTTATATGGATAAATATTTATCCTTATTCTTCTTTCTCGTTTTATACAGTACTATTTTAGTGACAATATCGTTTTATACTAGTATCAAATAGTACCACTAATCACTATGTATATCTAAGACAGAAATCACAATAGATGGTAATTTAGCAGCGATACTCTACAAGAAAGAAATGAGAAAATGAAAAGATAATGGATATTGGGTGCTAGTGAAATAAATAAACCTTTTTTACATTTTTGGTGGGGAAGTGCAGGTGAGTTGGGGTGATGACACGTGTGAGGAAGGGGGGTTTTTCAATTTTTTTTTTACTATTAATAATTTAGTTGGCGGAAGGTACAGACTTCCGAATTTGGGGAAGTTATCGAAACTCCTCCCTCCGTTTTCGCGATTCGAATATGTTTTTTTTTATTAACATATTGTTTTATTTTGAAACTCTTCGTTAAAAAAAATCTGAAAAATTTCTACTTTTTTATATTTTTTTTGTATTTTTTGACTGTTACCAAATTTGTATTTTTTGACTGTTACCAAATAAACAATTAAACACAAAAAAATTATAAAAATTGAAATTTTCCTGAATTTTTTTAACAAACAGTTTAAAAAAAAATATAACTTTGATAAAAAAAACGTATTTGAAAAATCCCGAATTAAGAAAAGGGAGGGAGAGTTTAGTTAACTTCCCAAACGGGGAGTCTGGTGCACCACGTAATTTAGTTTGGGTAATTGTGGGTGGGGGTGGTCCCAGAGTGGTAGGTCAACAAGAAAAACGTATGGATGAGAAAGTAGTGAGTGAGTGGTGGCCCGTAGACATAGCTGGTGGGTTTTTTTTTATGTGGGTCATACCACCTCATGTGCTCTTTTCTCGGCTCCACTCTTTCCTTACTTTATTAAAAAGTTTTCTATTTTATCATATTACATTTCCGACCCCTTTTGGTTTTGTCTTATCGAATTGGGATAATGATGTTTTTTTTTTTTAAGGTAATATTAATATGTAGCATTGGTTATATATATTACTCGATAACAGTGTAGTTAAAAAAAAAATCAATACGATTACGCTACGTTATTTTAGAGTAATACTATCGTAAACCTGGTAAAAGTGTGTCACTCACTAAAAATCCAACACCTGTTAATGAATCCAAAATAACTACTTCTGTCGTCCCAAAATATTGGGGATCTATGTATCTACATGCAATTTTGACCGGCAAATATATCGTGCTTAAATTATAGAAAAATAAATTTTTTAAATTTGTTCATATAATTTAACATTTGAACTACGTGATAAACTTTTGAAAAAATCGATTTTGACAACTTATATATGAGTTATTTGTTGATTAAAATTGCACTTAATTTCGTATAGCCACAATAATTTGGGACGGAGGTAGTACTACCATAAAATTAATTTAAAATTAGAACTAAAATATTCTATTGGTTGGCACTATGAGTGTACATCAATCGAGCCAAACCGATCAAACCAACCGAACCAAACTGAACCGATCAGTAATTGGTTTGGTTTGAAATTTGATAAACCAATTTAATAAGTTCAGTTTGCGGTTTCAGTGGTTTTTAAACCGAACCACACCGATTATTTTTATTTATATATAAAATAATATAATTATTTATATATACATCAATAAATCAATAAGTTGAGATATGATGTTTTACTTGCTATTTGTAGTTATTAATAATATATTTTGTTAAATCATTTATAAATTTAATTGTTATTTGACTTTTGGTTTAAAGTTACAAATGAAATATAAGCGAAAATTTTACGAAATTAGTGTAATTTTGAATATTATGTTTTTTAATTGTTAAATTTCAAATCGAACCGAATCGAACCAAACTGATTATGATTGGTTTGGTTTGGTTCGGTTTCAGGGATTTTTGGGTCAAAATCGAAACGAACCGATTGTTTTTTATCGGTTTGGTTCACATTTTACACAAAAACCGAACCGAACCGTGTACACCACTAATTGGCATACCCTAAATTATAGTGCAATGTATCACGAAAAAAATAAAAATTAAATTTATCAATCGTATCAAAAAAGTATCGGATGCATTTCAAGTATGTTAAGAAAAAAATAAAAATTAAATTTATTAGTCGTACCAAAAAAATATCACATATATAACTGTGTCAACCTATTTTTTACTTAACTTTTTTTTCTTACTTTTTATTTACCATTAAAAAAACGTATGGCCGCCAAAATGGATCCTGTAGAATTGGACCAATATCAATCACTAGTAACGTTGTGGTAGTTGGGGGCTACTTCTAAAGGCTGGGTTGTTGATAAACTAAATTAATTAAGCATAATTTTGTAATGAGTGGATGTAAAGATAATTAATTATGGGTTGATTGATTTCAATACTAATTTTCTTTTATAGAAATACCGGTTTAATTTTCGTCGTATTGGTTGTTGATCCGAAAACTAGATCAACCCAACCAAACTGGTCATGTGTTAGGATCTTACTCATACTCATCTTCTTTTCCTTTTTTCGCAAACAATAGCAGTTCATCTCCATCGCTTTTCTCTCACATCCTGAAGCTTCCATGTCCTTAGGAGTCCCTCCTCCGGTTCTACCGTAACAGTAGTCGACCTGAGCAAACATCACTCGGATTCGGACGATCTTGTTACTTTTTCCTTCTTTTAGGATTGTTACTGTCATTTCATGCTTCTCTTATCCTTATATCGAATAAAACACCATCGGTCAGAGCCAGTCTACCGACTCCCACCTCCCAGCTTTGTTTTTTCCGCTTATATTCAAATTTGTAAAGTTTTTTATTAAAATTCTTCTTACTGATTTTTTTGACTGTAATAGGATGAAGTTACTGTAAGGTTTTAATATTTTGTGATTGTTGGGCACTTTATGCCTCATATTTCAGTTGTTTTTGTGTGTTTGGGAGGCAGATCTTAAGAAACATATTGATGCTGACTTCTGGGGGCTCATACCGAACAAACGAGGGAACTAAACCTTAGTTTGGTTTGGTTTTGCTTATGAGTGCTTTAAACTCAAACAAAAAGAACTTGATATCATTTGGATTGAATATTACCCCTTGGCAACGGAACAATACCATACCACAAGCAGTGTAATAGACTTGGAGACGTTATAATTTTAAGAGTCGAGCCATTGAGGGGTATCGGTTTGATGATAATTGGGTTGTTATGGATGGGAAATAGTAACAAAATCAGCAAGATAGAATTAATTCAGTAAAGGGAAGTTGCCATTACATCAAGCGTTTCTTAGTTCTGTTTTCATTTGATCGAACGGGTCTGCTACTAATGCGGTGTCATGAGATTTAGATTTCCTAGTAAATGAAGCCCTTTCAATCATTAATAGTAAGCCATAACAATGCATTTTGAATTTGAAAAGCTTCAAATAGTAAAAACAAAAGGATAAAATCAAGTACTCCGTACATAGATCACAGAAAAGGGTATTGTCTCAACTCTCGAGTTTCAGTGGGAAAGCAGTAGGCACAAGTCGTTACCTTATGCATATATAACTTCCAACACAATGATAAGCTTGCAAACTATAAGATGCAAAATTGAAGAATTCCACGACTTATAAATTGAATGAGTAAGAAACTTAACAAGTATATAAAGGCTGTAGAAGCACCAAAATAATGAATGATCATATAAATTGAATGAGCAAGAAATTTAACAAGCATATAAAGGCTGTAGAAGCACCAAAATAATGAATGATCACGATAGAATACAGATGACCTTTATATCATCGTTAACATAAGTTACACATCAGTGTATCATCTAAGATATTCAGTACGAACTTACGATGGAGGAGGTGATAAATTATCTGACAGAGTCACGCAAAAACTACATCGGATCGTAGAATGTATTTCACACCCTTTGTAACATTTCGAGCCTCGTGTAGCATGCACTTTGCGCCATGAATGTGAAGAAGAGCCATTCCTTCAATAGGGGCAACCTACAAATCAAACAATCACCATCAAGATCCATCGATTAAATATACCTATAATAATAATGCCGTTATTTTTGGTAAATTTGTTCTGTAGTGCCACACATGAGGATTGGACTAACAATGGCATGTATATTTCTTTTATTTTTATACTCCACACTCTTTCACCTGAAGGTATGGACTGATTTGTCTTAAATGGAGGAGTAATACAATTAGTAAACCTGGACTCCATTATCTGGACAAATCATGTAAACAAAGTCTACTGACGAAGTTCGCAAGAATGTTAATATCCATGCCTCTTATAATAGACTGATAGCCATGTTCAATGTGGTCATAAAGCATAATAAAATGAAGATACAATATCATAAGAGAATTGATATACATGTATTCACCTCAGCGACGAGACTATTTCTTGAACCATAGAACACAGTCTCTCCTCCAACAAGAGATTCTGAAGAGTCTTCAGGGGCACTCTTGTCGTTCTTAGGTTTGGGATTAGAACCACCACTTAGATATATCAACAAGGTATAATGAGTACGCTTTCCCTCTTCAAGATCTACACTTTCATCTATATGCCGACCAAAGCGCTGACCAACCTTGTACCTGCGGATCAAAGATTGCATAATGAAGTTAAAATAACTATTTAGGCTCTTATTCCTAACAGTGGACTGCTGCTATATTTCCTATTGATTTATACTGCTCAATTATGCTTGCCTAAAAAATAGCATGGAGGAGACTGGTATTATAAGGTTATATACCACTGGGCTCGTTGGTACAATCCCACGTTTAGTTGTCGAAATTACTCTTTGAGTAAGCTATGCGGGAGGAAAATCAAATGCATGTGAAATCATGAACACTTAGAAGTTAAAAGTAAAGAAATTAAGAGTTGTCTATTCTTTCTTTCTCAATCAAAATCAAGTAAGTAAAGTTTACAGTCCTAACTACTAAAACATATCATTGACCTACAAAACTACGTATAATATTATCCCTTATCCTAAATTTAACCAGAGTCCAGAGTTATACTGTTGGATTTATAGATCAGTAAGTAAACAGTCAATTGAGCTTGATTGGTTCAAAATTTTAATCTCAACTTATTTTCTTCTACATGTGGTTCCCAAACTAAAAGCTTAGATTTTGGTGATTTGAACCGAGAACACTAGACCTGTTTTGAGCTTGAGGAACTAGATTTCTTTCTGAGACATAAACCAGACAATTTGTCAGCTGCAAAGATACATATAACAAATGTGTACAAAATGAAATAAAGCATGAAATGTTGTATATAAATCATGATAATTTGATATATGCTATTCGCATGTGCCAAAGATGACCAAATAATAGAATTAGAGTTCAAAACCTTTCAGCTATCATCATTACTTCAAAAAAAGAATGGCAAGGGACTAAGAATAATAGATCTAACCTACCTGTAAAACCTGATGTTTGGATTCAACCCAACCGCAACTCTGCCTCTTATTTTAAAATCAGATAATAGTTTATTTAGTCCCGCCTCCCATAAATTTTCCGCAAGATTTGGATCATTCACAGATATTCGATCATTATCTCTAAATGCTTCGCCAAAAGTAGGGCCACGGCTCCCTTGGTGAACAAACCCTAATGACTCCGCGGCTTTAACAAATGTTTTCGATTCTATACTTGTGAGGTAATCTCGCACCTATTCACAATCAAAAGGAGGAGATTCAATCGCAACCATTTCATTATAACTTAACAACATATGAAAACCCAAATTTTCAAATGAAGCACGGTAACTGATAGCTTGATATCCAAGGATTTACTCTCACTTGAAGAATTGATGATTTTAGGTTCGAAAATGCCAAGTCTCATCAGACTTATATTTCCTACTCAATGAACAACTCGCGTATCCAACTCAATGAAAAGTTTAATGCTAATAAGTAATACGGAGTAGCAATTAAACAGTAGCATGAATTCACACTTGAAAGTTTTTGAAGTAGTAAAAAGTCTACTATAATCTTAAATTCTTATAGCCTTTCAGCTATGTTCGGTTTAGCACAAAATATTTTAAACTTCCTCAGTATAGTCTCCAAAATGTCGCTATACATAGGATAGCAGTCAAGTTCTACAGGTATTGTTCTAGAAAAAAAATAAAAAAATTATGTATAAACTCTACTCATATAGCTTCCGCTTCAACACTACCTAGGGTAGTTTTGCAAAATAAACGCCCTAAAATCCTTTTGGAACAAAACATTCTTAATTAAAACCTCTCTTTTTTCTTAATTATCATGATTATTCTCCATATCCTACTCCAATACTCTGGCAAAAATACTCTACCTAGAGTTTATGATTTAAAAAAAAAACCAATATTAATATGATGTTCTAAAATACACCACCATTTGTTGTAACGATCCAAACACGGTCAAATGGTAGGTAACTATATCAAAAATATAGCTGAAATCTTTGCATATTAGGTAAACTTTTTCAACTCATATCTAAAAAAATCGTTTTTAATCTGAACATTCGAAAAGACCGTAATTTATTAGCTAAAAGTGCAACAAAAAAAAATTCATAAAATTACTTTTTTTACTCAACATACAGAAGCACGACATATTATCAGCTTACACGCAGAAAACAACAAAACGAAAAAATTATTGACAAATTCGATAGATAATTAACAGAGATATAGTATAATTTGCCTAACCTAATTAAAAACCTAATCAATAGTAAAGGGAATAATATAAAAAGTGATACTAAAAAATAAGAAGGAAAAGAGGTACGGTGAAGAGATCTTCATTTTTGAGGCGATTAATCCAAAGATTAGGCTTCGGTTTGATTAATGGCCACTCGCTTTTTGACTTCTTTCCCTCTTTTGTCTTCCTTTCACTCATGTTTCTTTTCATTTAATTCCTTTTTTCTTCTTTTTCTTTTGTGTATTTATTTATGTAAGACCATGTGTGGGGTTTAGAGGTGCAGTACCACCTCTGTCAATAGATTTTCGAACCGAACTAAAATGTATCAAAAATTTGGTATATAGACAGGAGGCTACGGTATCACTGAACCGATGTTTGAAATTCAATTCGGTTTCATTATTCGTTTAATGAGTTCGGTATGATATCGATTTAAATCGAAATATTAAAATATACTATATAGACTAATAAACTAAAATATATGTATACACTTAATTATTAATATTGTTATAATATACTTATATTATTTTTTCTAGTTAATACTCATAACATTTACAAGAAATGTCAGTATTGTTTACTCTTTTATGCAAACAAACAAGAAATGTAACAATAATATAAATAAATATATATTTTTAATCTACTACTTTTAAAACTTTATACATTATGTTTTTCTCCCAATACGCACCAATTTTCTATTAACATTTGTAAACTCTAAAGTTTGTTATAAAAACAAAACTGAACCGAACCAACCACATAGCTTGGTATACCGAAAGTTCGGTATATCGAATTTTTTGGTTCGATAATGGTATAAAAATTCTCAAACCAAACTAGTTTAATACGGTATCGGTATGTAGTCAAAAAGTTCGGTACCGAACCGATTCCACCACTAGTCTAGTTTAGACACGGTGTTAAATATTTTAATATACATTAATAAAAAGTTAAATTTCTTTTGATGAAAAAAATATATAAAATATAAAACTATTTCTAATAAAGAACCTATTTTTAAAATATAACTATATCTAAAAATAGCGGGAAAAAATACATTTAATGTATTGTACTATCTGCTTTTAACGATTAAGGTATCATTGACGTACTGAACTATCATAATATTCACAATTCAGGTACTGCCGTTAATTTAGTTGGATTAAAATTAGTTTCACTTTTCATTTTGGTCATATTTTTTGTAATTTGCATAAATTTAATCATGTATTTTCGAAACATTACAATTTACAATGCTTGTGTTAAAACACATACATATACATACATATATGTGTGTGTGTTATATATATATATATATATACATATATATATACATATATATATATATATATATATTGTTGGCACGTGTGGCTAAACCTTAGAGGATGGGTGAATAAGGTTTTTAGGCGTTTTTGCGGAATTAAAATTCTAATCGCAACTAACAACCCAACTAGCTCAATATATGTTTGCGATAATAAATATGCGATAATAATGTATGAATAAATTGAAACATGCGCACAATCACAAAAATATAAGTTGCGGAAAGTAAAAGTTAAGGAAAGAAATTGACACCGCGATTTATAGAGGTTCGGCAAAACGGCCGACGTCCTCTCCTCGGTATTCAAGCTACCGAGTATTTCACTAAAAATCTTCTTTCCGATTTTACAAATCCTACCGAGCTCATCAATCGATTCGCTCACTCTCTACCCGAGGTTCCTACTCTTGATACAAGTGCAAGCGAACACGTCTACGAGTCAACGACTCCCCCTCACTCTATGAGTATCCAAGTGTTTAACCTAGAACTTTTAATCAACACTTTGGCTTAAAAGCTTCTACCCAAACACTCACTCACAAATGAGCTTATAAAACGCTCTTTACAAAATTGTTGAAATTAAAACAACTCTCACAATTTGATTGCTTCTAAATAAGCTAATTTGTGATATTTTATGTTGTTCGATCTTGGTTTGAGCTTGTATTCGCTTTCTCTTCAATTTTCCTCTTTTTGAGCTTTTTCTCACCAATGGTGATTTTAAGTGTTTAGGATGGAGAGAGGTTGAAGGATTGATTGTGTGTAGTTAGAGAGTGATTTGGGTGTGTTTATAAGACTATAAAAGTCTGTTTTCTGAATTATGACCGTTGGGTATGGGTTGAGTGTTTTATCCAGTGGTTACAGCTGCTTATTCAAGAAAAGCAAAAAAGTTGTTTCTTAAATCTGCAGAAAATGATCGGTCGTTTTCTGCAGTCGATCGGTCGTTTTCAGAAAACGATCGATCGTTTTCTACAGTCGACCGCTCGTTTTTATAACGACCTCACTGGAAGAAATTTGACCAAAAACGATCGGTCGTTTTTGTCCAGACGATCGGTCGTTTTCTGCCAATTTTTAGTATTCCCGCTTTACTTCGAATGCTTGTAATTTCTTCGTTTTAGCTCCGATTCTGGTTACGCTTGAACCTTTGCCTTCATTATCGAATGCTCAATCTTTCTGACGTCCTGAAATATATATTTTCTCTTTTTGGAAAAGACAAAGCATTATATCATCGAAATAGATAAATCGTAAAATCATTAAAACATAATCAAACTTATAATCAAAATCAATATTGAACCCATGGTTCAACAATATATATATATATATATATATATATATATGATATGATATAATTATATATTTTTAAATTTATATTAAAATGAGACATTTCAGAAAATTAAGGGTTAGATTTATACAAGTTACAAAGAATATGACCAAAATAAAAATTGAAATTAATTTCCATCCAACTAATTTAACGGCGGTACCTGAATTGTGAACATTATGATAGTTCAGTACGTCAATTGTTGTCGTTGCTAGTCTGTTACCTAAATCGTTAACAATACATACTACAGTACATTAAATGTACTTTTTTCCCAAAAATAGCTAACATTTTCCTTTAAAAAAAATTAAAAATGATTTCTAAATGAGAAAAAAAAAACTACTTACATATTTATTTATTTTAAAATTTAATTGAAGGTTTTGAATTATTTTAAATTTTATTTAGCTTTTAAAAAAAATAGTAAAAAGGGAACCCACAGTATACAACTGTGGGCTGCGAACAACAAGAAGGGGGAAGAGGAACCGAAATGGCTCGGAAGGGCAAAGACAATAACCATTCGCTAAAGGTGCCTGCATAAAAAAAAAACGGGCTTCTACCCTCCGCAATGTTGAACGATAAACATGCTCTAATGGATGCAAATGAAGCCAACAGTTTACAATGTATCATGGTCGGTTCGTTAACAGTTTTTAAGAGAATCAACCGAACATGAACATGAATTTAATATTTGTTGAGTAAACAAACCGAAAATGAACAAGACACCACTCGTTCGTTAAAAGCTCGTTTCATCAATATTTTGAAAAATATGTTAGACTTATTAGTAATATTGATTACGAAAAATCTGAGAGTGACCTCAATGTTGTAGAGATTGGAAAAAGAATCGAGGTTGACTGAATACGAAGACTACATGCTAACTCAAACACTTGGAGTAAACAATACTTACAAAGGCTTTTTCCATTTTCAAATTTTTTTCTTCGTTTTTAGGTTGCTCTCTTTCTTAGATGTTATCGTTTTTAAGGCAACATTTTGACTTACCTCGATCTCTTGGGTGTCCAATCAGACCTTTCCAACCTTTTGCTTTAATCTTTGATTGGTGGGAGTTTTTACAGATGATATCCCGCTTTTCTTTTAATCTTTTTAAGTTGCGTCTGAGCTTGTTAATATATTCATTATGTTTATATCTCTCTCAACGCTTTTCTCTCCGACAACACATCTTACTTCTCTTCCTTCCCGAGAACTTTTTAAGCATTTTAAAATTAATTTCCCTCCTCTATTTAAATTGCAATTTTAGATTAATTTTAGAGTTGAGATTTAGTCACTCATAAGAAGATGATGAGGATTTTTGACCTACTCTCGCCGTGTGATATCTAAGATATTTCGTGTACGGGTGATCACAGTTTACAAGATCACACTTTTGCGTATACGTCTATACCTTTCCAATGACATCAATGATAACTTAGAGAAAGCTCCACTTGTTCCAACTCAATGCTCGATAAATCGAAAATAGATGGATGTGTATGCTAATCCCATGGTCAAAATCAATGAGGAATAAGTCACGTTAGTTCACTACACGTTTTATAAGTTTAAGTTGTCTTTCATCTAAACGCTCAATCAATTCACTCTCCTCAAGTACTTCCTCAACGATCTCACTTTGGTGCATTAACCTATCAAAATTAATTAGCTCCCAAGCTTTCATTTCAGACTTTGTGACCATCACCTCCTCCTTTTTTATGTTTACGAATGACATAGACCTCAACTTCATCTAACTTTAACCTATTTGCCACCACGAATTCACTAAATTCGTTCCTATGCTTTGTGACCATCGATCACCTCCTCCTCCGTTTCTTTACCTATGTTTCTAACCTCATATTCATCATCACACATTCTCTCATTTACTTTAAATTCCCAAATCCTTTTATGAGATTACGTGTAAAGATTTGTTATTATATACAGGGTGATAACTCGTGAATTAGGTTCTAAATTTGGCTGAGAAATGGACCTTTCTACAAGTGACACTATTCTATAGGTTACCTTTATGTCATTTGAATCACTATCCGTCTCTGAATTAGAATTAATAGATCCGTATTCAGAACCTATGTTTATCATTCTTAGGGAGAATACGAGCTCTGGTGAGGAGAATATCAATCGTGTGATTTCATTAGATTTATATGTGATAGTTTTTTAGAGATAATATCAATGGTGTGATATCATTATATTTATATGTGATAGAGATGTCAACCAAATGAGTAACAATTTTATTTTTTTTCAGTTGTATATATATTTTAAGAGATAATATTTATATTTTTAGAGATAATATCAATGGTGTGATATATATATATTTTTAGTGTAATTTTTTTAAGAGATATATATATATATATATATATATATTTTAGTGTGAGATGTGAACCAAATGATTAACAAAAAAAAATTACCCTCTCTCTTCCTTATTCATTTGACCGTATACTTCATCCCTCTAATCTAGTTTTTCAGGTAGCATTCCTTAGCCTGATTTTCTATACCTTTATTTTTATCTCATCCACTAAAAGAAATTGTAGAAACAGTAGGAATAAAATCTTGTCTGGGTCTCTTAATTTGTTTTTTCGTCTTTTACTTTTCCTTCATAAATTCATATCTCTGTTCATCAAAATAACGTTATCCTTTTTAAGAAATATTTTAGGAAAACATGAGTAGACCCATCCATAGGCCAAATCTGTCGTTCTAGAAATTGAGCAAAGGCTTACACTTGTATTTGCATATTTCAACGGTTAAGGGATTAGTTGAGATTGTTTTACTGTTACACAGTAACTTGATGAATATGAGAGGAAGAATATAATTATCCAAAATGAATTTAATGCAAAACATTCAATCTCAACCGTTAAAATAAAGGGCTTAGATTTATATTAGGGGTAATTTCCTATAATTAGCTCATATCAACTTATATTCCTCGTACATATCTTGATAATTTCACATTACTCATAGCTATCACTTTTTAATTATTTAATTTATTTATTAAATTGTCATACAAACCAAAATATAATATACACATTTTATCTTTCTATAAACCCAAAAAAATAGTTTTAAATTACAACAAAATAAAAAAAAAACACAAAAAAAAAATCATAAAAATTATAAAAATAACAAAAAATTATAAAAATAACAAAAAATCATAAAAAATAAAAAAAATTGAAAAAAATTATAAAAAAATTATAAAAAAATTATTAAAAAAAATACTAAAATCATAAAAAAATTATAAAAATTATAAAAAATTGAAAAAATTACAAAAAATCACAAAAAATAAAAAAAAATGACAAACTTTTTAAAAAATTACAAAAAAATATATAATTTTTTTTTGTCAATATAACACTTTTTATAACGAAAAATCAAAAAAAATATAAAAAATGACAAAAACTTATAAAATATCACAAAAAATTATAAAAAATTATTAAAAAAATCATAAAAAATCACAAAAATCACAAATCACAAAAGATTATAAAAAATAACAAAAATCACAAAAAATTATAAAAATTATAAAAACTGAAAAAAATCACAAAAAAAAGAATTATAAAAAAATTAAAAAATCATAAACTTTTAAAAAAATTACAAAAAATATATAATTATTTTTTGTCAATATAACACTTTTTATATCGAAAAGTGATTTTTTTTTATAAAAAAAAATGGTTTTCCCATGATAAATATGACTTTTTTTAATCTAAATGAGCTGAAAGTGCATTTATTTCAGTAAAAAAATACATATAATTCAGTCAAAAGCGTATATAGTTCAATAAAAATGCATATAGTTCAGTCGAAAGTGTATATAGTTAGTCAAAAATGCATAAATTTGAGTCGAAATTGCATTCAATTCAGCTGAAAGTACATCTAGTTCCGTTGAAAGTGCATACAATTCAGTCAAAAGTAAATATAGTTCAATAAAAGTGAGTATACATATAGTTCAGCTAAAAGTGCATTTGGTTCAGCTGAAAATACATCTGGTTCAGCTTAAAGTGCATCTAATTTAGTGAAAAGTACATATAGTTAAGTCAAAAGTGCATATAGTGTAGTCGAAAATGAATATAGTACAGTCGAAAGTGTATATAGTTCAGCTAAAAGTGCATATGGTTCAGCTAAAAGTGCATATGGTTCAGCTGAAAGTGCATATGGTTCAGCTAAAAGTGTATCTGGTTCAGCTGAAAGTGCACATGGTTCAGACAAAAGTGCATCTAGTTCAATAAAAGTGCATATCGTTTTGTAAACCTGCATATGTTTCAGCTGAAAGTGCATCTGCTTCAGCTGAAAGTGCATCTGCTTCAGCTGAAAGTGCATCTGGTTCAGCCAAAAGTGCATATAGTTTAGCTAAAATTGCATCTGATTCAGTCGAAAGTGCATCTAGTATAGTCGAAAGTGCATAAATTTCAATAAAAGTGATTTTTTTCATTTTTTTTTTATAATTTTGTGATTTTTTTCATTTTTTTAGAAATTTTTATTTTTTTTATATTTTTATAATATTTTGTGATTTTCTTCATTTTTTTTATTTTTTTCATCTTTTATAATTTTTTTTTGTAGTTTTTTTAAAATTTTGTGAAATTTTCATTTTTAATATTTTTTTGTAATTTTTTTATATTTTTATAATATTTTGTGATTTTTTATAATTTTTTTATTTTTTTTGTAATTTTTTTAAAATTTTGTCATTTTTTTTGTTTTTTTTTGTGATTTTTGTGATTTTTTTTCATTTATTTTGTGATTTTTTGCATTTTATATAATTTTATGTGTTTTTTTTCCATTTTTTATGAAATATGTGTATGACGTTTTGGTAAATAAAGTAAATAATTAAAAAGTAGTACCTATAGAGAATATGAAATTATGGAGGTAGGTAGGAGTAATATAATTTCAAAAGTGGTACCTATTGGACATTATTTGTTTATATTATATATTAGATTATGTGTTTATTATTGTTATTAGATAAACTAATCTTAACCATTAAGTACTGAAATATTGTGATTGATGTGTAAATATAATGTGTTTTTTTATATGTATATCGATATCCCCTTATATATATATATAAATATATATATTATTTATGTTAAGTTAATCAATGACATGTTCATATATTATTTAGTAAATTGACCTTGACATATGTCGAGGGATGCATTTTAGCCTTTCTCTTAAAGCATATTTAACGGTGAGTTTCAGCAAGTAAGTTTTAGCTAAGGGGAGGCAACTGATGTTAAAGGTCACTGACTTGTCAAGTTTAACGGTTTGGAGTTCATGTGGAGTTTTTTTTTTAATAATTTAAATCAATTAAAAAATAAATTAAATTATATTATTTTACATATATTAAAAAGCTTTACAACTTAAGTATGAAGTTCGATTAAATTTATCCTATTTAAAAATATTTTTATTCACTTTTTATGAATTTTTTTAAAAATATGATGATTAAAAGTTGTTAAAAACTGTTTAGTGAATTAATTGATGTTTATAAAAGTATAGGCACAAGTTTGCATTCAAAACCTAATTATAAATATATTTTTAATTCTTTGTGGACTAGTTTACATGATTTTAAATTAATCCAGGGACTAATGTAATTAACAAAAGTTTTTTCTTAAAAAATAAAGATAAAACAGTTCTGGAGACACAATTGTTTTTCTCTCTTCCGTCCGCGTCTCACTTCCTAAGATCAACCAGCAGAGACGTTAAGCACAATTTGGCGTATACGTCTCCGTCACGACTAAAGGTGCAATTTTGGTCCATGTGCCTCTGCCGTGCTCTGGCGCGTGTCTTGTGGCCTCCGTTAATCACTATAATAAAATATCATGATAAAAACAATTATCTTTTAAAAAAGTTGTTGGAAAATAGGTGTTTGTTGAATTTTTTTATAACTAATTGTTAAAATTTAACAACAGTGAATATAGTAGTAAGGATTTTCAAAATTCAATTGTTACTATCTCTAACATTTTATCACACTGAAACATGCTCTCCCAAAATCACTCTTATTACATAAAATATTAAAATAAGTTGGATACATACTTTGTTGATCCACATCTCCCGCTTCCATCACAAATCTTAGCTACTCCTATTATAAAAGCCAATGAACCACCCTCTCCCTATTGGCATTGTGAAAAACAATCACTTATTGACACTTTTATTTCTGTTACTATGGGCAAAGACTGGTTTTTGTGGGGACGATCTGCCAGAAAAAGAGCGAAAAATAAACAGTTTGAGATAGAAAAGGGCCCTCCTCCTGGCTGTATAGGTTCCATGTTTCAACTTTTAAATTTCTCTACCGTAAAATCTAACTACTTCATTGAAGACCATCCAATCCCAACCAAAGGTGCTCTATCTTTATATTCTCAAATCTCAATCTCTTTTATGGAAAATGCCTACTTTACATTGTACATATATTGATGTACACCAGTGTAGAAAATGGAGTTACAAATACTTACAATGATTAAAAAAAATATTGAGATTTGCTTTTGTAAATTGTAAATATATTAGTATTTCTTAATTAGTGGATGTATGACCAACTATACACTTGATATGCATATCTATATCAGTATAACAATATTCTTTCTTGTGTAAACTTAGTACGTACTGAATCTTGGAACTATTTTTTTGGTAGAGAAAACGAAAACAGGCCTTGAAGCACCGAGGAACAGCTTGGAGGAGGAAGAACCTGTGAATCCAAAGGAAAATTCGCTAAAGCCTGTATGATTTACTAATCTTACTAGAACAATAATCGTCTTTAGTTTCTTACTTTTTAAAAACAATTATCTTTACTGTCTTTGCAAACGGCAATAACTAAAAGCCTCGATATTTTTGAAAAATTCACAATTTCTCAGATATTTTTAATTGCAATATCAGATCAGAGTTCTAAAGATTGATAAAATTGGTATTTTCAAATAATAAAAGTCACCATAAATAATAAAAGTAACTCAAGTTGACACTTGCGTGATAGGAATTGGTATCATCTCCTTAATTTCTTCCTTGGTTTGTAAATTCTGTAAAGGTAGTAGTCATTATTTATAAATTACCATAATGCAGGTTGCCATTCGAATAAAAACGTGTGGTGGCATATCAAAAATTGAAGATAATAAAACACTAAAGGATTCATCTTTAGATATCTATGCAGTTTCTCCATCTGCTAACACCCCTAATTTAGTCGCTAGATTAATGGGCCTTAATCATCTCCCGGAAAATTTCTACCCCTCATTGCCATCTTTACACTCTTCAAAATCTTCAAAAGCTGGCCATAAAGAGTCATTGTACCAAAGAAACCACTCGATTAACAGTCGATGTTCTTTCGACATCGATATAACCGGCTCTCGCTCGTTGCCAGAATCTCCTAGGACATCAGTTTCTAGAATATCAAATGTTGAACATCATAGGCTCTCATTGCAATCGTGCAAAGAGAATGTAAGTGGCTCTGATAATAATAAATCACAACGAAAAAATAAGAAAGTGAGGCAAGAGAACGAAGGTGAGAATCAAGGAAGGAGTTTCGGCATGGATATAAGTAATACTACTATGAGAAATAACGAGCATAGAAGAGACCATGCTTTATTAGCTAACCCAAAAAAACCACTGAAAAAGAAAAGTCAAGAAAATCAAGTATTAAGTTTGTCATCACAAGGGGTTAAGAACAAGAAGGAAAATGTGAAGAAGAAGACCGAGAGTTTTGAAAATAAACATTTTGGTCAAAGCATGAAAAGGATGGAAAAATCTAGCAACGTGGTGGGAAGCAAAAAAGAAAATAAAACAGTTCGAAGGTTGAAAGAAAATAGAGAGAATAAATTGAAGAAAACTCCAAATTTGGGTGAGATAGTCGACATGAGTGTTACTCCAGTGTTTCCTGTTAAGAAAGAGGCATTATCGCCAACAAAATTAGTCTCCAAACAGGTATTAACAGTTCATGTCAGTAGTTTTTTATCTTATCTTTTTTTCATAAATTTAGTTGTGAGTTGAAATATAACTCTTTAGTTTTTCACTTTACTAAGATTCCTTGTAATAAAGGACATTTGTTTAATATATTATTAGAACTATTTGGAGTCTCTATCTGATTAACAAGTAGCAAAATAGTAGATGACTACTTAATTTAATTATGCCACTTTGAACAATTCTTTGTAAAGTAACATATAAACATCAAATATCTAGAGAGAGCTTTTTGAGGAGCAAGGGGTAAGTAGTACAAACAGTCGTGTTACAAAGAGTCTTTCTTTTTTTCGGTAAGTTACAAAGAGTCTTTTTGGTTGCACCACTAGTTTTTACATGATTTAGAAATTTTACGAGATAAGCTTTGGACTAGAAGTGGCATGGGATTACTTTTTTGAGATGTAACTAAGAGTAGCATATTTGTTTTCCATAAGAATATATCTAGGACTGCGAAATAGTCAAAAAAAAAAAACAGTTTTGCCCTCAACTGATCAACCCATCAATGTATTTTCATATTCTCATCAAAGTTAACTGATCAAATGCTTCTAATATCATAAGTAAAAAATAAGAATTAATAAAATGAGGAATGCAAAATAACAAAACAATTAAACTGAAAAAATGTTATATACAATCACTTGTACAAATGAAAACATTTACATTACTTTATTTGACATAAAACAAAAAGAAGTTTCTATTTTGTTCAAAATTAACAAACTTGTTGTATAAGTACTCTATCAAAATATTTATAGTTTATATCATATTGTTTATAAGTAGTCTTTTCAAAATGTATATACTCTTTCGAAATGATACATCAACAAGTTACCACTAATCTGTAGTTCTTAGTGGTCCCCTATGAGTATTTTATAAGTAGCTACTATCTATAACGTCCATCACCAGATATTTACTTGGGTTGACCCGTAAACATAGTATTTTATACGCATTACAACCTTGTACACTACAAAAAAATACTCAAATAGCGACGGGATTAGTGACGGTATTTTTTGTTACGAGCTTATTAGCGACGGTTTTTGTGACGGTTTTGTGACAGTTTAGTCAATTTGTGACGGTTTTGTGACAGTTTAGTCAATTTGCGACAGGCTTGTGACAGCTTTTGACTCTCACTAAATCAAACATTATTTTGTAGTGGTAGTAAAATATGTAAATTTTTATTATGAAATTAATTTTAATTTTGATCGGGTAAGAACTTATATTAAAATTATCGGAATGGAAATTTTCAAAAGTTGATTATATAGCTCAAATGCTAAATTTTATGATTAGATTTAAAAAAAAAACCATTTTGACAATTTTGATATAAGGTATAAGCCGATAAAAATTGCACGTATTATAGTACTGGACAATTAGATGGGAACGGAGAGACTAACATGACAGATACTTAATTTAACGTTTTATTATCTGGGATTCTGGGAACTAGGATCGGAGGAAATTTTTGTCCTCTTCTAGATTGTCAGTATGACACAATAATTGGGGGATTCTTTGTAAAAGTTAGTTTTACAGAAGTTGTAATTTTTTTTAATTAGTATATTATATACTTCCATTTCATTTGGTTTTATTGCTATCTGATTGTGTGAATTGTCTTGTGGTACCGTCTCAGGAATCTGAAGCCCACTTTTCAAAAAGACGCACAAAGTCACCAAGTTGTTTGGTGAAACCGTACTACAATCCACATATGGCCTGTGACAACAGCGGTATGGGGGTTACTAAAGCACAGTTTCACTATATTATACAGGTGCTTAAATTCCTAGGCATCGAAGAACATTCCCCTGTCTTATTCACAAAGTTACGATCACCATCCCACCCATTGCACCCTTCAGTATTCAACTTCCTTGAACTCACTTTCTCGGGTTCGATAGATTCCCAACTGTGTCATCGAAGCAACAGGATACTAATTTTCGAACTAGTGGATGAGCTACTAGTCGATGTTTTGAACCCCTATTTAAATTTAAAACCATGGTTATATAAAAATACTGGAAATATCTATCGAAAGGACGGATCCTCATTAATCAACCAGTTATTGGCAAAGATTCGAAGTTTACACGCAGCGGACTGTAGGGTGCTGGAAGACATAGACGGATTGATCAATAAAGATTTTCACAAAACAAATTTTCGGATATCAGTGGCCTTGGAAGAACAGAGTGAGACTATAGTGGCGAAACTCGAGAGTGACATTATGGATTCATTAGTGGATGATATAGTGTTGAAGCTGCTTTTTGGGTGGGAGACCATACACGAATAGTAGATTCTAGGTCATGCTTTTCAAGCGGAGAAATTATTGGTTCGTAAACATGAGTCCTATAAATGTAACTCTGTCGCTGATTTAATATTGTTAATTATGTTTGCGCTTGTTTCACCATATGAGCGAATTATTGAAAATTGAGATGCGTGTATAGGAAACTGACGCACCTTCACGTAATCATGTGATCTTTCAACTTTGAGATTTTTAAGATATCGAATGTTTGGTCCTGATTGTTTCCATTGCCTTGCCCGAAGCTTTAAAGATTTTGGATATGTTTTTTAAATTATCTTATGATATATACTATATTTTGTTTATTTATTTAGTTAACTTTTATGGGAAAATACATGTTTTGTTATTACCAATTAGCGATTCTTAAATACAAAGAAATTATGCCCCATTCGAATTTTCAACCACTTGTCGTTCTTCTTCTTTAGGCAAGTAATCAAACATATCATAAAAACGGTAGAAACTTGGTTAAACATGTACTCCTAACTCAAGTGACCAATGCATGTTGCTGATGAGATTTCCTCCGAAAGCAACTACCACTTGGTTTGAAGGAAACTTGTGGCAATCTACCTTCCTTTGTCTATTTAAGCTTCATCCTATATGATCAATTTCACAGCAACCTTAAAAATAAAACACTATGTCAAAATACACTATGTAACGTCTCAAACATTACTTTGTTTATTTTTACCTTTTATTACTTTTATAGTGATATTTAATTTATTGCGTACTTGTGTCATATATGCAATATATAATGTACTAAGTTTATAATAGTGTTGACTGATGTGTGTAATTGATAATAAATATGTGAGTTAGGCTAATAGTTAAATTAAAACATAAATCCTAATTTTTTTTAATTAGTATATTATATACTTCCATTTCATTTGGTTTTATTGCTATCTGATTGTGTGAATTGTCTTGTGGTACCGTCTCAGGAATCTGAAGCCCACTTTTCAAAAAGACGCACAAAGTCACCAAGTTGTTTGGTGAAGCCGTACTACAATCCACATATGGCCTGTGACAACAGCGGTACGGGGGTTACTAAAGCACAGTTTCACTATATTATACAGGTGCTTAAATTCCTAGGCATCGAAGAACATTCCCCTGTCTTATTCACAAAGTTACGATCACCATCCCACCCATTGCACCCTTCAGTATTCAACTTCCTTGAACTCACTTTCTCGGGTTCGATAGATTCCCAACTGTGTCATCGAAGCAACAGGATACTAATTTTCGAACTAGTGGATGAGCTACTAGTCGATGTTTTGAACCCCTATTTAAATTTAAAACCATGGTTATATAAAAATACTGGAAATATCTATCGAAAGGACGGATCCTCATTAATCAACCAGTTATTGGCAAAGATTCGAAGTTTACACGCAGCGGACTGTAGGGTGCTGGAAGACATAGATGGATTGATCAATAAAGATTTTCACAAAACAAATTTTCGGATATCAGTGGCCTTGGAAGAACAGAGTGAGACTATAGTGGCGAAACTCGAGAGTGACATTATGGATTCATTAGTGGATGATATAGTGTTGAAGCTGCTTTTTGGGTGGGAGACCATACACGAATAGTAGATTCTAGGTCATGCTTTTCAAGCGGAGAAATTATTGGTTCGTAAACATGAGTCCTATAAATGTAACTCTGTCGCTGATTTAATATTGTTAATTATGTTTGCTTGTTTCACCATATGAGCGAATTATTGAAAATTGAGATGCGTGTATAGGAAACTGACGCACCTTCACGTAATCATGTGATCTTTCAACTTTGAGATTTTTAAGATATCGAATGTTTGGTCCTGATTGTTTCCATCGCCTTGCCCGAAGCTTTAAAGATTTTGGATATGTTTTTTAAATTATCTTATGATATATACTATATTTTGTTTATTTATTTAGTTAACTTTTATGGGAAAATACATGTTTTGTTATTACCAATTAGCGATTCTTAAATACAAAGAAATTATGCCCCATTCGAATTTTCAACCACTTGTCGTTCTTCTTCTTTAGGCAAGTAATCAAACATATCATAAAAACGGTAGAAACTTGGTTAAATACTTCTTTAGTTGATTTCCTCCGAAAGCAACTACCACTTGGTTTGATGGAAACTTGTGGCAATCTACCTTCCTTTGTCTATTTAAGCTTCATCCTATATGATCAATTTCACAGCAACCTTAAAAATAAAACACTATGTCAAAATACACTATGTAACGTCTCAAACATTACTTTGTTTATTTTTACCTTTTATTACTTTTATAGTGATATTTAATTTATTGCGTACTTGTGTCATATATGCAATATATAATGTACTAAGTTTATAATAGTGTTGACTGATGTGTGTAATTGATAATAAATATGTGAGTTAGGCTAATAGTTAAATTAAAACATAAATCCTAATTTTTTCTTTTATACATACATATATTGCCGCATGCATATAAGAGATAGAATACATGTGAGAAATATAGGGAGACGATCGAGAAAAAGAGAGAGTGTTTTTCAAAGAGGGTTTGACCAGGCAGCCGACCACTCCATTATCTGTGAGACAAACTCGGTGGTGATAGTGGTGTTTTCTCAGATTTTAGGGCAACCACATTTCGATGTTTTGTTGATTTACTCTTCAAGCTCTGTCTACCTGTTTGTTTCGGAGTTGTTCATGTGCTGCCCAAATTTAGTATGTTTTGATTGTTATTTGTTCAGCTTAGTTAGATGGTTTTAGAAACGAACTTTCGTTTGTTTCGTTAAAAGGGAAGAAACCGATTCAAACTTTAATATTGACTTAATTGTTTTGCTTGTTTTACTTGTGTGTTTAGTCCTCTAATCCCTGGATTGTTTGCCTATGGTATTAATATTATTATGTTATGTACCTTAATGTTTGATAATGTGATAATTGTTTTTTAGAATGTCTTATTGAATAATTTTTATTGACTTTTCGAAATATTATAAGGTATTAATGATCATGAAGTTAATGTTTAATAACATATTATCAATATCAACCTTAGTCCTTCTGTATCCAATTTCATTTCCTTCTTTCCATATTATGTACTTATAAAGGTGGAAAAATAAGCTCAACAAGCCTAGCAGATAGACGATCGCCTTTGAACATAAAAGTACACCATTTTATCCAAATATTCGAAGTATTTTTTTACACTTAGGATCCGTTTGGAAACAGATTTTTTGTCCAATAATCTGATTTTTAAAATCTGTTATAAAAAATATTGATTTTAAAAATCCAATTAGTGTGTTTGGCAATAGATACCAAAATCTTGATTTTAATAGAATTTGTGTTTGGCTTGGAGTTTTCGGATTTCGGTTTTTTTAATAAAGAGGACAAAATTATACCCATATGAGATAGTAATTATTATCAAATCTGTTTATTTTCTACGCAAAAACTCATCTGCTCTTATCTCTATTTCCCAGCCAATTGCAAAAAATGGGTAAACTAACTAAGCTCGAGGGGACGTTGAAAACGACTTAATAAGTGTACTATTGTGGTTTCGTGTAGATAGACAAATATTGACGAGCTCCCTCTTTCTCTTCTTTTTATGTGGGGGGTTTTTACTTTTACTGGAGAAATTAGGATCTCACTCTCTCTCCTCTCTCTCCTATTTTATATGAAGGTGTTTGTTACATAAGAAAAGATGAGTAATTTGATTAAAAACTGAAGGGTATTTTGGTCTATCCGTTCATTTTTCATTAAACTCCTAAACAAGTGAAAAAATCCAAAAAAATCTACCAAATTGCTGGATTATTGATTTTTTAGATTATTTTATCTAAAAATCTGGATTTTGAAAATCAAAAAAATTTTGCTACCTAAATGCACATGGATTTTTAAAATCAAAAAAATATCTAAAAAAATATGATACCAAACACATCATTAGTTTCTCAGTGATATATGCACACGCACATATTTTAGTATTGTAGACTTTTTGTTAGGGTTTAATTGGTAAAGTTATAAAGATATATATTTTCCGTTATAAATCATCAATTAATTCAATTTATGCCAATTAGCTCAATTCATTAGTGTGATTTTTTTTAGTTATCAATTGAGAAAAATATATTGGCTAAACTTAATATCACGTATTTACTTACTATTTTTGCTCATCAAAAAGCAAGAAGGGTTATGATTTGAACTTTTATTGTTATTTTTAACTAAATGTTATTTAGTTTTATTACGACTTTTACAATGTTGAAATTGAGCAATAAACACCTTTATATATATATAGACTATTATATAGTTTTTACATTAGAGTTAATATTCACTGTCTATTTTATCTGTTCAATTTGGATCTCCAAAATGCTGGAGACGACACTGATCGGACTATTAAAAAAATAAGTGATCTAAACTTTACTAGGCACCATTTATGGCAGTATTAGCATATATCATTCTAACTTTTTTAGGACGACTTACGGTAAAATGGTACTGCATTTTAGAATGTAACCTTTGAACCAAACAATTTTATGCCATCTTTTTTTTGCTCTTTCTAGTTCTCAAGTGGTTCCACAATGTTAAAGCTGTCATTGCTTATAGTCTAACATTTTTTTTCATCAATTAACTGCAATAGAAATGTTAGGATGAGGAAGATTTCTAATATCTTCAAGAAAGTGGTTGCTATTGCTTGTCACGTTAAATTTACTTTTCTGAATGGTGGAGCTAACCGTTTCATTATGGCTAAATCCAGAGGCTCTAAGGATGTGATGAGCCTTATTTCTTGGCAAAAGAAAACCATTTGCATACAAGAGTATAGTTTTTCTACCATTTCCTAAACTACAATGAATAATACGTTAAAATGTTTTGAGCATAAAATGTTTTTTTTAGATGAAAGAGGACAAGGGAGGTGAGAGAGAACGAGAGAAGGCATAGAGAAAGATTGAGGCACATGCCTTTGGTTTTAATTGGCAGCTCATACGGATGAGGATGAGGATGTGAATTAAAATATTTTTGAATTACTCCTCCCTGAAATAAAATCTTATTGACTTCAATGAAACAAGACAAAGATAGAAAATTAATAAATTTTCTTATTTTATAATAAATGAATAAATAATAAATAAATAAAAACAAAGTGCTAATTTTCGAATTCACAATTACGAAATTGAAGGCGGATCTTGGATTTTGATTATATGAAATACGACTTAGCCGAAAGATGAAATATCTCAGATGTGACAAAAGCAAAAGTCATTTAGTTTTGAACTTTAGATTTATGGGGTACCAAGGTGGCATGAAACTCTACATGCATGGCACATTTTATCCCAGTGTTACCAATAAATGACAAAACGAGAGATTAAAAAGAAAGAAAAATAGCATCAATGAAGATGATGCGGTATTTTATTTTGAACTGATCCACCTACTTAATTTATTTAGATAATGCAAAGCCAAATAGAATACAGATCTGTCTCCATCTCCTCCCTCACCCACTATTATTATTATTACTGCCCCCCATGTGCCCAAATTTAATGGAGCATTACTTCTAAGTGTATTTATTATTCTTTATTTTGGTACAGCACAGTCACGTAATTAGAGCATTTCTATTAATGAGGTTAAATGTTGGTGTTTTTAACTTGACATATAAATATAAAGTAACTTTATAAACTATACATATAGATGTTAAAGTTAGTGTAAGTTTACACTCTATATTGGTACACTTTGTTTTCAACTATAAAATCTAGTTTATTTTATTTATTCTAACATATTATATTGTTATATATTATTATTACCTATTTTGGAATAAAAATATTAAAGTAATAATGAAAATATATAATAAATTTATCAAAATGAATATACATGGTCCACATAATATTGCTAACTTTTTTGTTATATCTAGCATGAAAGTTATAGAGAGATGAATTTTATAGTATCGCATAAGCAACTTAATAAGATCGTTACAACACTAAAATTAAATTTTTAATATAGTATGACACTGACATATGAAATAAAAGGATCATTAAAGATGCTCTTATATCATATGTACTCCATATGTAAATTAAATACTGTTAATGTCCCCTTTTGGCATTTGAAATTTCCATTTAATGAAGACAAGGGTCATGAGTTAGAATCTTACTAACAATTTTCGAAGTAGAAATGTTTTTGTTTGTTTTTGTTTGTAATATACTTTTTTATTAAGTGATAGGTAAGAAGATAAGATTCGGAGATCTTGGATCCATAAAAATAGTTAGGTGGTATTTCTTAGACCATCTTCAATGCATTACACTAACCACAATTGTATCAGAATTAGGTGCAATTTTTGTATCCAATGGTGCTTCAACATAATGTTATAATTATTGTTTTAAAATGCGTGCCTAAACATAAATTAGACGGTGGACAGAGTTTAAAATCCTAAAAGATTAGACGGGATTAGGTGATAATTAAAAGGAATTAGGCGCTATGCAGTCAATTTCGTCTAAACACCGTCTTGTGTCTTTAATAAGATTGACAATAATAATGTAGTTTCACCACTATTTTGATAAAAAAAAATACTGTTACTCTATGTTTAGTGTAACATATTCATCCACACCAAACACTGTTCACTTATGTTATCATGTTTCAATATATTAATATAAAATTATTCATTTACACTAAAACACTATTTACATAAAAAACAATATTTTCACACATTATAATATTTTAAAATAATAATAATAAAATCTTAAACATTGACTAATTTTATTAAATGTTTTTACTAAATGGTGGATAACTTTTTAAAAATATTAGCAAGTAAAAATTAAATTAATTATATTATTCTTGAAATGTTGATATATGTTTAAAAAGTATTATGAAATGATTTGCAGAACTATTATTAAAATTTGACATAAGAATGTTGTAAAAGATAGTGGCAATGTTTGGTGTAGCTGAGTTGTAAATGAAATTACAAGATTTTAGTGCAACCATGGATAGACGTTGAGGGTTGTGGCAACCCCTTCCTCCTGAAAAAAAAATTAATGAAAAAATAAATTTTTTATATGTATTTTGATCAAAACTTTTAAATTTTAATGTTTCAAACCACACATTCCGTAAAATAACTTTATATAAGTAATAATTTTTTTTTATATAGAAAATCAGTCACCATTTCACAATTTTGGTTCTGTTTACCATTTTAGCACAATTTTTGCACCATTTTAGTGTTTATTATTGGTTGAAGATGTTTTTTTTTTACTAATGTAGCATGCTAATTGCTACCAATTATAAGAAATGAAAAATTAGGCAAATGAGGTTGTTAATTATTTAACTCATTACATTAATATGAGACGGTGCAATTTTCAAATTTTTAGGTGAAAACCAATAAAAATCGGCCAGTTTGCATAGTGTAGAGTATAATACTAAAATAGTTTGCTTTTGGTTTCATAAAAATTAAGAAAGCTTGTTAATGTCTGAAAATTCCGTTTTTCTAAGTTTTGAGTACAGTTACATAATCTCAGTTGTAATTGACAAATTTATTTTAGCTACAACTGACGAATATAATTAACTTAATAAATAAAACGTTGAACACGAGCCATTTGGTAACGGACTTTGGCCTGCTCGGCACATCTAGATCTCTGGTGCACTTACCCAATATTTATTGATATCGTTCAAGGCTACAATAATCGACTTAATACTTAGAATAATTAATGACTCACTCACTAGTATTTGTATATCAAAATATATTGCTCCTATCTAATAACTATCAGCTTATCAATGTCATCTGACATGATCACTGTAAGTTTATTTCTCTCATGTACAACGAGTGTTCGATTTCTCTAATCAGATATTTACATTATAAAAACAAACGAATTACTAAATTAACTTTTACTATATTACTTATATAATTGATTAAATGCAAAATGAGATGAGTTTTTGTTGTTCTAATGTTTAATACTTTATTTTCATTGTCGACTATTATGTTTGCTAATAAATTGATAAAAGCATGGCAGGAGAAAAGAACTAATTGGGTATGTAAGTAAAAAAATATGGAAATAAAAGAACAACTTACAAAATCTCAAGACCTTTTTAGATTGGTCGGTACAATTTTTAAATTGATTGGTAATTTGTTTTCTTTTTTCATCTAAAAATATTGATTTTCTTATTTATGCTAGGGTGTAAGGTCTTTTTTCGGATTCGATTTAGACTCCTCTAAAATGTAATTGGTGGATGGCACTCAGTCATGCTTCGTTTTCTTTCAACAAATTCCACGTATTATATATGTTATCATACAGAAGATCATTAATTATAATAACAAATAATTTTATATTTCCGGATATGATTTATTTCATCGTTAAGATTTTAATAAATTCATTTTATCAACATGTTGAACCTTTACGGCATTTCAGAGCTCCGGAATCTTTTGTGAGTGACCTAACAGACGTTGCATTTTCGACCGAGAATAATTCTTCCGGTGTATAATTAGGTTTTACGCTCTTCCCATCACCATTCGTCATGTCGAACAAAGCTCCATTTTCAAAAATATCCCTAACCGACGCAAAGATCCACGATGCACCTTGTACGTGATTTTTCTTCCATGTGACCTGTCAAAATTTTAATTTTAATTCAGAAATTCAATATCTACACCATGGGTTGGTTTCCTCAACCTCTAATTAGAATGCATTAGAAAAAAGTTAAGCATTTCATAAAGAAAATAGTTATGACTGTTACCTCTTTTTTTCCTGTTTTTGGTGCAACAAAGAGGTTTGATTGGCTCTTAACGCTAGGGTTCATGCTTCCCCCAATCGCATATAATCCCCAACCCTGATAGAGGTTATTGGCAACATGTGCATATCCGTGTCGAACCCTGATAAATTTCAATCAGGCAGTTACTTATTTGCATTTAAGCAATCTAGTATATTATGTTCTAATTAATTGTGCTCAGAATCATGATTGTAGTCACGAGTTGCATGGATCTAAAAAATACTCGACACCCAACAAGTAAATATGAATTTCAGTAAGTCTCTGTTTGTTTCGTAGTAAAATATTTACGGAGGAAAAATGTTTTTCGGGTAAAGTTTTACGGTGCAAACTTTTGTTTGCATTTTATTTACGGGTGTTTGGTGCGTCAAAGGTTTCTCATGTGAATTCTATTGAAATTCAAAATTCTATTAGTTATTTAAATTAGACAAATTCGATGAATAAATAAATAAACATTGTTCATACTTTAAACAAAATATTTTAAGATGAAAAACATCAAAAATTAACTAAAAGTCACAAAAATTAATTAAAAGTCACAAAAATGAATAAGTTCGTGAAAGTTTAAAAACATTAGTGATTAAAATCACAATTATTTTGACGGGAAAAAAACTAAAAGTTCGTTTACTTTTCTGAAAGGAACTTCGTCAACATGTATAGGAAACTTAACCTAAACAAATATTTTATTTCATATACGTCACTTATAATAACTTATAATTTTTCAACATATAAACTCATAAAATTACAAGTATAGAAGATATTATTAACTTTTTTTAGCTTTTTCAAATTTTCTTGGGTTTTTTAAATTTTTCGGAATTTTTTGTTTTATTTTTTCCATTTTTTGTTATTTTTTAGATTTTTTCCTAATTATTTATATTTTTATTGGTTAATTAGATTTTAGCCTTTTCAAATTTTCTTGGGTTTTTTAGATTTTTCGGAATTTTTTGGTTATTTTTTAGATTTTTTCCTATTTATTTATATTTTTATTGGTTAATTAGATTTTAGCTTTTTTAAATTTTCTTGGGTTTTTAGATTTTTCGGAATTTTTTGTTTTATTTTTTCCATTTTTTTGTTATTTTTTAGATTTTTTCCTATTTATTTATATTTTTATTGGTTAATTAGATTTTAGCTTTTTCAAAATTTTTTTCTTTCCATTTTTGTTATTTTTTAGAATTTTTCGTGTTTTTTTTTATTGGTTAGTAGATAGAATTGGACTAATTATTAAATAATTTTGAAAGAATAGACCTATAATTAATAATAGTTATAATAATAGTATTAGAAAGAATATAGAGAGAGGCTCCGTAAACCGTTTACAACTTTATTTGCGGGGTAATCGTTTCCCCCAATTTTACTGGATATGTGGGAAAAATTTTCCCAAAAAAAATGTTTTACGTTAAACCAATCACCCGGAAAATCTATTTTACCCGTAAATGTTTGTTTACCCCCATTTTACAACAAAACAAACAGAGCCTAAGTGTAAAACCATTTGTAGATATTAGTATTTAACATAACAGCCTTTTTAATTTTTTGAAATTCGTATGTTACTACTTCGAGTCGGGTCACTATATGAAAATTAAATTTGAGATATCAACACTTATTTTTTGAGAACTATTCGTAAAGTGAGTGTTACTAAATTTTAGAAAGAGAATCTATTGTCTATAAAAAGCTCTCACAGAGGGCTTTTCACCGATAGAGGAAGCGGAACTCATGGTCTCGCTTGTGGCTCTAGCAACTTTTATGCATTAGGCAAAACTCATTTGAGTTAACAGTTTATATAGTATGATATTTTTCTTAAATCTGACTAAACATGATCAAATACATCACATCTATCAGTTAATGAGACTCGAACCTCCACATTGTATTTTGATAGTATGTGTCGTGGCCCACTATGATAACCTTGGTATAATATTATTATGCAAAATATATTAAATGGTCCGGTCCAAAAATGATATATCGGGTTTTCTGACTTGATTTTTGGTTGACATTGGATTTTATAATTTTACCTTGGCATGCGTTGACGGCAATTAGGACCAAAATGGTTAAATGCTACGGTAACCTTCATATTCTTATCTTGTATACATCCATCGTCATGTCCCAATAGCATCACTTTATCCTGGTCTCTAAACCAGTTGTTCGTTATGGTGACATTAGAAGATCCAAGTGTAACATCAACGAGCCCATCTTCACACTTATACAAAGTATTGTGGTCTAACCAGATATTCGATGATGTGACCAGTCGGATTGCATCGCCATCAATTGACCCGTGCCTCTCAACTTTTCCTTCCGGGCCCATCACCTCCCCTGGCGTGTGGGCCCGACAATGGTGTATCCACAAGCCATGAATTATAATGTTGTTGGCCTAATTTTTAAAGAAATAAAAGGAAATTGAAATCGATTATAATTGCTAGTCCGTAGAGGAAGTAAATATTTAACAAATTCATAATCTTGCTAAGATGGATACGAATGAGATTTTTCCTAAATAGGTTTCAAAATCAATGGTTTTGTGTGGTTGTAACGATTATATACTCTGTAGTGTACTTGTATAATTATAAAACATCAGCCAAAAACTTGTTTTGTTATTCAGAATAGCAAAAAGAAAATTTATTTAAATACGACCGGCTATTTTTCAATACTTCATATACAAAAATTTAACGTTTACTGCTTTCTATCAAACACTGTTTTCTATCAAACATGACTTAATTATTTTAGAACGGAAAAAATGTTAAAATTGTACTCAATCTATCAGTTTTTAGCGATTTGTTAACTAACCTAACACCTTTTCTAATTTAGTATCCAACCTATACGTTTCGCTCTAATTTCTTATCTAACCAAACACCCTTTCTAATTTATTTGATACCCAACCTATACATAGTCAATCCAATTAAGTGACTCAATCCGTCTCCGGTCACCAGTTTTAAACACATACCAAGTTTTTTTTACTATTGATTAACATATGTGAAACTTTCAACTCTTTTATTAAAATTTTTTTAAAGTGAAACCACTACTTAATATGTTTGAGTTAATAAGGTTAAAATGATTGGATGCGAACTGAGTTCTCTAGTTGGAACAAAAATATATAGATTGGATATCAAATTAAAAAGTGTGTTAGGTTGGATATCAAATCATTAAAATCTGATAGATTGATTATTATTTTAGCATTTTTCCCTTTTAGAACCGATGAGCACATCAGGCTTTGGACTCACTCTAGTGATGGACTTTTTAAAGCCAATGGGCCTTATCATTACTTTCGAAAGCACAAAACTCATTACTCTATTAGAACATATTTAACCACAATAGCCCTTCATATGTTTCAATCATAATTCAGTAATAGTAATAGATTAGTACTATATTTGTTACTCTCACCGCTCTCTTGATCATTCTGAGAGTTGACTTGGTAATGGATAAGTTATTACTAACAATTGGGAACTTTCAAGGAAGGAACTTTGATTTTAATATATTCAAAACTGAAGTTGAAAAGCACATATATCTCGCAATGGTGCAACTTTTGTAAAAGTAAATCTCAAGGGAACAAGCTTGCTAGCTAAACTTATCCATTTATGTTTTCTTTGGAAAATTCAAATTAGTTAGTGACAAATATTTTTATAATAGTTAATTAATTCATAAAGTGGACGTCACCTCTTCCGACATGGTTCATTTTTTGAAGAGAAAAAATTGGTTTGTACACCAAATGATGCTTAAAAATTATACTTTATTTTGCTTTAAGTTTGAGTTAGAAGTTTATTTGGGGTTTCAAGTGTTTTTTTCGAATTCACTTCTCTGTTTGTTACCCTAAGAGATAGGTCTTTTAGGCTGAATTTTATCAGAGCACATATTGGTTTAGAAATTGTTTTCTATCTGATTTTTTTACTTAGTATGAGCAATTGATGGGTTCTTCTATGTTATTTGAATGATTGATTATTAAAGGACCTGATTTACCGAGTACAAATTTTATATCCCTATTCTCTATCCTCTTCCGTGTCCACTTGCTTATTTTCATTCAAATTTTAAATTTTCATAACTTGTTCCGCAAATTTATAAGTTTTTATATTATATTGTATTCAAATTTTAAAACATTTGTATATAATATTGTTTTAGACAATTTTTCTAAGATTTAATGTTTAATTTACACTAATTTATACATTTATTTGAAAATAAATTATCGTGTGAATTTTCTTTTAAAAATAATTATTTGAATGTATTGATACATGTCTTATAGTAATTATACAGTTTTTTTCAAGTTTTTTAGAATTTTTTTGGATAAAATAAGCAAGGGGTTACAAAATGAGATAGAAAATAGAGGATAAAAGATTTGAACTCTGATTTACCCGATCAAGAAAAAATTAAGAAAAGGAGTAATAAAGTGTGTTCATATAGCCTACAAGAAATCTTTTTTCTTTTTGTTCTATATGAAATGTATTCACGGATGAGCACCACCTCATCTAGAAATTATTTTTTATCTTTTCTTTTGATAATTAATAAGTAACCGAACCCGAACCCTTGATCGGGTTATGAGAAGGTTATAAACACCTGTACCGACCATATTAATTTCTCACCAGTTTAAATAGATAGAATTTTTTCAATTTTTAGTTTTCTTTATTCATAGGTTTTATGTTTAGGACTTAATTTCTTTTTTTTGAAGGCTTTATTCAACTCTTTTATACAGGTTTTTCATATTTATAAGAATCCAAAGAAACTTTTTCTTTCTTTTAAAGGCTATTTTTTTTTTTTTTTTTGTAAAATTAGAGTTTTTTTTTCTCTCCAGTTTTGCATCTACCATATGTAGCTTCCTTGTTAAAGCTACGGAGCTGTTCCACACATAAATCAATAAAATGACCGGAGCATTTCCGGTAGGAAAGGCTTTCATTGCTTATGAAAATTTATATCGATCTGATCTCTCAGTTAAGAGTATATTTTTGTTCTTTTATGGTAGAATGAAAACTCATTAAGGATATGTTAATGGGTCACAACTCGTACCGTCAACTAAAAGTTATATGGTTAGAGTCTTAAGATAGGATTTGATTTTTCTTTGATATGATTTAAAAGAAAAAGAAAAACTGACAGGCGCAAACCATTTATGTCCTACGAGTATAAGAACAACTCATAGTCGTTATGTTAAGAGTGTTAGAGTTGCTTTGTATTTTGAAAATTAACATTGAGCAAACTTTCTAAAGAGAGAAAACACAAGCATTGAAAAACATCATCAAATCTTGTTCAACTTGTTTACAAAAAAAAAAATAAAAAAAAATACATGCAATAAATAAATTTACTTCTATGATTATAAAATATATCTATTAATCAAATTACCCTTATTTTTAAGAGAAAGAAAACATGTTGATTGGGTTATGTTTTATGTTAAATTGATCCAGGATAAATATTAAATAGTGAAAGCAGTAGTTAAATAAATGAAAGCAATGGTATTGTGTTGGTACCTTATAAATCGTAAGGCATGAGCCATGTGATATATGAACGTTGGCTCCACGACCATCAATGGCTGTGTAGCTCCCTACCAACAGCGGTTTTTGTAACTTAATGTTCATGTTCTTCTTGAACGTGATCCACGTTTTCCCTTTAATTTGGGTTAGTCCGAACCTTAGGGTGCCTGGTTTAGGCCTCAATGGGTTATCATCGCTTGGATCAGTCACTTCGTAATACGTGACATCGGGCCCCACCAATGAAGTAAATTTTCCTGCAAAACCTACCGAACACGTGGCGAGTTTCGCCCTGTTGCTACGCCACCTCGGATCAGGTCGCCAGCAAGCATCAACCACGTTCATTTTCGTAGCAAGTGCAGTGCTCGAGGATAAAAAGATTGCTACAAGGACAACCAAGGTGAATTGCATTGGCACAGCCATGCTATAGAAATTAATAAATACTTTCATTACTTCTTGTGAGAAATTTGTTAATGTGGATGTTGCAGTATTTATATTATTTGGGTAAATGGGGAACTGGAATTAGTGTCCTCGATGTAAAAGATATTGCTGTTAACGCTAGTGAATATGAAATTTTCAATGGTGGAAAGTGTATTGATAACTCATACTCGTTAGGAACTTCAACAACTTACTATTTACTATCTACTTATGAGTTAAGAACTAAATTTTACAGAACTGAAACATCAATTGCAGAGAATAATTGAAAGGTGGCAAAGTGGGTTGATAGTTCATGCCCAGTAGAATATTAAGTAATTATTAGTTGTTCATCTAAAAATAGAATTAAAATTCTACTATAGGCAGAAAGGGGAGAGAATAATGTACATTTGACACTATCAGTCCTCCATAATATGACAAGTGTCCAACACTTCATGCTATCTTTCTGTACATTAAAAGTGTAGGTTATAAGATAAGAGCCTATGAGAGTTTGCTGAATCACCGCAATCTTGTTTCCGCCTCTTTATTGAGATTGAAATGAAAAAAAAAACTAAAAAAATATATATTATTAAAACATATAACATCTCAAATTTTATTTACAAAACATAAAAATATACAATTACAGATATAAAAAAAATGAAATCGGTACGGTGCGGTACCGGATATTGGTGCGGTACGATACCAGGTATTGATACCGTACAGTATCCGGTATCGGGTACTGACCATTACCCGATACCGGTACTAAAAAAATGGTAAAAACTAAAAAAAACAAAGAAAAATAAAAAATCACAACAAAAATGAAAAACTTTCAAAAAAGTCGAGAACCCGAAAAAATCTTTTAAAAAGTCGGAAAACCGAAAAAACCCTAAAAAATAGTAAAAACTAAAAAAAAACAAAGAAAATTACAAAATTACAAAAAAAATGAAAAACATTCACAAAAGTCGAGAACCCGAAAAAAACCCAAAAAAGACTGAAAAACCCCAAAAAAATGATTAAAAAAAATCCAAAATTACAAAAAAAAAATGAAATAAGTTCAAAAAAGTCGAGAAACAGAAAAAACTCAAAAAAGACTGGATTTTCTTTTAAAAAGTCGGGAACCCGAAAAATTCAAAAAATGGTATAAAAAAAAGCAAGAAAAAAAATGAAAAAAGTTCAAAAAAGGATGGAAAAACCTTTAAAAAAGTCGGTAATCCGAAAAAAACCTCCCAAAAAATAGTAAAACAAGAAAAATTCAAAAATCCAAAATCACAAAAAAATGAAAAAAGTTCAAAAAAGTTGGGAACCCGAAAAAACCCAAAATGATTTAAAAAAACAAAAAAAAAACCAAGAAAAATTCAAAATCACAAAAAAATAAAAATAAATAAATAAACATTTAAAAAAGTCGGGAATCCAAAAAATAGTAAAAAAAAATTAAAAAACCAAGAAAGCCAAAATCACAAAAAAAATAAAAAAGTTCGAAAAAGGCGGAAATTTCGATTGTATATACATTTTTCTTATTATCTATGCAATTTTCTTATTTTTTATGCATATTTTTGTATTGTGTATGTAATTTTTTGTATTATGTATGCACTTTTCTTAATGTGTATGCCCTTTTCTCAATTTTATATGCAAATTTTTGGATTGTGTATTCACTTTTATGGATTGTGTAAGCATTTTTTTGGATTATTTATGCCTCTTTCTTATTGGTTATGTACTTTTTATATTGTGTATACAATTTTTTGTATTTTGTATTCACTTTTTATATTATTTATGCAATTTTTTATATCATGTATGCACTATTTTATATTTTGTATCCATTTTTTTGTATTGTTTATGCACTTTTTTATATTGTGTATGTATTTTTTTGTATTGTGTATACAATTTTCTCGATTTTGTATGCACTTTTTTAGATTATTTATGCCTTTTTCTTATTGTATATGTATTTTTTTATATTGTGTATGCACTTTTTGTATTATTTATGCACTTTTTTTATATTATTTATGCACTTTTTTATATTGTGTATTCTTTATTTTATATTATGTATGCACTTATTTGTATTGTTTATGTACTTTTTTTATATTTTGTATGCATTTTTTTTTTGTATTGTGTATATACTTTTCTCGATTGTGTATGAATTTTTTTTTATTGTGAATGCATTTTTTTATTTAAAATTTTATCGTATTGTTGTACCTATGCAACCTAGCAATTATCCATCTCCAAAAAAGTTGCATACACAACCGTGAAAAATATATATAAACAGTACAAAAAAGTGGAAAACAATAAAAAAAAATGTATACACAATAAAAAAAAATGGATAAACAATAAAAAAAAATGCATACACAATAAAAAAAAATGCATACACAATATAAAAAGTACTTAAACAATCTAAAAAATTGCATACACAATCGAGAAAAGTGTATATAAAATATAAAAAAGTGCATACACAATTCAAAAAAGTGCATACACAGTCCAAAAAAGTGCATACACATTACAAAAAAGTGCATACAAAATAAAAAAAAGTGCATACATAAAAAAAATGTATATACAATATAAAATATTGCATACACAATATAAAAAAGTGTATACACAATATAAAAAGTGCATACATAATCCAAAAAATTGCATACACAATCGAAAAAATTGTATACACAAAACAAAAAAATGCATACAAAATATAAAAAAGTGCATAAAAAATAGAAAATAGTATATATACAATATAAAAAAGTGCATAAACAATATAAAAAAGTGCATAAACAATACAAAAAAAATGTATACACAATATAAAAAAATGCATACCCAATAAGAAATAGACATACATAATCCAAAAAAAATACATATACAATCGAGAAAAGTTCATACACAGTCCAAAAAAGTCCATACACCATCGAGAAAATGACATTCACAATAAAAAAAATGCATACATAATAAAAAAAATTACATACAGAATACAAAAAAAATTCATAAAAAATAAGAAAAGTGCATACAAAATAAGTACACAATCGAATTTTCTGCCTTTTTCTAACTTTTTTTTTCATTTTTTTGTGATTTTGGATTTTTCTTCGTTTTTTATTTTGTTTTTTTTTACCATTTTTTGGGTTTTTTCGGGTTCCCGACTTTTTTACAGGTTTTTTCGGGTTCTCGGTTTTCTAAAACTTTTTTCAATTTTTTTGTGATTTTGGATTTTTCTTGGTTTATTTTTTATTTTTTATCATTGTTTTGGAGGTTTTCGGGTTCCTGACTTTTTTAAAGGTTTTTTCAGTTTTTTTTTTGTTTTTTCGAGGTTCACGACATTTTTGGTTTTTTTTTTGTTTTTTATTGGGTAATTATTAAATAATTAAGTTTTGGAGGTGGAAGACCAATACTTAATTGAGTTTTGGAGGTTAACCAATTATTAAATAATTTTGTTTTTAAATACCAATTCTTAAATTAACTTTATATTTATTAGATTTGTATATTTTGGAAAGAAAAATTTTGATTTGTAGTTTTTGGTAATTAGACTTGAAAAGTTGTATATTTTGTTAATTTTCCTCCTAAGTTATCTTTTTTTTTAAAGGTCCTCCTAAGTTATCCTTATTTGTTGTGTTTGTGTTAAATATATATCAACGTATGTAATAGTTAGGATTATGAATGAAATTATCAAGTCTTCTTAAGTGTCTTTCTCATCTTCTTTCTTTCTAAAGCCACTGACATTGGGGCTTATTTCTTGTTCTCTCTTTCTATATTTTCTTTCCTCGTAAAATATACGTATCATCCCTATTTGTCCAATTGAAATTGCAGTCACTATATATTTGTTTGTGACTCAATGTAGTAACAAATATTGCGATCAAAATTGTAGTTGTTATTTGTTGTGCCTGAAGTTGTTGTCGTTAATTGTTGAGACTGATATTGTGGTTGGTGTTCATAATGCCTAAACTTTCCAATCTAAATTCTCGTGACCGAAACTGTGGTCGGTTATTTGCATCTAATAGCAATGATATATACATTTTATATTATATTACGAATGGTTTTTAGATAACAGATAATATTATCTAAATTTGTAATGAACATTGAAATGGGATTCAGCTTAGTTATACGCATAAAAAGTTTACAACACAAATAAAAAGCATTTGTAGAAACGAGTCCCAGAACACCAAAACCACCCTTACATTGGCAAACTACTTTTAGATTCGAACACTCAAAATATCAGTTTTGAAACAAAAAACGTAGAGAATTAATACAAAACATTATGAAAGTTAAATACTAAGAAACATTGTTTTACCAGAAGGTAATGAAGCATCAACCTTCATCCTTTTCATTGTCTTGATAGCGACGACTATTGTTGAACAAGCTTCACATCAGCTTGTCTGGACGAGTCTCCGTTCCACTTTTAGTTTCAGCAATTGCCTTATGTTAATATTCGGTCACCCAGGCAACGATTTCATCAATTGTGTTGTCATCGTCTTCAGTTGCCTGTGCGACGACCTCTTCTAAGTCTATACTCTTTCTCCGGAGTTCAAGAACCTCTAATGATGGGCCTGACGATCCCCTCCTTGATAAATAAGAACTTCTTTATTCTAAATAGTTGAATTCTGATACGGTGTGTCCTGACCCTTACATCAACCCCTTTTTTCTTCCACTGGTTGCTAGTAGTTTGCTACCTTAAACAATGCAGCCTTCTCCGACATGGATAGTTCAGTTGGCCCTTGCGAGCCACTGGCCTCCGCCTGGGGTTGCAGCTGTAACAACACAATTTCTCTTTTGTCATGTCGTCCGCTGGTTGAAAAAAATATATATTCAGTTTCACAATTTTACCAGGAGTATGACATAATTTTATCAAGTTCACAAAAGGCTCCACCTGCTATTTGACTATTCTGTCGCGTTTGTTCATATTATTGCATTTCAACTTGGTAGTTATAAGCACAAGAATCAAATATAGGTATGTGTACTATAAAATATTAGAGTTCTCAAACAATGAGGCAACATCAATAGTGTAGAGTATAACATTCAACTTTGTAATGGATTAATATTTCTTTCCCAGTTTAATGTTAGTTCATTTTTTGTAGAACATTTGGACCTTGTCCGAAGTACTTGAAAGCACGTGATGCTCGTCACCGTCATAGAAAGCTATTCTTTTGGGATCATTTTCATGAATATGTGACGCAATATATCTTTTTCTTTTCTCTTCTTTGTCGCCGTAATCACATTTTGAGTAAATTTTTACTTTTGCATACGCAAATGATACTCAATTTCAAAAGTTGGAAATGTTTAGACTTCGCAAAACTTAACCATTCTATCTTTATATGCTAGTTCCGTGTCTCCAATTAGTACTTTTCAAGAAGTTGTACTTTGATAATAACAGAGATGTAACTGGTGATCAAAGTTCTAACTTACTGGCGTTTGATTTCAAGCTAACGGATAAAAATTGTCCCATCACTTCGTATGTCCCAGATTATTCTTATATGGTAGTTAAAAAATATATTCTGTGTTGTGATAAGAAATAATTTAAATAGAAAGAGTTTTCTTACTACTACAATAAGAGATCGGTTTTGTCATTTGCTCAGAACTTACACTGTTCAGGAAGAGGGACTGTTTCATTGCAGCTTTGAGACTCAGATTAGTTGCTCTTTACTTCGAAAAGTTGTACATTTGGTTTGATAACTTAAAAACTGACTGTTATTCGTTTCTTAGGCAAAAAAACTCTAAAGAGTTTTAGATGGGATGAATCCACAACATATATATAAGTTGTCGTATTCGTTTAAATTCTGAAATCAAGCAAGCCCGGGTTTGCCTTTGTTGAGAACTTCACAACATCAAACAAATGTTTGACCAGATATAAGGCTCGTTTGAAAATATGCTGGAATTGTTTCCACACATGCAAAATGCCTTGACAATCAAAAATAAGCACATATCTTACCTGCATCAACAAGTATTCATCTACACGCTATCAAAATACCGTAACATTTAATTTGCACCGCTAAACATTCATGTAATTGCTATCAAATACACCAGTACTGTACATTTAATTTGCAGTGATAGGTTTTCCTGTACTCACTGTCAGTAGCGATTAACAATAAGTACATGCTTTCATATTGCTCAGATATAACCATAAAGGTTTGCGGCTATGGCCAAGTACTACACTACCGAATCAAAATAAGGCTGTAACAGAAATATAAACAGAAAATGTAACCTAATGAACAAATCTGATAAATCGGAACTCCAGTCATTTGCTCTGCAATTCCTCCGGATGTAACCTAACGAACACATCTGACTATACCGGAACCTCAACTCCTTTGCATCTGCAATCCCCCCTGGTGTAATCTGAAAGACGTACTGCAGTCAAGAAAAACTTATCGAACTGAATATATGTACCAATCATATGTTTATTATTTTTTGTTTTTAAAAAAGTTACATTCATGCTTCATTGGCTTACACTGCCACCTATGTTAGTAGGTTAGTCACCATTAAGGCCTTATTTCCCTCCAATCACACGTTTTCACAAATTTGCACAAAAAATATTTTATAAGTTCCAATTTATCCCGTCTATGTCGCTTCTTTGAAGAGATTATTCTTGTAGAACTATAGCCAAGGTAGGTGTTGGTAGGGACGACAGCTCTCCTCATATTTTTTAAAAACCCTACTCGACAATGTAAATTTTGCAATTATATCATGAAATTAACAGTTTATCCCCTCATTCTTTAACCTAGCTCCACCACTCCAATGATGGCCCAAACCAGGGATGTGCAAGGGTGTAACATGATGATTTTTTTTTGGTGTAAAAAATATGTCGAGATAAATAAATAGAGTCTAATATAAAAATAATTTTATTTTTTTTATATTTAACATAGTATAAAATAAATATTAAGTTAAATGGTATTGAGAAATAAAATAATTTTAGTAATTTTGTTTGAGAACATACATGGTCATTTAGGAAATTTGTTAATTTTAAGGTAAAATACAGAAAATTTTAGAAAAAATCAACTAACACGATTTTAACTCATAACATTCCACTACCTTAAATCCAATTTTACCACTACACTAACAGTTTTTTTATTTAATTAGCGGGACCATCAATGTATATATCTTAGAAAAATTTAAATTACACATATAAAAAAAAAAAAAAATTAAAAATCGCCGTCGGGATGGCCACGGCCACCTCCAGCCACTCTCTGGGTCCGCCTCTGGGGGTGTCAAAAAGACCCAATACCCTAAAACCGTACCGTAAATACCCAAAAACCGCAATAACCGACCCGTTTCGTAACCGTTTTTGGGTCTACCCAACCCGACCCCGCTGGTTTTTGAGACGGGTATGTTTATCAACTCTATACCGTGGACCCGAACCGCATACCCGAATTATAAAACCACAATATATACTCATATTTTAAAAATATATATATTATGTATGTCCAACGAAAATTGGATAAATGCACGACAAATAACACAAGAATAACTCATACAACGACGAGTGAAGAAAGATGAAAAGTTTTTAAATATGTGCGAAAACACTGTTAAAAATTTAACATTGAACAATTAGTTTTTATGATTTTTATATACTTATTTTACTTTTCATTAGTTGACGCTCTTTTACTTTTTTTTCTTTTATGTCTTGTGGGTTTTTTTTCCCCATATTTTTATATCTTTATCATTAATAATATAAAAATATGGATTTTTTCCACCATTTAATAAAAAAATAGTGGTTAATCTTTGATGTGATTCCAAATTTTACGATTTATTTTGAATTCAGTCTATCTTTCTTAATAATTTAGGAAAATCATTAATAATAAAATGGATAATTAAGAAAATAAAAAATGGAACTATTAGTTTGTAATGTTTAAGTGACGGTGTAATGTTTACTTGATTCAGTAATCAACCAAACACATTGTTGATCAATATTAAGCAAAAAAATTGATAGGGACTTATTAATTTGTTTATTTTTAACAAGTAAGTTAAGAAATAACTTGAAAAAATATATTCATTATCAATATGTAAAAATATCATTTAGAAAAAAGCATCTAGAAAATTAAAATAAATTTTACGAATTTTGGGTATTTTGGGTAAATACCCGCACCGAAAACCGTTATACCCATTACAAATACGGGTATGGATCGGGTAAAATAAGTAATAAAAGTTATATAGATCCGACCCGACCCGTATAACATGAGAGAACCGCTAAAATCATTATCCGAATGCCCAAAAACCGTTGATCGGGTTGGACCGGGTCGAATAAAATTGACACACCTAGCCCATACTATTTTCGACAACCGACGAGCATGGAATTGTTTGATAAGAGCAAGACGACATTCTTTTTTATAAATCTATTTTTTCATATACATTATATTTTAGCATAGGACTTCTCATATTAGCCATTTTCACCATTCATACGTGAACAGGCCAAGGAAAAACCGCTATGCCTGTAGATATATATGATATACTGCTAAGTACTGCACTACTACAACAACATAAGGAGAAAAAAACAATCTAGAGAAAAAGAAGTAAACAAGTTAAGGAAAAAAGAACTATTTTTTTCTGTTATTTTTTAGTTAGAATGAAAATCAAATTTATTTGCTTGAGCAATTAAAAGAAGTAAATAATATAAAAAGATACCACCTAATAACTCGAATCTCTGGCCTAAAAACAACTACCCCGAAATTATATCAGGTTTTACCATCAATATACTTCATAGGGCAAGCCGTAGAAGTCAGTGAGTCAAAACATGATGTGTATCTTCTGCCTCTCAGCTTAACATGTCCGTATTTTTGTCGATAAGAAACGATATTCTAGCCACCTTCCCTAAAGGTTAATACCCTCTTTATGTTGTAAAGAGCGAAAAGATTGACATAGCAGTTCGATCATAGATCCCTTCTATAAAATTTTATGCAAATACCCTTTCAACGCCTAAAAAAAACTTGTTACTTCTAACAACTCATATCACCCTATTTATTCTACTTTTAGCGTTGTTCAAGGTTAAAGTTTAGCCTAGCATTTAAAAATGGTTTAAAAAAATTCTATTCTAAATATATTATGTTCTTTGTTTAGTTAAAAATAAAAAGACACGACTAATAATCTACTGAACTCAAGAACATTCTAATCAACATCTAAAGAATATTATTGTAAATTTGTGATGATGCCAATTTAAAATCTATTTTTGAATAATCTATGTGTATATCCTATTTATCACATGTATTATTTTCTTTATCAAATTACAATTGTAAATTTGTAAGTACTGTATCGGTGAGTATAGCATAATGTCAAATAACATATACAAATAGGAGAAAATAAATATGATTTAATGCCCCATATGTACTACTTTTAATATTTAATTCCCACTAGGTATCTATCATAATTTACATTCCCAATAGGTACCACTTTATCTACTATATAAACTTCTGTTTTTCTGTTTTATGTTTTTCTATTTTTCTGTTTTTATTATAGAGAGAGAGAGAGAGTTACTGGGCGAATTATTGGGGCGAATTGGGTGTGACCTCCGACGCCTATCTCCGTCATCTTCTTCATCTCAGGTTATCTCCGTCGTCTTCTTTATCTCCGCCATCTTATCTTTGCACCAAAGGTTATTCTAGAGAGAGAAAGTTATTGGGCGAATTGGGTGTGATCTCATATAAGTAATTTCATCTTCTCAGGTATGTTTATTCAAATTTTATAGCTAGTTGAACAATTGAGTCAATTGTATATAATTAGGGTTTTGTTGACGATTTGAGCTAATTTATCTTAGATAAAGTTTCAGTAATTTTTATAGTTAGTTGAGTAATTGAGCTTATAAATCGTATGTAGTTATGGTTTTTGTAGACAGTTTGATTTAATTAACGTTAATTATATATAATTTCACTTTTATCTTTATCCTCATATGTCACTCTGTTACTATAAGGATTTACATTCAACGTTATAAAGTGAACAAGATGCATATTTGACCTGAACAAGATGTACTTTTGACCTGAACATGATGCTTTTTGAGCTGAACTAGATGCACTTTTACTTGAAACAAATCATATGTAGTTTAGGTTTTTGTTGACGATTTGACCTAATTGAACGTAAATATATATAGTTGAACCATATGCCTTTTTCCAGCTATAGTATCGCATCTTAGTTGCAGCAGTTTGTTAAACTAGATGAACTTTGATTTGTGTTCCGTTAAGTATGGACTTGTATATACAAAGTTAATTTAAGTGTCTTTTTTATATTTTGTTTTGTCAGATGGGGTGGGTCTATTATAATGATGTGCAAGTATCTTTCAGATACAAGTGGTATTAAGGTGTCTTCAGATTCTAGTTATGAAGATGTCTTGTTTTTGATTTGTAAAGAGTGGAGTGAGTTAAATGTATCGAATGTGTCTTTGAGATATTCTGTTCCTGGTTTCGAACGATGTTTGTTGAGGAGTCATTCGAACCTGCTTTGCATGTTTGAGGTTATGAAAACATTGTCAACTTCTTTGGTTCAAGTTGATGTGTTTTCATTAGCGATTTGTAATGAGGGGAGTGATCTAAGATCTGATACATGTTGTACATCTAAGAGTATGTTGGCACTAAATAAAGGACAGGAAGTGAGTGACTGTGATTCTGGTTCTGCCAAGGTTTTGTTGTCTGATCATTGGTATACACTTATTAGAGAAGTACGGCAGACATTTCCAGGGGGTTGTAGAGAATTCAGGACGGCACTGGTGAAATATTCTGTTCGTTGTGGGTTTCACTTCAAAATGAGTAAAAATGATAAGAGGCGTGTACATGCTGTTTGTTATGAAGAAAATAGAGATAAGGCATGTACCTGGTCAATAACTTCCACAATTATGAAACGAACGGGAGCTTATGTGATACGAGAATTTAATAACGAGCATACTTGTGATATTGAGATAACAAACGATCGTTCTAAACGATTAGACAGTCGTAGAATAGGGGACTTGATTAAAGATGAGGTGAAGAATAAACCTAAATTTAATGCATTAGATGTGATTACATTGATGGATGTCAGTTATGGTATTCAAATCGGTTATAAGAAGGCTTGGAAGGCTGTCAACATTGCAAATTCAAGGTTTAAAGGCGATGAGAAGAAGTCCTATCAGGATCTTCGATGGTATGTTGATGGTGCGTTATCTCAAAATCCGGGAAGTCGGATTATTTTGGAAGTTAATCAAAGTAGTTATAAATTTGAACGTATCTTTGTTGCCTTTGGAGCATGCATTCAAGGATTCAACTACGTGAGGCCCCTTCTTTTCATTGATGCTGCTCATCTGTTTGGGAAATATCAAGGAACCTTGTTATCTGCCACTGGGAAGAACGGTGATCAAGGTACGTTTTACTTGGTTATCTGCCACTGAAAACTGAACCGCATGCACTTGTTGCTGAACAAGATGCTTTTGTACTGAACTGCATGCACTTTTTACTGAACATGATGAACTTGTTACTGAACTGCATGCATGCTTTGCCGAACTAGATGCACTTTTAAATTGTACCTCTTTAAATCTAATGATGGTACAATTTTCTGTATTTGATGGTCTTGAATACATCTTCAACATGCATATATTTGAAAAGACAACAAATATATGTTACATTTTCAGTACATTAGATTTAAAGAGGTACAATTTTCTGTATGTACTTTTTGCTGAACAGGATGCTTTTGTTACTGAACTGCATGCACTTTTTACTGAACATGATGAACTTGTTACTGAACAGCATGCATGTTTTACCGACTAGATGCACTTTTAAATTGTACCTCTTTAAATCTAATGTACTGAACTGTATGTACTTTTTACTGAACCTGATACACCTTTTACTGAACCATATGAACCTTCTTAAAGTGTACTTTTTTAACTGATTTACTAAACTGTATGCACTTTTTAATGTTATAGGGTTGTATCCCTTAGCCTTTGCTGTTGTTGATGGAGAAACAAAGGAGAATTGGATTTGGTTCCTGGAACAGATAAAGACTATTATTCGAAGAGAAGAAGAAATAACTTTCTTTTCCGATAGGAATCCAGGGCTATTAGATGCAGTTCCAAGAATATTCTTAAATAGTGATCATTATTATTGCTACTATCACTTGAGGGAAATTTTGAAATCAAAATTTAGTGGTCCATTATTAGGTCCAAAGATAACCCATATTCTGGAATTATTTAGGGATTGTGCATATGCGACTACAATTGGGTTATTCAATCTTCACATGGATGAATTATTAGAAGAGGGTGGGGTTCAAATTGTTAATTTTCTTGATGGACTGCTATTTAAACATTGGGCAAAAACATATTCTGGGCAATGTCGTTATGGTTCAATGGCATCGAGTGCGATAGAATCATTTAATTCTTGGGTTTTGGCCTACATGGGACTACCGATTGTACCACTTGTAGAAGGTATTAGAGGAGCATTGATGAAGTGGTACATTAAAAGGAAACAGAAATCAGGTATGATTTATTTATTTAATTAAACTATAAGTAGTTTAGCAAAAAAATAAGCATTTTCTGGAGATGAACTTGACTGTAATTGATTCATTTTGTGTAATGCTAATATCCACTATAGTTTTCAAACTAGATGCACATGCAACTTAAATAGAATTATTTGATAGATTTTTCCACAAAAACATAACCGGTAAACTGTTTTTTTCTTACATATGCTATATTCTTTTACAGCTCGCTGGGAAACTGTTTTATGTAAGAGTGTTGGAAAAACTGTGCGCAATATGATAGACCAGAATCGCACTTTGAATTGCGTGAAGGCTACAGATACTGTTTTTAAAGTGCTTACATATCCTTCGCACATGGTAAATGTCGGCACATGTACCTGCACATGTGGGGTTTGGGAGGTTGATGGATTTCCTTGCAAGCATGTGATGGCGTGTTTTGGACGATCAAATCTTATAGTACATGATTACATTGATCCATACTATCATACTTCTATGTATCGTAAGGCATATGGAGTACCAATATATCCTGTACCAACAACATTGAGGTTAAGATCTGAAAACTTACTGTTACCTCTCATACAACCTCCAACAATGAGACCTCAACCAGGTCGACCAAGAGCAAGTAGAATAAAGTCACGTGTTGAGCGAGAACGAACACGGAAAATGACATGTGGTAACTGTGGAGTAAAGGGAACCCACAACAGAAGAAGCTGTAAAGCAATTATAAATGACTGAGAGCTGCTTTTTGTTTTTCAATAAGTTGTATTTTTTTGATAAAAGTTTGTAATTTCGGGTTTTATCTTTTGTGCGGAAATAGATCAAAGCTTGTACGTTTTCAAGATAACATCAACTTTCTTAATACAGTATTCAAGCTAAGATGATGCACTTTCTGCAGATGATTATTAATATTGCATATATAAGTTTGAAGTTCATGGTACTGTTGAACTAAATGCACTTTCTACTGAAGTAGATGAAATTGCTTCTGAACTAGATGTACTTGCTTATGAACCAGATTCACTTTATGCAAATGAAATTATATGCAACTATATGTAACTTTTGTTGATTTCCTTCTAACATTATATGAAACTGTGTTTAAAGTTTACTATTAAATTTTCTGTTTGGATTTTAAAGCATAAAAATGAATGTATTTAAGCGTTGTAGAAATTTATTGTTTAATTACGAAAAATTAAAACAATTTGAATAAAAATAAAAATAGATTATTCAATTTTCATAAAAATAGATTATTCAATTTTCATATGAATTATATGCTCTTTTAGCAAACTAAAACTAGCATAGCAAATTTCATAGTCGTAATACATTTTTTGAGATAAACTACATGCGCTTTGAGCTGAACCAGATGCCTTTTACGCTAAACGAGATGCACTTGAAACTAAACCAGATGCACTTGGAGGAATATAAAAGAATGAGTTTCACGAACTTGACATCACAAAATACAATTCAAATTTCAAATGAAACGAATGAATATAATTACTTGAACAAAACAAGTCTCTACAAATATTAGTCGTAATACATTATTCAATTTTTATATGAATTAAATGAACTTTTAGCAACAATAAAACTAATATAACAAACTTCACAGTCGTAATTCATTTTTCAGATGATTTACATGCACTTTGAGCTGAAATAAATGCACTTTGATTCAAAGAAAATGCAATTTTAAGCTAAACCAGATGCAGTTTTTGAACTAAGACATACAAAAAAAAAAAAAAACACGACTCATTTCAGTAACATAAAAAATAACAAGTTTTCACAAACTGCAAATCACAAAATACACTCCAAATTTCAAATGAAACGAACGAAAACAATTACTTGAACAAACCAAATCTCTACAAATCCAGTGCATATAGTTTGAAACTAACTACGAATTCCGGTGCACCAAGTGTATGTAGTTCAAAACTAAATCTCTACGAATCTTCGTCCTTAAAATTTTTCGATGTGTCTTCCTTGGTGACATCAAGACTGATATCTGTTGTATCAAGGTTGGTCTCCAAGTCGTAGGGCTCTACAACCTTTGTAATGATATTTGCTTTAAATGTATTTAAAACATCATCATCCACCACATTGCTTGGGATTTCATTTGCTCGGAGTAAACAAGTTATCCAATAAGCAACAATTACTCCGCAATCCAAACTTCAAATTTAGAGAAAAACATAAATAATACATTTTAATTATTGAAAAAGTCCATAGATTTCAACAGGTTGTATGCAATTGGCAAAGTGCCCAAACAGTTTAGCTGAAGTATATGCACTTTAACCTGAACAAAATGAACTTTAAGTTGAATCATATATAATTATAAACTTACCTTGAAACTGCCTGTTGTGCCACTTCTTCTGTTTTGACAACAAATTTGGACTTAAACTTATATTCACTCACATCTCCCCCTTTGTTCTTGATGATGGTCTTGAATACATCTTCAACATTCATTTTCTGTATTTGAAAAGACAACAAATGTAACATAAATATATACAATAACATATAATAATATGACACGTTTAACAACAATATACCACTCTCATTGCATCCATTTGATACAAATCTTCACCACTTTTCCGATATGTCTTCAAACTATTATAATAAAACCAAGTTTTTGATGCAACATCAAATACTATCAGCGTCCAATGGTGCGACTCAACATGTCTGGCTTTACCACCATTACACAGAACTGGCACAATTATTTTTGTTAAATCATTTCCATATTTCCTTGTTTTTTCAGAGAGCGGTTGGTTCACCAAGTTCCGGGTTGTGATTTCGTAATCCTTTCCACCAACTATGTATTTATGTGGAGCATATATATTTTCAATTAAAGTCTCAATAAAATTCAAAAAAATCATAATTATATGCACTATATAAAGACTCAAAAAAATTAAAAAACTTACCCAACTGCGAGAATCCAGAATGACAACTTTTTCTGTACTTCTATTGCTTTCTTCAACTAACATTGAACAATAAGCGTCAATTACCTACAGAAATATGAGGGTTAAATAATATTATAAGCAAATTAATTAATCAAAAGAATCTTATACTAAAATCATAAATGTTTTACTTACATTGTCGCTTAACACTAATCCGTTACGAATATTGTATAATTTTTTAACCATAACCATTTGTTGAATACTCCATCCATTTCTCCAAATAGTCGTACTGCATTTGGAAAACATTAGTTTCTACGTATTTTTGGGTGAACTATATAATCTTTGAACTAGATGAACTTTTGAACTAAACCAGATGCATTATCAGATTACAATTATGTGAAAGTGCATATACTTCAGCATAAAGTGCATCTAGTTCAGCAGGTAAGTGCATCTAGTTCAACAGGAAGTGCATCTACTTCAGTAGAAAGTGCGTCTAGTTCAGCAGCACTGTATCAAGTTCAACTGAAATACAGTACAGCAACTGTTTATAACTTAACTATGTTGACAAAATAGCTGTTAAATAAGATAATAACTTACTCTCTTCTTTTCTTGTGAATCAATTTCAACTTTTCAACTATGTCATCCGATAAGATGATATTAATAGCTTTCTTGTGCATTAGCTCTTTGGGACCAAGTTTGCTGTCATCTTCATCTTCATCTGGTGGACTTGGAGTCAATAAGTCAAAGGAAGGCGTTTCATCATTTGATATCTTATTAATCTCCGCCGTCTGATTTACCCTAAATATCGGAGCCTTTGAAGTAGCAACTTCAGTCTTCTTTGCTTGATTCATTATCCGAGGACGAGGGGGTTTTGTGAAAGGGTTCGGAAGTGGTCGGCTTTTCTGAGAAGCTTGTTCTTTACCCTTTTCAGCAGCTTGTTCCATATCCTTGTTTACAATTTCTCGACCCTTTTCTTGACTATAATATAGCCCCTTTTTAGGATGTGGAACATCATCATTTGGATCATTTGCAACAGCCATCCTACCGATATCATTGCAGACTCCATTGACTACATCATCGATATCCGAAAAAAGATTTTGTTGTGTAACTGGGCCCATGCTTGCAACCAGCTCATCTGCCATTGCTTGAAGCCTTTCTCGCATCAAATCTTCACTAACAAGAAGCATTGCAGAGTTAATATCAGCAATTAAATCTGCAATGATCTGACTTTCGTCTCGAGAATTTGCATTCTCATTTGCAGCCTTCATAATGGTTTTGGATAAGTCTGTAGAAAAAAGAAATATTTTAACAACCAATTAAACTTAAGTAATACAAATCAAAACTAAATGCATTTTCTGCTGAACAAGATGCACATAAAGCTGAACTAGATGTAGTTTCAACTAAACTAGATGCAATTCAAGCAAATGATAGAAAGAAAAAGGTCTTACCAGCATTAGTGCACGTCAAGTGATCAACTTTCTTGGATAAGTCTGTAAGGAAACAAAAATATTTTAACAACAAATCAAAATAAATTAATGCAAATCAAAACTAAATGCATTTCAGCTGAACAATATGCACATACATGTGAACTAAATGCATTTTCAGCTGAAACAGATGTAAATTCAACTGAACCAGTTACAATTGAATCAATTAATAGAAAGAAAAAGGTCTTACCAGCATTAGTGCATGTCAAGTGATCAACTTTCTTGGATAACTCTGTAGAAAAACAAAAATCTATCAACAACGAATCAAACTAAGTTAATGCAAATCAAAACTAAATGCATTTTTAACTGAACAAGATGCACATAAAGCTGAACTAGATGTGATTGAATCAATTAATAGACAGAAATAAGTCTTACCAGCATTAGCGCACGTCAAGTCACCTACTTGTTTCTTAAAATCATTCTCCCTTTTAACTGCAGCAGCATGAGCAGTTACCTTCAATGCCAATTTACGCTGTGATATATTCAATTCTTCTCTTAGTATTTTGTTTCATTCCATAATTGTCAAATTTTGTTGTGATAGTTTGACATAATCAGACTCGGATTGTTGTGAGCTTCCTGAAACCTCCCTTACTTTTAGTGTTGTTGCAGCCCATTCTTTGTGTATATCATCAATATGTTGCGAAGGAAGAGAGAATGGATCATTGATGTTAAGTATTCCTTGTTTACTTACATTAGTTTCAGGAACTACTTCATTTTCCGCATCAGAGCCAGGCTCCTCTATTGCAACACTCTCAGGAAATGTTTGACTAACATCAATAGACTACAATTGCATATATCAAGTTTAAGTTAATTTGAAATGTATACATATTAATTTGAAATATATACCTATTAGCTGCAGTAGATCCCCAAGTAAAAATGTGCATTAAAGCTGAACAACACGCAATTTTTGCTACATAAAAACATGCATTTTCTCAAGTTTTTTGTAAACTATAAATTGTAAACAGTAAACTGTAAACTGGGTGATTTAAAAAGTCCCTTTTGTGATAGCTCAATAATAGATTTTTCCTTCGTCTCCTTAGACAATTTTGGAATTTTCCATTTGATGCATAGAATTTCCTCAGCTGGGTTTTCGGGGACATAAAATGGAAATGTTTCCATGAACCAATACTGTAACAACAACAACAAAAAATGCAAACTGTAGTTTAACATGTATTTTATTATTATTTTCTAATTGCTTGTATTGTAATGTAAACATTAATCTTCTTACCGGTATAGCAATTATACAGCCTGACTTTTTATCAATTGATTCTTCAGAGTCAAGTGAAGTAATCAAGGTCTTATGTATGTGCCCACTCCAATCATACTCAATAAGCTGTTCCACATCAAGCACAAGTCTGACATACGACCATGGTATACAGGTGTTTTGCTTTGGCACCATACAAGACTGAAGTATATACAAAGTTAACAACCGTGTCGTGTCCTTAACGAACTTATTCTTTCCAACGTTTTCAATGTCAGTTGCTTTTAGCAAACCACTAGTGACAGGACCCGTATAGAGGGCTCTACCAACTGTATTAAAATACCGTTTGTAAAATCTACTTTCATCTGGTCTTCTCTGTGCACCCAACTTCAGAATCTTTCTCCCATCACATATTCCAAATATGCTTCTTATATAATCACTGATCAACTTTTTTGATTCCCCTTTAAAATTAAAACTACCTTCCTCACTTTTATAGGTTGACAAAATATTCCTTATATCATTTTCATTTTTTCTACAAATATGAGGTGGCAATTTACCATCTTTTATTGCTTCAATAAGCTTGTAGAATGGACAGTATTTCCTTAAATGATCCAAGTGTATCTCAGTGAGGTTTATTCCTTTTATGGTACGAACCATTCCAAGAAGATTAGAAATATATGTCTTCGTATCATCAGCCTACAAATAATAATCTTCAGATGAAATAAATGAACTTTCATCTGAACTACGTGCACTTTTCATCTGAACAAAATGCACTTTAACTGAACTAGATGCACAATTAAAGGAACTAGTTGTAAATCTACCTGCAAATTTTCAAGTTTTTCAACCTCTTCATCCTCCTCTTCAATTACTTTTTCTTTTCCCTTGTTACCCTTCTTATCTTCATTCGCAAGTTGTTTCACTCGCCCTTTTCCATTTTTTCTCTTATCCTGCATATGTTCATTTAAACAGTATATTCAACATTTTCAATTTGCAATTAAATGAATTAAATGAAATTTGCAATTTTCAGGTAAGTTTATTTACTTTCTCATCTGAACAAGTTGCACTTTAACTGGATTAGATACAACATTAAAGGTACTAGATGTAAAATTACCTGTAATTTTTGGAGTTCTTCAACATCTTCATCCTCCTCTTCAATTATTTTTTCTTTTACCTTTTCCTTTTTATCCTTCTTATCTTCATTCGCAAGTTGTTTATCCTGGCCTTTTCCATTTTGTTTCTTATCCTTCTTTTTTGAATTTGTCCCCTGCATATATTCATATGAACAGTATATTCAACATTATGACATGAACTAGATACATTTTATAAAATTTTCAACTAAGTTTATGCATTGTGACATAAAATATAGGGTATGCATTTTTAGATGTTCTCTAAGCTACAGAAACTATTTTATTACCTTGGCGCCTTCTTCATCCTCATATTCATCCACGAGATGTTTTTCACTCAACCTTTTATTCTTATTATTCTCTTGTGAAACAGTTTTTTATACATTTTTTAAATGTTTATTTAAGCTAAATAAAGTAAATAAACTGTGTTATTACCTTTGGTTCTTCCAGCTCTCTATCTTGTTCTTCATACTTATCCAATACTTGTTTCTTACTTCCATCTTTATCCTCATCCAACCTTGATTTCCTTTTTATTTTTTTGTTCAAAGGACCACCAGTGTCTATCGAAGCCATCTCTGCATATGTCATTATGTCGTTCAAATAAACCATATATCGTTTTAACTAAACTAGATGCAACGTGACCTGAAATATATGCATTTTTCATATGTTTATTTAAGCTTGATAAATTAAATGAATTTGTCATGTTACCTTCGCTCCTTCAAACTCTCTATCTTGTTCTTCATTCTTATCCGATAGTTGTTTTTCACTTTCGTCTTTATCCTCTTCTAAACTGAGTTTCTCTTTTCTCTTTTTGTTCAAATGACCGACAGTGTCCTTAGAAGTTGTTATCTGCACATGTCATTCTGTTAATATAAGGATTTATATTCAACGTTATAAAGTGAACAAGATGCATATTTGACCTGAACAAGATGTACTTTTGACCTGAACATGATGCATTTTGGCCTGAACTAGATGCACTTTCACCTGAACCAAATATTTTGCTAAGCTAGAGTAACCAAATAAACTGCCTCAATTCCTCTTCATTTGGCATCTCAATGTAATAAATCTCATCTTAAACTATATCTATTTAAAACTAAACTAGATGCATTGTGACCTGAAATATATACATTTTTCATATGTTTATGGTTTAATTATTCTAGCGAAACTAAATAAACTGGCATATTTACCTCTTGCTCTTCACTTGTCATATTAATGTCTTGGATTAGACATTCTTCACTATCTTGAGTTTCTGCTCTTGGTGAAACTGTTTTTTTTCCAGATCGTCTTACTAATTTATCTGGCCCCCTGGCTTTCCTTTTTGGTCGAGCCAATATCTTTTGTGAATTTAAGTGCATATAGTCCAAAACTAAGTTCCCCCGTACAAAAATGAATGGCATAAAGTTTGAACATTTTAAGTGCATCCAGTTCAAAATTAAAAACATCAACGACAATATAATTAGGGCATAGACATTTAAATCAGGTCAAATTACGGCACGATCATGTCAATTTGGCGCATCCACAGTTCAAATTTTTAATTATGGAAATGCAGATTAGGTAAAATCAAATGTATATAGTTCAAAACTGAGTATGTGAAGTTCCAAATAGGTAAAATTAAGTGCATATAGTTGGAAACTAACTACGTGTGGTTTCAAATAGGTAAAATCAACTGAATATAGTTAAAAACTAACAACACATGTTTCAAAATTAAAAACATCAATAATAACATAATTAGGACACAATAGCTTTGTAATTTTCATATTCTGGTGCACAAAGTGCATATAGTTCAAAAATAAGTATGCAAAGATCCAAATGTAAAATTAAGTGCATGTAGTCTGAACTAACCACGTATGGTTCCAAATAGGTAAAATCAACTGTATATAGTTCGAAACTAACTACATATGGTTCAAAGTTAAAAACATCAACGGCAAGATAATTAGGGCATAGACATTTAAATCATGTCAAATTGGCACATCCATAGTTCAAATTTAATTACGGAAATGCAGATTAGGTAAAATCAAAGTGTATAAAGTTCAAAAGTAAGTATGTGAAGTTCAAAATAGGCAAGTTCATATAGTTCGATACTAACTACGTATGGTTCCAAATAGGTAAAATCAACTTCATATAGTTCAAAACTAACAACGTATATTTCAAAATTAAAAACATCAATAACAACATAATTAGGACACAGAAGCTTTGTAATTTCGTATTTTCTGGTGCAACAAGTGCATATAGTTCAAAACTAAGCATGCAAAGTTCTAAATGTAAAATTAAGTGCATATAGCGAAATGCAGATTAGGTAAAATCAAGTGTATATGGTTCAAAACTAAGTATGTGAAGTTCCAAATAGGTAAAATAAAGTGCATACATTTTCAAACTAACTATGTATGGTTCAAAATTAAAAACATCAATAACAACATAATTAGGACACAGAAGCTTCGTAATTTCATATTCGGGTGCACCAAGTGCATATAGTTCAAAATTAAGCATGCAAAGTTCCAAATGTAAGATCAAGTGCATATAGTCCAAAACTAATTACGTATGGTTCCAAATAGGTAAAATCAACTGCATATAGTCCAAAACTAACTACATATGGTTCAAAATTAAAAACATCAATAACAACATAATTAGGACACAGAAGCTTCGTAATTTCATATTCTGGTGCACCAAGTGCATATAGTTCAAAATTAAGCATGCAAAGTTCCAAATGTAAAATCAACTGCATATAGTCCAAAACTAACTACATATGGTTCAAAATTAAAAACATCAATAACAACGTAATTAGGACACAGAAGCTTCGTATTTTCATATTCTGGTGCACCAAGTGCATATAGTTCAAAATTAAGCATGGAAAGTCCCAAATGTAAAATCAAGTGCATATAGATCGAAACTAATTATGTATGGTTCCAAATAGGTAAAATCAACTGCATATAGTCCAAAACTAACTACAAATGGTTCAAAATTAAAAACATCAACAACAACATAATTAGAACACAGAAGCTTCGTAATTTCATAATCTGGTGCACCAAGTGCATATAGTTCAAAATTAAGCATGCAAAGTTCCAAATGTAAAATCAAGTGCATATAGTTCGAAACTAATTACGTATGGTTCCAAATAGGTAAAATCAACTGCATATAGTCCAAAACTAACTACATATGGTTCAAAATTAAAAACATCAACAACAAGATAATTAGGACACAATACACTGAAATTTGCTCAAATTAGGGCATAAAAAGCTGTATAAAATTCATAGTAAGCATAATACACTTAAATTAGGACTAATCAAAGCAATATAGCCTTTGAACAATCAATTGCAACATTTTGAAATTAAGGCATCAAATTAACGAATACATTTGTTGGCGCCTCCACAACTTCGTCAGTATCACTCTTCGTATTGTTTCTCGTTCTCACCATTCTATCAATGAGTACGACGCTAGAGAGAGACTATTGGGGGAAAGTATGGGGTGAGATCGAGTTGCAGATGTGTAGAGAGAGAAAGTAGGGTTTTGGAAAGAGTAAATTCGTGTTGTGTAGAGAGAGAAAGTAGGACGGCGAATTGAGATTTATTAGGGTTTATGTATTTTTAAAAAGTGGTACCCATAGGGAATTGTAAATTATGAAGGTGACTTAGGATGAATATAATTTGGTAAAAGAGACTTATAGAGAATTGCTCCAATAAATATCGCACATACCAAGTTAGAGAAAGGGAAGCACAGGTAGTGCCGGGCGAAAACCCGAAAAAACCGAACCCAACCGAAAAAACTTTTTCGGGTCGGTTTCGGTTTACAATAAAACCTGACCGAAAAAAATCAAAAAACGGGAAAAACTGAAAAAAACGAAAAAAAACGAAATACCGAAATCGGACCGAAACAAACCGGTTCGGTTCGGTCCAAAAAATAAAAAAACCAAAAACCGAAAAAAACCGAACCGAAAAATCTGTCTGGGTTCGGTTCGGTTTTTGGCGCACAACTATAAAAAAACATGGGGTCGTGTGTCAAATACTTACTTCCTTCACTTGGCTTTCCCCTCGTGTGAGGTATTAGGCCTTAAATCATTCTAATGAATTAATAATTTCCATTTATCCTAACGCTATAATATTTTATGAGGCCATTAATCATATTTGACTTAAGGTTTTCTTAAATTATGCAGTTTTATACTTTAGCTGTATAAAAAATATATTAGATATTCAAGATGAACATTTTGACTAGTCACTTTCGTCTTTCGTTACAAATATTACCTACCAGATAAAATTACATTACTATCTCTCTACAAATTAAAGAATTTTTTTGAAAATTAATTCACATTATGGGGGACCGTAAATGTTTCAATTAACATTTATGGACCAAATAGAACTCTAACTATGGTGTCAGAAATATTATTCCTATTTCTACTCGGTTATGTTTCCCTAAATCGCTTGCAACGGTAAAATATCTGATTACGACTTGTCTAACTTGAGCTCTAAGTACCATCTAACCATCTTCTTTTCCATTCTCCATAGGTTTAGTTAATTAACCCCATTCCCTGTTTATACTATATTTACATATATTTGCACACAACTGTACAAATTCAAGATTTAGATTTTTTCAGCAGATATCGTCAAGCATACAGTTCTTGTTCTGCTTCTAATAATCTTCGAAAATACCCAAATTATGGAAATACAGAGAAACTATGAGATGACGGAAAAAGAGAGGATTCTTCGGAGGTATCTTGCTAATCCTCTTTACGACGACACTGATTTATACTACAATGGTCTTATCGACTCTATCGAGTGTTTAGATCACAGATCAGATAAGTCCTATAAAACCGCTGTCTTTAATACGCTTATGTCCCGTTGGGTGGAAAATAAAAAATTGGGAAAACAAGTCCTCAAGAAACCATGTTTCCCTGTTCATATCCCAAAGTGCAAAAGATCGCCAAATCCAAAAGCTGTTACGATCCTGAACCGGATTACTGCTGTTGATGAGAGCCAAAAAAACCCATGTGATACTAATGCACCACAACAACCAGAGCTGCTGTTGTTGCCAAAACAAACCCCCGAAAAAGGTTTTCGATTGAATATCAAACTTGGAGGGAATATTGTCTTTTCTGTCGCTAGGAGCTATGATATAACTGTTATTCCAGAAAATCTTCCGAAAAATAAGCGGCCCGACAACGAATGTGAAAGTGATTTTATTAGGCCTAAAAAGAGGAGAATTATTGAGTACGAGTCGCCAACTGAGAAAAACATTCCTGCGAAATTGAAGGCCTGTGATACTACTGTTATTCCAGAAAATTCTCCAAAAAAGAAACAGCCGAACAACGAACATGAAAGTGACTTTATCAGGGCTAAAAAGAGGAGAGTTATTAAGTACATGCAGCAAACTGGGAAAAACATTCCTGTGGAATTAAAGGCTCGTTTGCAAAGAGAGGGCGCGATATTGGTGATCAAGAAAAACTTGACCGCGACAGACGTTAATAATCATAACACTCGCCTAGCTATTCCAGAATCGCAAATATTGGACCATGGTTTTTTGACAGACGAAGAGGTTATGTGGCTAAGTGAGAGAGATGGAAAAGCTGTGCGACACTTGTATGTGAGATTAATCGATCCATCTGGGGAAGAACATGATATAAAATTCGCAAGGTGGTTAATGGGTAATAATGTGGTGTTCAATCTTCTCAACCCGTGGAAACAAGTCGTGGCGGAAAATAAATTACGGGAAAATACTCCTATTGAGGTTTATTCTTTCAGAAAGGGATCAATAATCTACTTTGCAGTTATTAAAGTCTAGATTTAAATTCTTTTACTCCCCAGACCCAGTGAAGATTTTGTGTCCTTTCTAGTATTTAAGAAGATATGTAAGTAAGACTAGAAGATTAATGTAGTGATATGATTTGTAGGAATTTTTGTTCAATGGCGACGAGAGTGAAAACTAGCCGATTTTGTAGTGTTAATTGTTATGACAGAGCTCCAACTTGTCTCTTTAATTCTATCTGCTCGTATATCAGTTTGTTATTCACCTTACATGTTTTATATTTAGAATTTTTACAGCAGGTTTAGGAGAATTTAATTAAACAAGTTTTAAAAGTTTGGTTCGCCCAACAAGGAGTTTCTAGTTTTTCCTTTCCTTCTTTATGAAAAGAATTTCTAGTTTCTTGCTAGTATTCATTCACTTTGGAACCTAAGAAATAATTGTTTTTTAAGATCGGGCTAATTTCGAGAAAATTTATCTACTCTTAAACTCCTCATGTACCTGAAATTCAGTTTTATCTTTTTAAAGAAAAACTGAGTTAGCCCCAAAGATAAAACTGAGGTTAGGGGCTAAGCACATTAGCATTTTACCTGTATCAACAAGTATTCATGTACACGGACGCTATCAAAATACCATAACCAGTACCGTAACATTTAATTTGCAGTAATAAGCTTTCCTGTAATCATTATCAAGCAACTATAACCAGTAGCAATTAACAATACGTACATGCTTTCATATTGCTCAGGTATAACCAGAAAGGGTTGTGGCTATGTCCAAGTACTACACTACTGAACCAAAATAAGGCAGTGACAGAAATATAAACAGAAAACGTAACCTAATGAACACATCTGATAAATCGGAATTCCAGTCCTTTGCATCTACAATTAATCCAGGTGGAACATAGCGAACACATCTGATAATACCGGAACCTCAGTCCTTTGCATCTGCAATTCCCCCTGGTGTAATCTGAAAGACGTACTATAGTCAAGAAATAACTTTTCGAACTAACGTAGTTTCTCAAATGTTCACATAGGCCTTGTTTGATTGTAGCTTTTGAGCAAATAGGCTGGATATTTTAGGTTGATCCAGCTCAAGTTTCAAGCTTTTTTTACCCATTAAACCAGACAAACATAGCTTTTAAGCTCATAACCCAACTACCATCCAGAGTTTCAGTAAAAAAAAGTGTATTAGCTTGAACTAAACAAAGGCCATAATATTGTTGATGAGAGGTTTGCAATTAAATGATTATAATGAATAATTTTTGAGTCTTGATAGTGATGGACAATTACAACATGGCAGGAACTTATAGAAATAAAATGGGCTCCAATATGATCACATAGTTATTGTTTGGTTGCAGCTTCTAAGAAACAAGCTGGGACTTGAGGTTGATTCAGCTACAGGCTTCTAGCTTTTCAGTCCACAGGATTAGAAAAATGCTGTCCAGATTTTGAGTAAAAAAAATAAACTGGGCTTATAAGCTGGATCCCCAAAAAAGCCATAATATTGTAAAACTAAACTTTGCAACAGAAGTATGAGAATGAATCATTCGGCAATATAAATTATAGCTACTGATGATAATTACCATAAGATAAAACTACAAAAAAGGATATAGCTTCAGCTTCTGGAAGGTTTGGCGCATCAAATACTTTGCATACACGCTGTTCACCCTTCCCCTTCCTGAACATCAACCTTATAGGTACAGCATGAGCAAGAACATGTCCTCCAGCTGGCTTCTTCGGATCTGATATGAAAACTCCTCCACCCGGATCAGAAATAACTGCATTTACAAAATATAGTTTCACGATATTTTCAACAGCAATATATAAATTATCTGATATTACATAGACACGATTATTGTAATATATTCTAAGCTGACATACCTTGGTTTGTCATGTAGACGGCAACATTGAATTCTTCAGCTATCTTGATCAACCTGGAGAGCATTTGAGCAAGTTTTTGCTGCAAAAATAAAAATACACAGTACATTTAATATGAACTCACCAACTTAGGATTATGTTTGATTTCATATGACATGTCACATGCTAAAAGGTAACCTGGCGGTCCTCAAGTTCTCCTCTCCCAGTAAAATCAACCCGAAAAAGAGCAATTATAGAATCCACGATCTGAAGAGACTAAACTGATAAGTATTTGACTATAGTGACAAGGTGACAACTATGGTTGTATTAATATTTCATTGACTCACCAGAAGCCTGAAGGGTTCCTCAGACATTTTTGCTGCAAGGCCGAGAAGCAAGTTGTACTGATGCTCATATGTGTATGCACGCGCATAAATGATCTAGTTTAAGACACAGAAATAATTAGTAGTTTTCTAAATCAACCATATTGAAATCAGACATTAAAGGAGAATTTTAAAGGTTACATTGTTCAGGACTGCTCCAGGATCCATACCAAACCTCTCAGCAATTGTAACAATACGATCTGGTCGACTGTTAGGTGTAATATATTAAGGCAAACTGTTAAAATAAATAGGTGAACTATATTTTTCATTTTTAATCCTTATAATATATTTTCCCTACAACTAACACTCAAAGAATATGATGGTCCCTCAGTATTAAGCATTCTGTCCATTTTTATTCCAATCTGGCTATGAGGTGTGTATGTTAAGGCAAAATAAACATAGCGCTAAGTTAACTAACAATCGTGAAGGATACAAAGTTCCTTTAGTATCAATGTAAGCAACCTTCCCGTTGCCTCCATGCATGCTAGTGGGGAGCTGCAAAGATAGCAAATAAAATAATGAGAAATCTCAATTTGAAGGCAACTGCGTACCTCAAAACACGGTGATGATAGTGAATGCGGGTTAGTTAAAGACCTGTGTGGTAACACAAAGTGTATGGGCAAGCTGTGTTTTTCCAGACCTAGAAACAAATGTATAAGAGCCAGAAAAATTAATTACCGTGGCTACAAAATAAGGCAACTATGAGTTCTACTAAAGGAAGAGTAATAATTCACCTAAATTCTCCCCAAGCTTCAGTTATTGCCCGAGTTTCAATTCCTCCTATGGGGTTCAAAAGATTAGTAGAAGTCGTAACTCGTACATATAGGAGCTAACAGATGAATATAATAGCGGCTAACAATTAACTCAAAAGATTACCAGCCAAGAGCTCATCTAAAGCCTGGCTTCCCGTTGTGATTCGAACCACCGATTTTCTCTGCATTGTTGGGTAACCACAGGTAAAAACATATATAAATATAAACAAATTATGCTTGGTTGGTAACTCGTGGAATCAGAAAAGAGTTGGGTACGCTTCAGCTGTTTAGGTTTCAATCATCAAGAGAATAAGAGTGCATGCTGCTGTATTAATTTGTCCTGCTCATTTTCCTTTCAATTTCTAAATATATTTTAAGAAAATCAAGCAAACCATTTCATTTTAAATCAAACAATTGTCAGTTCATGTCTTCTTGTTTCTTGTTGCCATGTTATCCAATTGCCAGAATGACTCATTTAGTTTTAAATTTTCCGACGCATTTAACAACCTTGCTTCTCCAGATTAGGATATGAAACTACTCCAATACACAAATTTAAGATCAAACATCTTACTCTCAGCAGGGCATCACTTCCTGTGATATAACCGAAGTTCTGCAACAAATGTGATGAAATAATTGGAATTGGATTAAAGGAAGAAGCGCAAGACGAGATCAGAGTCAATCAGTATAGAGTCTGTTAACTAAAATCCTTACCACTAGCTTTTCAGCAGCCTCGCATATTTTATCAACTTTTGCTTCAGATAATCCTTTAATCCCAGTCAAGTTCTGCAAGTTGAGAATACGCACAATTTAAATGTGCTAAATATACAAATTTGATTTCCCAACACTGTCAAAATATACTTGTTTTAGTGTCCATACAATAGTTGAGCTGAGTTATTAATTACTCTAACCGAGCTTAAGCAGATCGATTTGATAGGAATGATATTTTCTTGATTATGATATTATCCATTTCCACAACTGCTGCGTACAGTTAAACCTCGATAAATGAATGTCCGATAAACGAATAACCTCGCCAAATGAATAATTTTCTCCGGTCCCGACTTGGGCAAATGGGCTAAATGAATAACCTCGCTAAATGCATTAACGAATAATTTTTTTTGAATCCTTAAAGACCCCATGTAAATATAAATGAATAATCATTAAAATTCATAAGATATATATATATATATTTATCCTAAAAACAAAAATATTTCTTCCAATCAACAATGTTCATACAAGAAGTCATTTCTTCACAAAAAAAGCGTCTAAAGTTGTTTGTTTTTTCCTTCCACCAAAATGCATCACATCTGCGACTTTTTCTAGTGCAAACACAACTTCTGGAATATTCTGCTCATGCTGTAGCAAATAGTTTCGTAGGGTGATTACTGCTTGAAAGGCTTCTTTTGATTACACATTTGGTGTGACGCCACTATCATCTGGTTCTGGATCATTCTCATCATTTAGTACGGAGTCGATAATTTCTTCGTCTGTAGGCAATTCCATAACTGCATGTACATAGTCTATATACGTATTTGTACATTAGATGTAAAATAAATAATCATACGAAAAAATAAACATGTAAAAATACTATCTAAATGAATAAAAATTCATTTATCGATAAATGAATAATATATTCATTTATCGATAAATGAATAATATATTCATTTATCGATAAGTAAATAAACTCACTAAATGAATATTTTTTGCTGGTCCCAAGAGCATTCATTTATCGAGGTTTAACTGTAATTTCTTTCTAACAAATAATTCAAATTTCAAAACTATTAGGAAACAAGTATTGCTAATAAAATACCAAGGAGACGATGCATATCACTTAAATATTACCATTTCTATAGCCGATAAACTTTACCCGTGGGCAAAAGCTAATACCCCAATGTGACTAACAAATAGGATAAACCATTATACTAAGGCACTAACTAACACATACCAATGCTTGGTGGATATGCAACGAGCAGTCACTTATTGTTTATCATACAACAAACTCTGATAGGGGCTTATGCTGATAATATGTTAGGAATAGCAATCTGTTTGTGTAACGTTTATCATAGAGCAGTACAGTCCAAAATAAAATAGTAAAAAATCACTGCAATGTATTTACCTTCTTTGTGTGCATCATCAAGCCATTGCAGGTATAGATCCCTGCATCCTGAAGTTTCTTCACATCTCCAGCATTAATTCCATGAGTGGTCACTGGCAATGGACATTCAAATAGCATATAAACATTTTGTATATGATTTATGCAGTTATGTGCTTGAGTTTCTGTAATTAACATATGGTCAAATTACAAACACTTTTGACGCAGAGATTGTGTATCAAAGTATATTGCATAAAACAGCACATATAATTCTAATTGTGTGCAACATGGTATAGTTTCTGCCAGTGATCTGGTTTTATATCTATTAAGCTTATCCAAACACTTATTATCAAGCTCAAAAGCTTTTTCAGAAAAAATAGGCAGAAAAATCTTGTGCAACAGATGTAATGAAAAAAAGTGAATAACTATACTAAAATCTAACAAAGAGATATATCCAAAGATACTAGCAAAACAAATGAAACAAGAAAGTTTGGTTATTTAAGTTCTCAATTAAATGCAGGTGACAACTAAGCTAGTTCCTACAACTATTAAAGAACTGTTTTTGGATCAAAAATAACAATTGTAAATATCAGCTGAAGAAACAATTATGAAAGAGAAAAAAAAAACAAGTAACACTTCATCACAGTAGAGTTTCAGACGTAGGCGAAAACTTTGTTCCAATTAATCCTCATAAGATCTTATATATTGAAATTAGAAAGAATCTAATTCTGGAACTTTTGAACAATATCCTGGATTGATTCCATTAGTAGCCACTAACAATGACAGTTAATAAGCCACATTTTTGTGTATGATCATAGTTAAGTGCTACACAACTTATTACATTCTGGTGCAATAACAGATGCTTTTGTGGCAGATTTTACACATTATTCTTCACTAACAAATTTAGCACATTAACATTGTCAGTAGGACATAAGCTGAGGCAATTCGACAGTAATCTGGTCTCATAGATATCGAGCTCATCTGAACACTTTCGAACAGCTCAAATGCGTTTAAATCAGTGTGTAACAAAAAAACTGAAAACCTTATGCTATAGATGTATTAAGATTAATTGTACCAAAAGCTACGTAAGGGACAAATTCAGAGATACTAAAGTTTAAACATTACACTTAGGTAAAATATTTCTCAACTAAGTAATAAATTCTCATGACTTTTGACGATGGCTTTCGGATAAAAAATACGAATCGTAAATAATAGCTTAACGAACAGTTGTGGAAAAGTTTCAGAAATAGGCCGAAATTTAGTTTCAGACTTTCAGTTTAATCCTCGTATGAATATATACTTCGAAACTAACACTGAGATAGTTAAAGTGTATTGTAGAACTAGATTTCCAAACAAGGCAGAATTTGAATTGGGAATTTATACACAGCATGTAGCTTCCTTTCTATCAACAGAATTTTTGTTTTTATGCTTGTGAACCGGTTACAAAAAAGAAAAAAGAAATATTCAAAGCATAAAGTGAAGGAGAAATTTTTAAAACTACTCAATTTTACAGGATAAAGTGAAGCGGTGCTAAGAAGTATCTTGGAAATTTACACAACTGATACTGAAATCCAGGAATTTTCTTACAAAAATGTAAGAAAATTTCAGGATTTTACTGTTGTTTAAATACAGTGATGACGTGGGTGTACGAGAGTTTTACACAATGATATAGAATCAAACATATCTATAAGCAAAGAGCAAAATACTGTTATTTATATACGGTGATGACGTGGCAAATTAACAGTTATACACAACTGATACATGATCTTGAAATCACCAAGCAAATAGTGAATTAAGGTGAAGAAACGGAGTGATGACATGGCATTTTCCACAAAATTACACAGCTGATGCACAATTATAAGCAAATCTCTGAGCAAAAAATTAAGTAACATGCGCCTAAATACACTGATGACGTGGCAATTTTTACAAATTCACACAGAATCTAGCAAATTACTAAGCCAAAAGTGAATTTAGCTGCAGATTTTCACAAATTTACACAACTGATATAAGAACTAGAAAATCCCTAGGGAAAACTGGATAAGTGCTCGATATACTACGATGATGTGGCAATTCTAACAAATTCACACAGAGAATCAAACAGTTATATCTAACCATAAAATTACTCAGATATGCAGTAATGAAACTTCCTTTCTCTATTAAAACTGAATACCTTATGCTATAGATGTATGAAGAAAAACTGTACCAAAAGCTAAGGGAGAAATCCAAAGATAGTAAAAATAGAAAATAAAACATTACACTTCCGTAAAATATTTCTCAACTAATGCTTAACGAACAAATACGAATCGTAAATAATATCTTAACAAACAGTTGTGGAGAAGTTTCAGAAATAGGCCAAAATTTAATTTCGGTTATAGTTGTAAGAATATATAAATTGAAACTAACAATGGGGTAGTAATGGAATTCAAAAGGAGGATCAAACTAAAGTGTATTCTAGAACCAGATTTCCAAACCGAGCAGAATTTGAATTGGGACTTTATATACAGTATGTAACTTCCTTTCTCTATTATCAGAATTTTGTTTCTATGTTTTCGAACTGATACAAAAAAGAAAAGAAAAAAAAAACTCATAAGCATAAAGCGAACGAGTGTGCAAAAAACTCAAAAGTTTATAAAACTAGAAAGCTACTCAATTTTACAGGTTAAAGTAAAGGGGTGCTAAGAAATGGCAAAATCTCAGAAATTTACAGAAATAATACTGAAATCCAGAAATTTTCTTACAAAAAAGTAAATTAGAAAAATACAGAAAAAGAGAAAAATAAAAATACATCACAGTGATCACATGGATGATACAGAAGACAACAATTACTAAGCAAAGAGTAAAGTAGTGTTAATTTACAAACAAGAAAAAAAAAGAGTAAATTACTGTTGTTTAAATATATTGAAGACATGGCAAATTAACATATTTACACAACTGATACATGATCTAACATATTTACGCAGAAGATACAGAATTAAACTGGCAAAAAATTACTCAGAATTAAAGTGATGACGTGGCAGTATGAAACAATATAGAGTAATTATATTATATCATATCATATATATATATATAGGTACATTTATCGATAGATTTAAACAAGTCATCTTCATCTTCGATATCTTCTCTATCTAACAGCTGCAGCTGCTTCTGCTCTTCTGACCTGATAAATTGAAATGAAATTATAAATTGAAGTTAAATTAGATATTTACTTGAATGCAAGCATTTTGTGTCTAAGCTCAGCAAATCGCAGAGTATTATGTATATATATAGATTATATATATATATATATATATAGAGAGAGAGAGAGAGAGATTTGAAAACTGAGTAATTTAGTTTTGGAGCGCGAGATTATATAGAGTGGATGTGAAGATTTTGTTAAATTTGGTTTTAATCCCGCGCGGAGTCCGCATCACGAGATGGGCATGCTTGTTCTGGATACTTCAAATGAGTACCCCTAGTTTCAAAACTTCACATACTGAGACACACTTTCATATTTTCTTACATTTTTAAATCCAATATCCTTGCTTATAAATTATAACGGGGTAAAAAATACACATGAGTATGTATTATTATGATATATATATGTTCCTTGTATTCTGATAAAAATAATGATTATGCCATCAAACGTTACCACTTAGGTAGCTGAATATATGTACCAATCATATGTTTATTGTTTCTGTTTTTTTCCAAGTTATATTCATGCTTTATTGGCTACACTATGGTACAGTACCACCTTAGTTAGTGAGTTAGTCACAAACAAGGCCTTATTTCCCTCGAATGACACGTTTTCACAATTTTTGCAAAAAATATTTTTTGTGTTCCAATTTATCACGTCCATGTTGCGTCTTCTAAGCGCTTGTTATCGTAAAACTGTTAATCAATGATTGCCCACATTATTTTCGACCGCTGGCAGATTGATAGACATTCCCGGCGAGCATGGAAATGTTGTCTGTATCTGATGAGACCAAGACGAAGTTCTTTTTCATTAATCTATTTTTTCTATATATATTTTAGACGTTTAGTATATGTGCCTCATATTAGCCATTTTGGCCATCATACCTGACAGGCTCAGGCAAGCAGCTATGTCTGTAGATGTTATGTACTGCTACTCTCAAGTACTACACTACTATGACAACATAGTGGAAAAGAAAGACAACTCAGAGAAAAAAGAAATAAACAAGTTAAGGAAAAACAAACTATATCTTTTTGTAACTGTTTAGTTATAATGAAATTCAAATTTCTCTCTGTCGGCAATTAAAAGAAGTAGTAGTAGATAATTTAAAAAGATACCAGCAAACTCGAATCTCTGGCCTAAAAACAACTAACCCAGGATTAGACCAGGTTTTACCGTCAGTATATTTCATAGGCCAAAACATGCCGTGTATCTTCTGCCCACTCAGCTTAACAGCTCCGTACTTTACTTACCGGAAAAGAAAAAAAAAACAGATCGGTACTTTTGTCGATAAGGAATGGCATTCTAGCCACCTAGCCCTGAAGATTGTTACCCTCTTTATGTTCTAAAGAGGGAAAAGATTGACCTGGCAGTTCAATTATAAATCTCTTCGATTAACTTGATGCAAATACTCTCCAAAGGCCTTAAAAACTTCTTACTTCTAACAACTCATATAACGCCATGTTTGTTTTAAACATTGATTGCAATGCTCAAAACGCTACAGTACCAACTGAACTGGTGAGTTAGTAACTAATTTCGTCAATGCATTTGCTTCTAATGTGCAAAAAAAGTTGAGTTTACGCGTTATATCTCACATCATTTTACTATAAACTCCAGCAAATATCATTGCTCAATGCTTAAAACCATAGTTCGTTCAACTTTTTTCTTTTCTGTAGTTTCTCTTGATGGTTAACTTTCTTTAATCCGATACACCCCATGATTTGCGGGAGCTTTTTCAACTCTTGCTCATGTCAACCAAGCAGACTTTTGAAACTAAGCAAGTTTTCGAGATTGAAAAAACTTTCAGAATAAGAAAAGGCTTTCTCAGAACACAGCAAATATTGCCTATAAGTTCGACGTTATCTCCAACTATAACATACAAAAAACTTGCCCAGAATGGAAAATGCGCAAAAATAAAAAAATGGAAGGATTTCCTTATTCAGATCGGACCAATAAAAAAATCTTAGAAGTACATGTAACCTAATTCTTGCATAAAACTTAATCCAACAGACTAATGAATAGCATACTATCTGGTCACAGATATCAATCTGCAGAACTGAATAGGAGTTTATTATTCAACAAGAAGTGATTTACATAGTTGTATTTATTTCTCGGTCTGCTCAGACACCCGAAGGACAAGGATTAGTATTTTATTTGGTCTGCAACTCACATTTATATATGTAATGTATAGCCAAACTACGAATGTATACAACATGGACGCTTACACCAATCTTCAGAAATAATGACTTATCAACGTGAGTTTCTTTGACGAGCTATTTCTCGAGCCATCTCCCTTAGCTCCTCTGGGGACTGCGGTCGTGGCCCCTCAGGGGGATAGACAACATAGGAGCGCTTCAAACATATAAATGTAGATCTCAAATAAGAGTCAATTACAAATAGACATCAAATAGAAACAGTTACTTATCAAGACTCAAGAGATAGTTATGATAATTGATTATCGCCCTACGAAGTTAAATGAAAGCTTAGAACCAAAGGCGATTCTCAAAATCCATTTTTTTGCAGCTAATGAAAATGATGTGTTTACAGACACATCGAACATTGATGCTAATTTTGGATTAGGGATCCAATAATACTGCATTTGGATTGGTTATGAAGGCGACCAAAGACCTAAATGGGATAAATGAGCAACAAATAGCTAATGAACATGCTGGTTAACCAAGATCATGTAGGAACTGAAATTATTATTGTACTATTTTCTAGCTTAGAGAGGATTAAACGAGTGTCAGCATAAAGATTTCTCCAATGTGGTTCAATGGTCATAACGTCAGAACACAAAAAGAAACATTAATGTATGTACTGCATATATCTGTAATCGTTTTGAAGCTTGATTGCTACTAATTTACTTAGTCACAAACCACCGGTTGGTACGTTTTCTTTAGTCTGTCAATATCCAGAAATGAAAGAATACCCTACTCAGTTAATTGGTTGACGCTAGCCAAGCAGACAAACAAATTTAAAATAGAAATCCATTTGCTATAGATACCATCAAAACCGTAACTCAAGTTATGAAGACTTGGACCTTATAATTGGACGTAAAGTCATACGAAAGATGAAAAATTTATAAACTGACAGGAGGTGATTTAGTCCACAGTCATAGTATATGGTATCATCTTCTCCAATGATGACGACGAGGGCAATTTTAAAAACTGGGATCTAACTAAAAGTGACAACACCTATCACCTTTTCGTTAAAAATCGACTAAATGAGGACGAAATACGTCTTTTTTTCAAAACTTGGGAAATTCCAATTAGCCAATTCTAAAAAAAGGGGTGACAGGTTCTCGTCAAAACTAAAGGACCGTATTTACTGACTTATTTGGAACTAGAAAAAAACACCGGGTCGATTCAACTTCAACCATAAAATCTTAGATTCTAAGCTGTAGAACTACACTTCAATTTAAATGGAAAAAAACCTCAGCTTAAAAGTTGAAGCTAATTAGCCAAACAATCCCCTACTCTCTTTAATCCCTGTAATCATTAGTTGTTACTAGGAATCATATTTAGTCGGGGCAAATTATTTCAGCAACAATGACTAAATGCTCAACGTTTACATTCTTCAAAGTTCAGTTTTTCAACAATTGACAATATTAAAAATAAAGTTTCCAATGATATGCTTTAATGTTAACTTTGATTGTTTGGCTGTATTTGTTACACAAATGAGGACTTATCTGAGACCTGATAAAATATCAATACAATTAGAATTTTTTGAAGAAAAAAAAAACTCTGCTCTTAAGTCGCACAACGAAATTGGTTTCAACTTAAAAAGGAAAGAAAATGAGCAATAAAGTTGCACTCGATTAACTAAACAACCCCTTGAAACTTATTCCACACTGAGAAAATATCACAACATCGATCCAACTTAGAAATTCTTGAGAAAAAAACCCATCAAAACTCTCCTTTTAAGCCATACACTGAATTGAATTTCAACTTTAAAAGAAATAAAACTAGCTAAAAAGCTGCAAATTGAAAAACTCCTTTAATAAGCCCTGTGATTTTATCAAAACACGTAAAACGAACTAAGAAAATCATAATATGAAATATGAAATTAACAAACTACAAAACCTTTAATCTCTAAAAATGTTTACCTATTTTTTGTTTGCCTGCATTTATTAGAATAATTGGCAGACTAATTAGAGACCGATAAGGCGATAGGCATCATTACGTTTATGCAGCTTTAAAAAAAAATAAGATTTTTTTTATAAATAAAACTCTGCTTTTAAGATGTGAAGTTCAAGTGGGGAAAATGAGCTAAAAAGTTGCAATCAAAACAATCCCTTAACTTCTTAATAAACCCTTATGATAATAGCATCAAATCACATAAAATGAACTAAGCAAGATCACAACATAAAACATAAAATGCACCCTTGAATCTCTTTTATCCAGCTTAGAAATTCTTGAGACAATGAATGAAATGACTTTCAGCTTTGCTTTTAAAACCGCAGACCAAACAATCCTTTAACCTCCTAAAGCAATAATAATCAATCCACACACATAAATTAAAAGAGGAAAAAACACCTTTAGTACACACAACTACCAACTATCACCATAGCAATTTAACTACGAGTCCAAATCTTCTATCCCATTTCTCTACCCCTTCCGTACCCCCTTGCTTATTTTATCTATAAAAAAAATTCTACAATTACTAATACATATATCAATACATTACAATAATTATTTTTAAAAGAAAATCCACACAAAATTTATTTTGGAATAAATGTATAAATAAGTGTAAATTAAACATTGAATATTAAAAAAATTGTCTAAAACAATATTATGTTCAAATGTTTTAAAATTTGAATACAATATAATATAAAAGTTTATAAAGTTGCGGTATAAATTGTGAAAATTTAAAATTTGAGTGAAAATAAGCGGGGGTCATAGAGGTAGAGAATATGGATGGAAGATTTGCACTCTTTTAAGTACTAAACTATTTACTTTTTTCACAAACAAATTTATTAGACCGAATCGATCTGAAAATCGTGTCAGGTGTCATCACGCGACCAATTATTTTAATGTTTTGCCCTCATTTTTTTCGCTTCGAATTAAAGGGTAAAATTTAGTCGTATCTTTCTAAATTTTCAGCTTTTTTTGGGAAAAAATGAGGGGGGAAAGTAAAATAAACTTAACTTTGGTCACGGTTTTGAAATCGACCAGTTATATATATAGAGAGGGGGGTGGCGGTGGCGGTTGTACTTTTCCCATGAGTTGGTGTAGATTTTTGGTGTTGGTGGCGAATAAATACATTAAACAAATAGGAACAGTTATGTATACTCCGATTTTAGCTATCTCCATTATTCCTTTTGATGTCCCCAGTGACGTCATCTCCCCTTCACTGATTACAATAAACTACAGTATAAAAGTACTTGCTACAAAGAGAGAGAGATTTATTTTCAAAAAAAAGAGAGATAGATTCATGGTGTTGCTACTTCCAGAGAAATTAGGGGTGGGATTTTTTACCTAAAAACCGAACCGAACCAAACAAAATCGTTTGGTTCAGTTTTGTTTATAAAAAGCCGAAACAGAAACCGAAATCGGAATATAAATTCGGTTTGGTTTCGGTATATAGTTTTGAAACCGAAACCAAAACCGGAAAAAAATCATAAAGAGAAATATAACCGAAAACCAAATAAAAAATATATAATTATATACACTAAGTTAATGGTGTTTAATTGTTCAATTCAAATATAAGATATAAGTAAATCAATCAAAATTTTACTTACTTTAACATGTATTATGTTAATTATGGAAAAAAGTAAAAAATAAAAAAAAGAAGACTATTGTCTCACATGATTGAGTCATTCGTCTTTTTTTTTTTTGTCTTTTTTCATTATTCACTGTAAAAAGTTATTGTTTTAAAGGTTGTGTTATTGTTTAAAATTTCATCCTAAATAGGTACATTCTTTATAATTCTTTGAAAGAAAGTAAGTTCTGAGTTATAAAAAATTTATTTTGGTTAGTACATGGAGCTATGGAAGAACGGTAAATGCTATAAAAAAATAGTATAATAATTTTTTTTAAATGAAAAATCAAGTATCAAATTAAGTACCTACCAAACAACATGTTTCTTTATAAATATACTTTAAATTGTTTACTAAACAACATTCACATGTTCTAATAGTAAACACTTACCTTGTTTGTTTTGTTGGAAAATATAGGCCGAGGAAGTAATTTTTGAGAAAATTAAAAAAGAACTTATAAGTTTACAATATTTTTACATGTCAAACATTATAAACGGATTAGTAAATATATCTCGAAATAAGAATAAAAAATAAGTTACCAAGTAATATTAGTATGATAACAATGTATTATAATTTATTTTAAGTAAAAGTAGTTTAAGTGGAAAACGTTTCGAACCGAAAAACCGAAACAAACCGAAATAAACCGAAACCGGATTGTTTTGAACCGATAAAACCGGTTTCGGTTTGGTTCGATTTTATCTTTGAAAAAAGCAAAACCGAACCGAAACCGGAATTATTTTCGGTTTGGTTCCGGTTTTTTATGAAAACCGAACCGTACGAACCAATCCCACCCGAGAAATGTTTTGGGTAAAATGCATATTGATCCCCCATCACCTTTAAAATGTTACAATTGACCCCTATGAGTTTTCTAGTTTTTGCAAATGAACGCATCTCCTATATATTTGAAAATGACTTTAATTCTATGATCTGACATAACGTGGGTGCATTTTGGTTTACTCTTTGGCATGTAATGTGTAATATTATCAATTATGTTGATATTCTTTGGACTCAACCAAATTATTATTCGTAACAAAGGAAGTTTAACGGGTTTTTTCATTTTTTGTAATCGAACAAAGAAGTTTTACGTGTTATTACAAGTATACAACTTTTGATTAGAAAAGAAAACGTATACAAGTTTTTTATATATAAATTTGCTCGTCTCTGAACAAAAGAATATATGTATTTTCCATATTTTGAGGTAAACAAGACAAAGACATGGGAGTCTGAGCGATGTCGCTATCATCGCTAAACGTCGGAGCAAGCAAGCATGTGCAACCATACAAACGGGTGCCATAACATTATTACAATGACACCAATTTCCCATCTAACATATTGCGCAGATCATTGAGGAACTGTCACGTGTCTATAACGTCATTGACAGTTGGTTGTACAGGAAGAACTGTTAGATGAATAAGTAAGTTGACTAAGAACTAAGACTTTGTTTGTTTACACCTTTTGTAGTTCGGGATAGGGCTAGTAAAGAATATGGCTCCACAAAAGATGTTTTGCATTTTGTTATTTGATATGGTACTAAAAATAAATGTAAGACTCCAAAAGATGCTAACTTGACTTATTTTACAATACCACGAGGGATAGCCGGATAGGTATTAATATAGTCCCATTCAACCGGAGCTTTGTAATCCGAGGGTTTTTTGTAATGCAAGGTCAATCCCTTTAGGATTGTTAGTCCTTGTACTATGAAAGTTGTAAACAAACAAGGCGTTAAAGGTTGTTAACTATAGATAAATACTATAAAACATAGTAGTATTGATGTCCCCAAATATGAGGTTGGTCATGCTCACCTAAAAAATACAAGATATATATATATGTTGAGTATATATGTGTGATTTACAGGAAAAAATATATGGACATCATAAAAAAAACATCTAAATGAATAATTTTTTTGTAAAAACGTTCCAAATCAAGATTTAATTAATGTAAATTTTCACGGTTTCATGATGAAAATACAAATATGCGTATTGTTTTGTTTTTCTGAGATGTATAATGAGATGTTTTGAATTTTTAAATTTTTAAATTTTACCATAATTTTCAAAACATGTCATTATACATCTCGAAAAAAAAAACGTATATTTGTGTTTCCGTCGAGAAACCGTGAAGATTTACATTAGTTAAATCTTGATTTATAACGTTTTTACAAAAAAAAAAATCCAAATTTATATGCATATAATCTCCTCCTATAAATATAAATATAAATATAAATTACACATTTGCTTTGGTCCCCCAACCACTCGGACCCATTCTTTTAATATCTGTAAAATTACTAAATTAACCTTGGTTTTTTTTTGTTTTTTTTTGTTTTTTTTTAGTGAAAATAAAAAGAAATACATAGAATGCGTTTTTGACCATTACCCCGTTTAACATTCATATTCAAGGCATTTTTTGCCCGTACCTCATTTAACATTCATATTTAACAAGTGATACACATTTTAACAAATTAATTAAAAATGGTACTACTACACATCATTAACAAATCACTTAGTTTTGACTAAAACAACTTTAACCAACACCATTGATCGGTCTCCGATATTTACTATTCGAAATTACAAAAAATGGAGGAAAAAAAACTCAAAAACCACCGGGAAAATACATACAGAAAATACCTAAAAACCATAAAAATGAAAGAAATCCAAAAAAAGCTAAAAAAATGAAATTTTAAAAACAATGAGATATATTTTTTTTTTTGTAAAAAGCAGAAAAATAAAAAAATAAGTCAAAAAAAGAGAAAAAAGTGATTTAAAATACATAAAAAAAAAAGTATTATAGACATTGTACTACATTAGTAATGGTCTAAGAGCATTTACAGCAGAATTGGTATAAGCTCACTTAAATGCTATCTTACACGCTAGCATAAAGGCTGTAGTAGCTCTCGTACAAAAATAGTTATTATAGCCATTTGTGTGAAAATAACCCATTTATCTATAATAAAATGTCAATATATGACATTACCGTAGAAACATGTATATCTTGGCCCACACATTCGATCACATTATATTATCATTTAAGTCTATAGTTAGGATCTTTAACCATGTAGTTAAGCGGATATACGTGAAACTTATAACATGTTTCACGTACATGGTTGGTTCCTTGGCAATAAGAGCACTGCATAGCTATTTTAGTCCCATGAGCAAAAGAATTCTTCGTATTTAGATTATGGTTAACAGCCAAAACCATAATTTCGGAGTAGTCACGAGAAGAAGTGTTCGCAAGTCTACTAGATTCCTCTGAGCATAAAAGTGAGAAGACGTCGTCCAACGGGGGAATAGGTTTCATCATTAATATCTGGCTTCTTTCTTTGGCAAAATCATCATTTAATCTCATAAGAAAAACCATACGAAAATGGTTTTGTTCTCTTTCTTGTAATTTACTCATAAAGTTACAAGCACACCCATTAATCACACCACAAGAACAAGTGGGTAAATGACTAAACATATTCAAACCATTCCAGATTATTTGTAGTTGAGTGAAGTATTCTGTAATAGACTGAGTTTCTTGAGTAAATGGAGTGCAAAGACTTGTGTAGTTCATAAATTTTAGGTTCCCTTCCTTGAGTATATCTTTGTTTCAAGATTTTTTCAGCTGTATCGACATATAAAAATATAAAATAGACTAGGAAATATCTGGACTAACATAATTTACTATCCAAGACTGGACTACCCAATTACATCTCTTCCATGAGTGATGCAAAGTATCATTGGAATTAGGACAGGCCAAAGAACCATCAATAAAACTCATTTTGTTCTTTACTCCAATAACCATAGTCATAGCTCTACACCATGTGTGATAATTTGCCCCATTCAAAATGGGATTAACTAAACTACTACCCAATGTATCACTAAGGTGAAGGTAATAAGGGCTGTGTATATCAATAACATTGTTGCCAGCACTATTATTCGAAGCGGAAGCATTATTAGAAGTAGAGGTACGGGTTTCGCCCATTGAAGACAACACTTTAAATAAGTTATAAATAAGAAAACCCCCAAATTAACCCTTTAAGTTAAAGTAAGAGGAGAAACTTACCGAGAAAAAAAGTTAAAACAATCGACAAGAAGAAGAGTGCATATGAACATCTGATACCATATTAGAAACCTTACATGCTTCGGTTGAACAGCAAAGCGACGAGTGAACAGCAGAGAGAAGAAAGAAGAACAGCAAAGAAAAAGCGCTTCTGTCTTATTATTTCACTGTTAAGTTAATATGCTTATAAATCTAACTTATGTAGTGATAGTATTTACATTAGAAGCCCATGTAGTACCCAACTAATGCATATGAACTTAAAGATATATAAACCAGTATACATCATTCAAAAAGATAAATATAAATGATAATAAATTATCTCTTCATTCTTTTACCCTTCTTGCTTTTAAAAAAAATTGATAGGACATAAAAATTGGACCCGAATATTCTATTCGGGTAATAATCAATCCACTTTATAAATGGGTATCCAACGCTTAAATGGGTCATCACATGCCTTTTCATCATAGAATAAGGTTGTTATTATCAAAAGCTCAAGCCCACTTAACTAGGGACTCATACCTGAAAAACCCCCTGAGATGAAGACATTTGTCAACATCCTAGAAGGCATAGTTGCCTATAAATAGCCAACTACCCCTCCTAGAAAACTCCCGAGAAAATCTATTCAAAAATTATAGAGAGAAATTGAGAAAAGAGAAAAACTAGTCAAAGTTTATCCAATCAAGAAACAAACCGAACAGAGAAAGAGCCGAGCATCGAAGAAGAAGGAGAACGACCAAGATAAGAGTTTAAATAGTCAAATCGAGCGCAATTGTAGTAAATTAATAATAATCCGAGCAAGTATAATAATCTGAGCAAGTGTAATAATCCGAGCAAGTGTAACAATCCGAACAAGTGTAATGACCTGATCAATAATAAAGACCAAGAAGTGTGTTGAACATAGAGTTCAATAATGATTTTGATTATTACTTTGATTATGCGTTTAATGATTTTACGATTTCGATGATATAATACTTGTCTTGTCCAAAAATAGAAAACGTATATTTCAGGTCTTTAAATGATAGAGCATTCGATAACGAAGCCATAGGTTCAAGCGGAACCAAAATCGGAGCTAAAACGAAGGAGTTATGAACATTCGAAGATTTACGGGACCAGGATTACAGTCGACCGATCGACTGGACAAAAACGACCGATCGTTTTTGATCCAATTTCTTCCAGTGAGTCCAGTATAAAAACGACCGATCGTTTTCAGAAAACGACCGATCGTCTGTCTGAAAACGACCGATCGTCTGTAGAAAACGACCGATCGTTTTCTGCAGTTTTCGAAAACAGCTTTTCAGCAATTTCTGGAAAATAGCTTAAAACTCTGAAAAATAGCATCAACCACTGCCAACGGTCACAAACGGAAACACAGACCTTTTGGCATATAAATACCACCAAATCTCTCTTTCTAAACTACCAATAACATTCCAATCAACTTCCTTCTAACCTTTCATTAAAAATCCCAATATCACCAATTTGGTGTATATATATATTCGAGGAAGAGGAAAATCAAAGAGAAAGAGATTCAAGCTCGATCATCATCAACTCACCAATTAGCTTTTTAAGAAGCAATTAGAATAGTGAGCGAAGTTACATTTTTGTAACTAAATTTGTATCGAGTGTTTTATAAACTCAATTTTTGTGAGCGAGTGAACGGGTAGAGGCTTTGTAAGCAAGTGAAGCTTAAAAGCTCTAGGTTTTTCATTCGGGCACTCATAAATTGAGGGGGAGTCGTAGACTCGTAGACGTGTCCTCTTGCACTTGTATCAAGAGTAGGAACCCCGGGTAGAGGGTGAGCCAATCGGTCGATTGAGCTCGATAGGGTTTGTAAAATCCGAAAGAAGAATTATAGTGAATTACTCGGTAGTACCGAGGAGAGGACGTAGGCGCGTTTGCCGAACCTCTATAAATCTTGGTGTCATCTTCTTTCCCTAAACTTTACTTTCCGCAACTTTATTATTGCTTATATTCTTGCTTGCGTTTATGATTTCTAGCATTTCATTAAAGTTTATTAAACGCCTAAGTTTAGATTTTGCATAAGTTGGGTGTTAGTTGTTTAGATTTTTTAATTAGGCGAAAATCGCCAAAACCTTATTCACCCCCCCCCCCCCTCTAAGGTTAGCACGCGGGCCAACAAAGTGTTCGTTATTTACAGCTAATTTATCATTATTTTATTGTTGAAAAGTCTAACGCGACCGACCAAAGTTATGGCTTTATCAAATGGCGCCGTCTCCGGGAATCATCTAGTCCCCAACTAGCTTAGAATTCGAATACCAATACTCTACCAGACGAGCGACAATGGTGACCAATGTAGAAGAAACCCATCCCGAGATAGTAGAAACCAATAACCAAAACGCGCAAATCAGCCAACAGGACCTCGACGATCTACTCGAAATCCGTGACAGGTATGACGCTATCCAGCACGGAAACCAACCAACAACCTCCTATGTCAACCAAGAACAACCCCAGCAACTTGAAGGGATTGTTGACGAACCCACCTCGTCCTCGGATGACGAACAAGTCATGCCCGTATTAAGGCGTGCACGAAGACGCCAACCCGGATCCCAAGCAGGGCCGAGCTCAAGAGTCACTTTGCCAACAACCTCGGTCAACTCCGGCGCTCGTTTACAAACGAACGATGATCACCGATATGGTATGCCCGGGGATCATGTACTTGAACAGTTGTCCCGACTACCGACTCATCCGCCGAGGATAATTACACCACCCACGGTGGAAGTACAACACGTTGTTCCATCAGCCGATGAAAGGAACTACGCCCAGCTGCAAGCTCAACTGGCGGCATGCATGACGGCCATGACAGCAGCCGACATCGCATTGCCAATTACCCAGCTCGCCAATACAGACAAAGATCTACGCCATGAAGCGGAAGATTCAGCTTACAGGGCCGCCCTGGAAGCAGTAGGGCGACGAACCGATACAAGAGTGCCCCATCAAGGGGGCAATGTCCCAGAGATGATCCCTCCGATAGTCGTCCACCCAAACACTCATAGGGAACGTGTCCTCGATACCCACACGAAGGACGGTAGATATCCCGAACACATGATCGGGGAAAGTTATGGCCCACCACCACATTAGCGGGGATACCCCCCCTACCAAGCCTCAGATGACGCGTTCCAACAAGCATGGAACGTATGCCAAGAAACCCCATGCGCCGAACAGATCACGAGATATCGCAATCCGGCGGGGTTCGTCATCCCTGAGTTCAGACTTTATAATGGAAGGAGTTGTCCTATCGACCATCTAAGGCACTACAAGACGAAGATGGAATTGTGGAGTGATGACCAGGCACTCATGTGCAAAATTTTCAAAAACAGCTTAGGCCAAGAGGCTTCGTCGTGGTATCACAACTTACCACGGGGCTCCATAAGAGACTGGGCAGAGCTGCTAAGAGCGTACTCCACCCGATACCCTGCCCATAGGAAAAAGAAGGTTAGCATCGAAACCCTTCTGAAAATGACGATGATGCCGAATGAGAGGCTCAACGACTATTGCATACGCTTCATCGACGTAGCAAACCAGATTCCACAATACGCCAATAATATAGCCATCCAGAACTTTATCAACTCCATCCCTAATGGCTATTGGGCGAGAAGGAAGTTCATAGGCAAAGACTTTCCGACCGCGGATTCTCTGCTGTCCTACTGCGCCCACCTCACCGATAAAAATGATGAAATTCGTTTCCTCAACCGAACCCTACCAAGAAGAGAAACGGTTCGGAAAGCACAGGTGGGTCGCAAAAGAGCCAGGAACAACCATGAAGAAGCATTCAAACCGACCAGGAAGGACAAAGGTCCCGAGGTCCACAGGAGCGAAGAGTGACAACGAGAACCTGAGCCCAAACCGCTCCAGATCGCATACCCAACAACGATCAACGAACATAAACCGCTCCAGCTCACTTATCCAATGCCCCTCAAACCGCTCCAACAAGGTCGGTTCCAAGAAAGAGAACGCCGAAATATCTTCGGACCAGTCGAACTACGATACACTTTCAACATGTCCGCTGAAGATATCCTAAAAGATATATGCAGGGAAAGTTGGTACTCCCGACCACAACCGATCACTTCTCCCCCCAATATGAGAGACTCCAAGCCTTTCTGCACATATCACGAGGATCACGGCCACCTGACCGAGCACTGCCGTCACCTGCAATGGAAAATGAACCTGTGGGGTGATGCGGGATACCTAGCCAAGTTCATCAAAGGCGCGGGGAACAAAGGCAAACAACTGGCCATCGAGGGAGCCGACAACCGGCAGGGCAAAACGATCAACGTCGTTCACATGTCACGACCCAAGGGAACGGGTGGAGAACGATCACGACAGCGGCAATTGGCGCACTTCGGCCAAGTAGCCAAGGCGTCACAAGCGTCGACCTCTAAAAGGCAATGCACGCCCCGACGACATCTACCCATTTCCTTCTCAGGTCTTGACGAGGAAGGGGTGATTTATCCCCATGGGGACGCCATTAATCTCCGTGTTCAAATTGGCCTCGACACGGTCAGCAGGGTGCTTATCAACCAAGGAGCCTCTTGTGACATCATGTACAGAGAGCTTTTCGACAAAATGGAACTCAAAATACAAGATCTCCAACCTACCGATGTCACCTTGATCGGGTTCATCTCCGAGACGACTAAACCTTTGGGTAAGATCGTCCTCAATGTCACAACTGGATCCGTTTCAGTTCCCGTGGAGTTCTTAGTAGTCAACGACAACTCCGGCCACAACGCAATCTTGGGCCGACCTTGGCTGCATGCCATGCGGGCCATACCCTCGACCTACCACCAAAAAGTCAAATACCCAAATGACAGGGGAGGGATCGAGACAGCCAGAGGATGTCAAGAAGATTCAAGACGCTGTGAAGACATTACCGCAGCCCTACAAAAACAGCTGATCGTTGTCGAACAACCCACCAGCACAAAGAAGCTGATCAACCAAATATCCAAAACCGAGAGGGTTGTTGAAAAACAAGTAGGAGAAACACTTAGGAAGGTGTATATCCCTGATATGGACGAGGAGCACTACTTCCTCCTCGGGAATAACCTTCCAAAATGGGAATCCGAAGAGTTGGAAGCATTCCTCTTCAGCAACGTTGATAAGTTCGCCTGGAGTCCCAAAGACATGCCAGGCCTAGACCCCGAAACGGCATGCCACCACCTAAGTGTTAATGCCGAGTACAAGCCGATAGCTCAAAGGAGCAGAAAAGTGTCTGTACAGCACAGAGCGGCTATAATCGCTGAAGTACAAAAGCTATTGGAGGCTGGAGCCATAAGGGAGGTTTTCTATCCCAAATGGTTATCCAATCCAGTCGTCGTCCCAAAAAAGAACGGAAAGGAGAGAGTCTGTATAGACTTCACCAATCTCAACAAAGCCTGTCCGAGAGACCACTTTCCCCTTCCGAGGATAGATCAACTGGTGGACGCGACTGCGGGAGCAGAAAGAATGACCTTCCTTGACGCATATTCAGGATACCACCAAATTCCCCTAGCCCATGAAGATCAAGAAAAGACGTCGTTTATATCACCTTTGGGAAATTATTGCTACACGGTAATGCCGTTCGGCCTGCAAAATGCGGGAGCAACATACCAAAGGATGATAACGAGGGTCTGTAGAGATCATATAGGGAAGACGATGGAGGTATACATAGACGACATGGTCGTCAAAAGCGAAAGGGCTACATCCCACCTCCAAGATATCAGAGATGTCTTCCATACGTTGAGCGAGCACAAACTGAAACTCAATGCGAGCAAGTGTGCCTTCGGAATCAGCAAAGGAAAATTTCTGGAGCACATGGTCAGCCGACGAGGAATAGAGGCAAATCCCGATCAGATCACAGCTCTACAGAACCTGGCCGTGCCCAAGAACAAGAAACAGGTACAAGAGCTCACGGGAATGATGGCCGCATTGAGCAGGTTCATCAGTCGATCTGCAGACAAGGGACGACCGTTTTTCGAATCACTCAAGAAGAATAGAAAATTCGTGTGGGACCCGGAATGTGAGGCTTCATTCAACAATCTCAAAGAGTACTTGAGGACGCTGCCACTGCTGGTAAGGCCGAACAAAGGAGATATTCTGGCATGCTACCTAGCAGTTTCCACTACAGCTGTGAGTGCAGTCATCCTCAGAGAAGAAGGTCGCGAACAATTTCCGATCTACTTCGTCAGCAAAACTCTGGTCGAAGCCGAAACACGTTACCTACCCTTGGAAAAGCTGTGTCTGGCATTGGTCGTCGCAACCAGGAAGTTGCCATACTATTTTATAGCTCATCAGGTCCGGGTATACACGAAGTTTCATATCAAAGAGTCACTTCGACGGACAGACATAAGCGGTCGAGTTGCCGCCTGGGGGGTCGAACTATCCCAATTTCATATCGAGTTCGTACCCCGACATGCCATAAAAGGACAAGTCTTGGCCGATTTCGTCGCGGAGTTCACCAAAGGCTACGACGAGCCATTGGCACTCTCTCCACAATCACACTGGCAGATACATGTCGACGGATCAGCCACCAAGGACGGATCCGGAGCAGGGATCGTCCTAAAGTCTAGAGAGGGAGCGATCATCGAAAAAAGCATAAAACTGGGCTTCCGAGCTACCAACAATGAGGCAGAATATGAAGCCATGATAAATGGCATGCTCGTCGCCCGGTCCCTCGGATGCTCCCACTTAGTTGCAAGTTCAGACTCCATGCTCATTGTCAATCAAGCCCTCGGCGAGTACCAAGCCAAAGATGACAGGATGATCCTCTATCAAGAGAAAGTCCAAAGCTTGATGGCCACCTTCGAACAGTGCGAGTTAGTCAGAATCAATCGCACCGAAAATGCGCATGCCGATGCCTTGGCCACCCTAGCCTCGACATTAACATTGACCGACACCCGGTCGATCACAGTGGAACTACTGATAACCCCAAGCATAATTAAAAGGATAGACCGAGTGACGTCAGTGCAGTACGAACTAGGTTGGATGGATGACATGACCCATTATCTGCGAAGTGGAACACTCCCGGCCGACAAGATAAAAACGCTGAAAATTACGAGAAAAGCTCCTCGGTTCTGGCTATCTGAGGACGACAAACTGTACAAATCCAGTTACCTGGGACCCCACCTACTGTGCGTGCCTCCCGAGCTACAATTGCCGGTCCTGGAGGAAATCCACGAAGGATCCTGCGGACCACACATCAAAGGGCAATCCCTTGCAAACAAGGCAGTTACCCAAGGGTATTGGTGGCCCTATATCAAGCGAGACGCGGATGTATATGTCCAACGTTGTGATAAGTGCCAATGATTCGCCAAAATACCACGACTCCCCTCGTCTCTGATGGCCCCCGTATCGGCTCCATGGCCGTTTGCACAATGGGCAATAGATTTGATTGAAAAACTCCCAAAGGCACCTGGGAGCGTGGAATATCTGATCGTCGCGACGGATTATTTCACCAAATGGGTTGAAGCTAAACTCCTCCGAGAAATCAAAGCCAGCAACGTCAAACAATTCATCTGGGAATACATCATAACCAGGTTCGGTATACCGTACGCTATTGTCACCGACAACGGAACCCAGTTCAAAGATGCCCAATTACAACTGTGGTACGAGGAACTAGGTATCCGAAAGTTCTATTCGACACCGACGTACCCACAAGGAAACGGGCAAGCCGAGGTGTCAAACCGATTAATACTAGACGACATCAATACAACCCTTGAGCAAGCAAAGGGGAGATGGCCCGAACGACTACTCAACGTCTTGTGGTCGTGCCGAACTACGCCGAAGACGGGCACCAAGGAAACCCCATTTAGCTTAGCGTACAGTCTTGAGGCCATCATACCAACAGAAATTGGGCTACCCACGCTCCGAACGACTTTAGTCGAGCAGGGAAACAATGAACAAAGAATGAGAGAAGAACTTGACATGATAGACGAGAAACGAGAGATAGCAGCTCTTACACTCGCGAAGTATCAACAAGGCATCAAACAAGCATATGACAAGAGGGTGAAAGGGACCAAGGAGTTCATGGTCGGAGAATTGGTGCTGCGACGAGTAACGGTATATATCCGAAATGAAATACATGGTAAATTGAGCCCCACCTGGGAGGGACCATACGAGATCGTCAAAAGAACAAGCCCAGTTACCTACAAACTCAAAAGCGTTCTGTTCGAAAATAGCAGAGGGGAGAAAAATTCTTGGAACGTGGCTAACCTAAAGAGGTACTACATATAAGCCATCACAGAGGTACTACATATAGTAGTTCTAATAATATCCCCGACAAGCTAAATACAGGTGCCGTCTTACCTCTCTAGCTTAATGCCATTGTCTTTTGAATAAATAAAGCATCTTATCATGCTGACTAACCAGTGTAGGTGAAATTCCCAACATGGCCGAAGTGCCTAGGAATACTATGAAATTCCCAACATGGCCGAAGTGCCTAGGAATACTGTGAAATTCCCAACATGGCCGAAGTGCCTAGGAATACTGTGAAATTCCCAACATGGCCGAAGTGCCTAGGAATACTGTGAAATTCCCAACATGGCCGAAGTGCCTAGGAATACTGTGAAATTCCCAACATGGTCGAAGTGCCTAGGAATACTGTGAAATTCCCAACATGGCCGAAGTGCCTAGGAATACTGTGAAATTCTCAACATGGCCGAAGTGCCTAGGAATAATGTGAAATTCCCAACATGGCCGAAGTGCCTAGGAATACTGTGAAATTCCCAACATGGCCGAAGTGCCTAGGAATACTATGAAATTCCCAACATGGCCGAAGTGCCTAGGAATACTGTGAAATTCCCAACATGGCCGAAGTGCCTAGGAATACTATGAAATTCCCAACATGGCCGAAACGCCTAGGAATACTATGAAATTCCCAACATGGCATGTCTAAAAGAATGCTTAGGAATACTTATGTATATGCAGGTACCCATTGACCCAATGAGCAAGGATGAAAAGCAATACAGCAATGAGAAGAATAATTCAGGCCCACATTATGGGGACGATAAATTACCAAATGGCGAAAACAATGAAAAGAAATCAATCAAAACAATGAAATAGCAGCAACGGGAACGTCCAATACACGTATAACGAAATGAAGCAGATAATAAAGGCCCACATTATGGAGGCAACACAATGCCAAACGAAGAAATCAGCAAAGGAAAATCAATCCAATCAATGAAATATCCGTACAACAATGAGAAGATCCGAACACAGGAGTAAAGAAATAAAACAAATAGTCCTCGTCCGCGTTACGGAGGCAACAGGGTACAACCAACAAATGAAGAAATTTATTTAAGAGCTACTACATGAGGAACACGACGGTAACTGACCGAGTGACACTTCTTCGTCATCCGTCGACGTATCCCCACCAGTTTCCTCGCCATCAAAACGCTCCTCAGAAATGAGGGCATCAAAGTTGGTCGTATGAGCACCAACGCATGTCAGCGTCTTAAGCCGTGCAGAAAACTCGGCTCCTTTAGCGACCTCGTGAGCATCCGAGGTTGCTTTCCGACGAGCATCGTCGAAAGGAAGCTTGCGAGCTTCGATCATAGCTGCAGAAGCATCGTATCTGGATCGGGACAAATGGAAATACTTCACCAGCATGTTCGCTTGGGTTACCAACGACTTTAGTTTACCAAAGTATTTTTCCTTTACCCGCCAATATCGATCTAAACGACGCTCCTGAACCTTAACAACATGCTCGGAACGACGAACGTACTCACGAAAAGAAGACGCCTGAGTTTTCAACTTGGCCCTAAGTCGGCCACACCGATTGAGGAACTCGACATTTTTACCCAATAAAAAGATATATGGAACCTTGGCATGCTCGTCACTAACCACACCAGATGGGACCTTGTCTCGGGCAGCACCAGTAGGTCCTGGCCCCGGACTAACTAGGCTTGGAGAACCAGGCTGGTGCGACGTAGTAGCATGTGCCTAAAAAAAAATGGGAAAGAAGGGAAGAGATGAATGCCCAAAAAAATAAAAAAATAAAAAATAAAAAATAAAAAAAATATCTTTATACAAGCTACAAATAAAACGACAAAACAAGCTACTCAATTATTAATCCGATAACCCATCAACGGACGCTGAGGTCTCTACTACATCAGCGAAATGAATATCTCGCAATGAAACAATTTGAGTCCCCAAGCGCTCACGAACGACCGCATCGACTCGGTTCAAGGCAGCCGTGGTCTCAGTTACCCCGGCCGTCGCATCAACCATGCGTTCTGCCCGGGCCACACCACTCATCCCTTTTACATGCTCGAGCACCTCTAAAGCGCGAGCTCGGGCCCAATACGCTTTGACAAAGGATAGCAGCAGGTCCGCATCCTCGAAAACGGCCCCTAGGACCAAGTTCAAGCTCGTCACACGGCCTCGGGCTTCATCACGAGAGCGCCGAAGTGCACCAAGAAGCTCTTTCGCCTTACCCTTGTTCGCCTTATAATATGCGGTCTTTTTACTGAATTTCTCTCCCAAGTCACGTAACCGAATCGACATGTTTGAAATATGAACATTCAGATCCTCGATTTTATGACGAGCAGAATTCAATTCAGCAGTTAGGAAAGCCTTAGATCTTTCAAGGCCATCTATAACGTTACCTCCGCTACGACTAGGCGAGGTCCAGACCACCATGTCCAGAGGGTTATTAGGTACCTGACAATATTTTGTTTTCACATCCTTCAAAATATGATGACCCTCGAAAAGGGGAAATTAACTCGGAAAAGCCAAACAAAAAACAAGCACATCACCTATATTATCACTTCCCCAAAAGAATATGTTTCTAGATACAAAAGAGCCCCACAATTCGGGTACCAAAAGACTTTACGCTAAGATACAGAGAAAATACTACAAGAAAATGGTCAAGGATCCACCTGAGAGGATGCGGGTGGGGGAGTGAGGGTAGGAGCAGACCGAGGAGTCGTTGAAGCCGACCCGGAATGGGGACGAAGCGCCGTCGAAGTAGTATGTCCCGGCAGCCGTGGGAGCTCCTCGTCTCGGAGATTGGCCCAATCCTGAGGCTTAGGAGGTGCACCATGAGGACAGGGGTACACCAATTCCGACCACGCCCGATCCGACAAAGGAACCTTCGCGAAATTAAGCGCACGCACATGAGCGCAATAGACGGCGAAATTAGCCATCATTGCGAACTTTGTCCGCTCCTCCGCGTGCGCCGCTTTCAGAACGGTAACCTCAACCTTTTCGGCTTCAATATCCTCGGCCATGAGCAGATTCTCAGCCTCTAGTTGGTCGTACTTCTCGACCATACTCTCTTTTTCATCCTCCAACTTACCGACATCCTCGGTCAGGCGCATGAAATCCGCCGACAGCTTGTCTTAATTATCGCCAGGATTTTATTCTCGGCGACGAGTTTCTCTTTCTCGGCCACCAGCTTCTCTTTATCAGCCCCAAGCGCTGCCATCTGATCCCTCAGCACCACGGTACTCAAGACAACCTGTATTTCAAAACATCAGATTCCGGCCAAAATACGAGCATCATGACATATAATACAAAATACGCGCCCAACATACCCGAAGCGCATCAGCGTTGGCCTGCTCTATAACCGACATTGTAGGCCGAGCAGCTATTGTTTCTGCATCCTTGAAAGCGAGGGGTTTAAGAGCAATATACCCCATCTTCAAGGCTCGGGGTTGCTTCAACAGCTCACCCCCACATCGGTCAATATAACGGGTCATTGCAACCCCGTCCTCCAACACCTCCTCAGTTTCCTCGGCAACCTCATATTCACCACCCCTCACAACATCCACGGCAGTCTCTTTGTCAACTTCCACTTCCACTTCCTTCTCCGAAGGGCCAGTCTCAGGGGCCCTGTGCTCGCTCACACCCTCAATACGGGTGGGCGAGACAACAGGCAGGTCCATCATGTCCTCGGTACGGATAGGCGAGATCACAGGCAGAGTCATCGTACTCTTGCCCATGTTCACCATGAGGTTGATATATCCGAATATGTTATCGATCGACCCCTGAAACACAATAATACCCATAGACCGGGCAAGAGCGAGGGTAACCAATGGAGCAGTCAGTAGCTGAAACAAGATAACCAATGAAGCAAAGAACTAGAGAACAAAACAACAATCAAAAGACATGAGAATCAATATACATGTACACATACCTCGCCAGGCGTAGGGGCATCCTCGGTGATATCCCCTTGGGAAGCAGCCTCCTCGTTGACCGATGTATCGGTCCCCCTAGCCCTCTTCGTTGTTCCAACGACGGGGTCAGATCCACGACGCTTAGAACGAACGGGCTTTTTCCCTACCCGAGCAGCACTTCGAGCCCGGACTACTTTTAAGAATTCCTCCTCGGGCTCTTTAGGGATCTCAGGCACAGGATTCCCCTTTGTCACTGGCCCCGCAGGGTACCCGAGCAGCACGGGAGCAGTGCGACTAGCTGGATCCTTCGTTGGTCCAGGCCCCCACCATTTCCAAAGAGCTAAGAGAGCCTCGACATTGGGCGCGCCGAGGTCTGGAATAGTGGGAGCTTTGGTAGCAGGTCCGGGAATTTGGTGTCCAACACAACCCCAATTACCGGAAACAATCACAACACCAAGGTTATCCCCCTTGTTGGTATCCGGCAGACCAAAGACAAGCCGACAGAAGGCACGCATGGTCTTCAGATACGAGCTACGACGCTCAAAACTCAAAGTATAGATCCCGAACACATCCTTTAGTTCGATCGATATTCCGGCCAACTCCGATAACCTTTGAATACCGTTTAGGGTACGGTAACCATTCAGCGCCAATTGGGCCGGAGCAATCTGGACGGCCTCAAAGAACGAAGCCACCCACTTACTGAAAGGAAGTCTCAAACCCCCAGTAAAGAATGCCGAGGAAAGTACAGCTACCTCACCGGCAGGAACAAACCCCAACACCTCGTTGTCAGATATCGCAAGCCAAACATGTATGTCATCGGGTATTCCGGCAAGCTTCTTAAAATCCTTTTCCACAAATGGGCCCACTTGGGCCAGGCATTGGGTCAAAATTTCCTATCCAAACATCATCCAAGCTCCATCAGTATACTAACCAAACACACAAACCACAACAACATCAACATAACGAAACCCCCCCTGCTACAATTAACCAGAAACCCTACGTTTTACTACCATCCCAATCAATGTAAATCCAGTACATAACTAAATATCGTCAGACATATATAGACAACCAAGACCAGTTACTAACGCCACATCTACGACCACAACAACAAATCAAATACCAGTCCTAAAACAAAAGAACATAATAATAACAAAGCACTTACAGTTGTCATTCTGAGCAGACAGGTGCGAAAAGAAGCAAATATATCGACGATACAACGAAACCCTAGATCGAGCAGCAGCACGTTTTTCCTTTTTGGCGGGAAGAATATAATTTAGAGAGAGACAAATATTTTCTTCAGCAAAATTATGTGATAAAAACAAAAGGGATTACTTGGCACAGTAAAAAGGAGTGGAGTCACGAAAAGAATAAAATAATAACCACCTTTTCGTGTGACAGAGGTTTACCTTTTTTCCAACCATAGATAAGTCAACAACCGCTGCTATTTTTAACTTATAAACGCTCCAGATTTTGCCACGTCAGCGCATATCCCACTACCCAAGGCAATTCACATCATTACACCTAAATAAACGGCCAGTGGACCCTACCACGACAAGCTTCCAGCATACGCTACCAATAATATCCCCGATTAAGATCCTCGACGCCCAACCATTCCTTACCGAAAGGACACACCAAACAAGGTGGACGGAGACCGTTTCTAGCTTGACGGCATTAAGCATCAAGTCTAACAACGCTCTCCGGGGGATAACCGGGCACATTGCTCGGTGTGTACTGAAACATCATATGTTAGACATAAAGGCAAAGTGAACAAGAAATAAAACAGAATAGACAGAATCAAGTGTAAAGCAAAAGTTTTATTCATCCACAAGGGGGAAAAACACAAAAATACAACCAAAGAGAATTTTTACAAGAAAATACACCATCCTACTTCTTAGAACTACCCCCCATATCGGCATCCTTCTTCACCAAGAGCTCCTCCAGACGCTCTTTCTCCCTAATCAAACGAGCAATCGCCATCTCAGCCTGCTGCAAGGAGTAAGACTGAGACTTGCATTTTTGCTCGGCTTTGAAACGAGTAATGCCCTCCGCATCCCAATATTGTTTAAACCTCCTCACTTCAGTATGAGCACACTTGAGATCATGTTTCAGCCATGACATCTCAATCTCTTTTAGCTGAAGAGGAGTCAAATCCTCCTCCCCAAAACCAGGGGGACGGGGTAGCAAGAAGGTAGGCTCCTCTTCCAGAAGGGCTTTCTTTTTGGAGGCAGATCTAGTAATGGGAGCCATCTCAAACAAAAGCAAGTTAGAGGAAACAAAAATTATCAACAAGAGAGCGAAAAGAAGATTGGATAATGAAGTACAAGCAATAGGGAGCATTTATAGAGAGTCAAAGGGCACAAAGCGCGAGGTATCGCAACGGTTCACAAAACAAAATGACGAGATACGAACAGATATATCTGATTCAAAAACAGGAAATACATCAGAAAACCAGCCCAATCTAACTAAGGACCAATGAGTGGAAAAACCGAACTGCCAGACCGAGAGAAAGCAAAACGAGCAGAGCAGTTCAACCGAGCTTGGTAGGAATCATTCATGGCAATCAAATTTTCGTTCTCCGCGGAGAGTTCGGATTTCTCCCTAGTAAGAACCATGACGCGCTCCTCCAGCCGAGCATTCCTAACCATCATGTTAGCTAGGCCTTGAGGGGAGTTATCGAACTCGTCTTGAGCATGGTCCCAAATTTCCTCGGCATCATACCAGGAGTTAGCCAGATGATTCCTCTGTAACAACAAGTGATCGAGCTGACGACTCAAGGCCAAAATCTCGGTCCACTTCACCGTCTCTTCGGGATGAGAGCTGAACAAACTCAAGGCCAAAATACCATACTCCTTCTCAAGTCTCGCCATTCGACGACGGACCCGGGATAACTCAGTATCCAAGCCCTTCATCTGAGCATGATATCTCACCACAGGTTCAGACATTCTGGGAAATTGTTATAGTACAGAAGAAAATAAGTGGATGAGGGAGAAACAAGCAATAAAAGAAAAATGAGAGATGATAACTACTAAAGAAAAGAGAAGTACTTATAGAACGAAGATAGTATGATATTTTATGACATTATTTGGGAACTTGCACATTTCCTGACATATTCGGGAGCATGCATATTTCCTGACCTACTAGGGAGAATGCACCTATGTTCGACAGTGATCCATCTACTGACATCTGATGCTACAGTACAGAAATAAATAAAGACAAGATATTCAAAGATCCAGATTCCAGAAAAACGACAAACCACAGGTGCAATATAAAAAGAAGTGCAAAAATAAAGGGGCAAAAATACTTTTCATTAATAAAGATGGAATACATCATTGTTCATTACATCAAAAGACAATCTATTACATTGAGGTATAGTACATCCGAGGATTACATCAAAAGAAAATCTACTACATTGTGTGTTGAGTTGTGGAGCCAAATGAGTAGACAACATGGCCGAAGAAGATCAACTATATCAGCAGACCAGACGAACAGCAGGTGACGAAGGAAAGAAACATAAAAAGAAAACAAAAAGGGAAGAAAGAAGCGAAGAGGAGGAACATAAATAAGAAGTGAAAAGAAAGAAGAGGAAAATGAAAAGTGACAAAAATCCTAGAAGTAACACAAAATCCTTAGGATCACATGATTAATTGTTACGTCGTAGTGGTGAAAAAGAGGAAGAGGAAGAAATGAAGGAAACTGAGAAAAAGAAAAAGAAAAAAGGGGGAGGCTAGGGGGAAGTTGATCGGTATCGATGAGATGGCCCGGCAGAGACATCCCTGTCCCTCAGTGTCGGGTTCCCCCTTAGCACCTCATTCTCTTCGACTAGAGCCCGACGAGCACGTCGGCAATAATCCAGTTCGGATCTTAGCCAAGTTAATTCCCGGATCATCTCGGAGTGATGATGACGCATCACCTTCAACTCCTCCTCGGCATCCTTCAACAGCCTTTGTACATGGCCATAGGAGGCTTCAAAAGCCCGCACTTGCGAAGCTAACGCTGATTGGGTGAAAGGACAAGACATCTTAAGGAAATTATAAGATGAAGATCTGTATATAGGGGAAGATAATATGATAAGGGTTGTGAATATAACCATGCTTTAAGCAGGTATTTATAGATCAATTAGATGAGGGCTGGTATTGAGAGTCGCAACCGTTCGCCAATGGGTTCTAAGAAGCGATGGCAATTAAAAGATGTGTCTGTTCAAGAAAAAACGTTTGGATTCCCAAAAGGCTCTGAAAAAGCGTGGGTAATTAAAAGCCACTCTTGTTCAAAAAAACGCTTGGATTTTTACCAATATTTAAAGGGGGTAAGTCATAATGGCAGCGAAACACGTGTCATTTTGGGGAAAGGCAGCAGTTCAAATAAATATCTAAGATCTTTTGCACAGAGCTCAAGAAAACTCTGGTGAATAAGATTTTTATGCACAAGGCTCAAGAAATCCCATTGGTCCCTAGATACAGAGATTAAGAAGATCCAGTGGATAAGGTCAAACACCAGGCCCAAGAAAAAGCATTAATGAAGCCACAAGCATGCCCAGTCAAATAAATTGTATTGGGAAAGTAATATTTATTGATTGATTGATACTTTATTACAGGAGGCAGTCAACATAAAGGAAATACAATAAAAATAATAAAATCATTTCATGGGAGGGCCTGTGTCGTCATTTCGGCTTCCCCTTTGACCGAGCATACACTTCCTTAAGGGCCAGTTTGTAAGCCCTCTTGGAAGCAATGTGCCTATTTCTAGAAGCCTCAAGCTCTTTGATCCGAGCATGAGCCCAAATATTGTCGATCAGAGACTTCTGATATTCACTCTCCATGGCCTCCAAGCGCTCGTCCATCTCGTCAGCTCGGTGAGCCTCCATGGTTAAAAAGGCAACCCTCTTTTCGAGGATACGAGCCTTCCTAACCTCCTCCTCGAGATGGGTAACGTATTCACGAAGGTTGTCACCACTATCTTCACGAGGAGAAGCCATTTGTACGATAATAAAGAATGAGTTGCACCAAGAATACAGGGACGGTCCCCTTTTATAGAAAGAAACAAGGGATAGATCAAAGGTCATCTCGAAGAAAGACAACCTCTTGAACTTCCCAAGAGCATTTATGGCTAACTACAGCAGTACAAGTCCAATTAAGTCATCCCATAAGGTATCAAGAAGATAAACAGACAAGAACAAGGATAGGGAAATATTTTATTAATTTCAAAAACTTCGATTACAACTGAGGAGAAGACTCCCCATTCAAAAGAAATTACAACAGAAATCACAAAAGACTAATTATTTCGAGGAAGAGCCTTCTTCATCTTCATCCGAACTCGGTTTAGACCGAGCATGCAACTTTTTGAAGGCAAGCTTATAGGCCCTTTTTGTTGCCTTCTGCTTAGCCAGACAAACCTCGAGCCTCTTTATACGCTCGAAGGCCCAATCCCGATCGACCATCATCACATGATGAGCAGAATTCATGTCAGACAACCTTTTCTTGTAGTTTGAAACCTTGGCCACGAGTTTCTTATTCGCGGTGCGAGATTTCGTGACCTCGGTTTCTAAATAAGAAATATAGTTAAAAGAGCTCTCACCAGTAGAACCAGAGGAAGCCATTACGTCACAAGCAAAGTAGTAGTAAAATGCATGATTATGGAGGGGGCACACCCCTTTATAGGAGTTTTCCTCGAAGAAAGATATTAGGATGGGTAACTACAAATGGGCCCCCCTGGGAACCGTCATGAGTCTATTGCGTTTCTCGATGAAGCATTGGGAACGACAAGACCGAAGTAATATCCTTGACAGACCGAGCATGACTCCCTCGACATGGAAAACCATGCCGAGGAAGTCAGGGAGCACTTGATAGGACATAAAAATTGGACCCGAATATTCTATTCGGGTAATAATCAATCCACTTTATAAATGGGTATCCAACGCTTAAATGGGTCATCACATGCCTTTTCATCATAGAATAAGGTTGTTATTATCAAAAGACCAAGCCCACTTAACTAGGGATCCATATCTGAAAAACCCCCTGAGATGAAGATATTTGTCAACATTCTAGAAGGCATAGTTGCCTATAAATAGCCAACTACCCCTCATAGAAAACCCCCGAGAAAATCTATTCAAAAATTATAGAGAGAAGTTGAGAAAAGAGAAAAACTAGTCAAAGCTTATCCAATCAAGAAACAAACCGAACAGAGAAAGAGCCGAGCATCGAAGAAGAAGGAGAACGACCAAGATAAGAGTTTAAATAGTCAAATCGAGCGCAATTGTAGTAAATTAATAATAATCCGAGCAAGTATAATAATCTGAGCAAGTGTAATAATCCGAGCAAGTGTAGCAATCCGAACAAGTGTAATGACCTGATCAATAATAAAGACCAAGAAGTGTTCGTTATTTACAGCTAATTTATCATTATTTTATTGTTGAAAAGTCTAACGCGACCGACCAAAGTTATGACTTTATAAAAAATGTTAACTGAATATGTATAATAGATAATCTGCTGTGTGTTGTGGTGATACATGTTATAAGCTTAAAATAGAAAAAATGTAAAATAGATATACATATGAGCTGTGAATGCTGGCATTTTAAATTTTAGTTTAATCTTGTGATTATTTTGATTAACTCTCTTATTATACCGTCCAAGTATTTCTTTTTTAGCCAAGCTTGTAATTTATTTAAAACTACAGGACCGTCCAAGTTAAAGAATTGGTTACTGATCGTCTATTCCTTCAATTTCATTCAACATAGCATCTATAAAAAAAAAATCTCGCCGTCTGGCTTGTCTAACCAGAGAATTCAACTTGTAAGTAGCTTTAAATTTTAAATTAGTGTTTTTACTTTTCTGTAATTCTATTTGCTTGATACTTTGAACTTCACTTTTAATTAGGGACAGTCAGTCAGCTCAAATATACTTCTCTGTATACACTTCAAGTAGTTATTACCATAATAATTTAATAATTGCGCATAATTTATGAATCAATCAGTTTTTTTTTTTAGATTTAGTAGTAAGTTAAATGTAAATATTAGCTAATTTTGGATTAATTAAATGGTTATCAGTGTCGTTGTTCTTTTAGTTTCGTTCAATGCGCAATCGCAAGTCCTGTTGGAATTTGGTAAGCTTAATTTTATATATTACGGAAGTAACTATAAATATCGTGCTTTGGGTCAATTCTTTATTTCTTTAACAAGAAAATGAAGTTTCTGTTAAGAACTAGATGCTTATCGAGTGTTTGACAAAAGATTCTTGTTCTACATGGACTTTTGCGGTTGCATATCAAGTTCAGAAAAACTTGTATGATTTGGCGATATTTCAGCCTAATAATCTGATTTTCAGAAGCTAAATAATCTGACTGTCCAAACGCCCACATATTTTAAAAATCTAAAAATCAACTACAAAATCTGTTGCCAAACGGACCCTTAATCTTAAATTTTCGTTTTATTTTTCTGAATTTTGTTTTGTTTGATTGCTTTGAACTTCACTTTTAATTAGGACAGTCAGCTCATATATACTTCTCTGTATACACTTAAGGAAGTTATTACCATAATAGTTTAACTATTTGGCATAATCTAGGAAGCACCTATACGGGTATGGGTACGGTACGGTACGAGTACGAGAATACGTCGACTTTAAAATTTTAACGGTACGGGTACGGCAAATTGTTAATGTAATTTATACAACCTCCGAATGAAATAAAAAGAGAACAATAGAGAAAATAACTCAAAACACTATTTAAATGTCTCATATATACCTCATGATATCTTATTATTGTATATGAGCATCTTAAGTGTACACCTAATTATATATTCTAATTCATTTATTTTGTTGTTAAATAAGTAAGTACCCATGCAGTATCCAAGTACCCGGTATTCGGGTAAGTACCCGGTATGGGTACGTTGCCATTTTCGAAGTACCTGTGCTTCATAGGGCATAATTGACTTATGAATCAATCAGTTTTTTTTAGATTTAGTAGTAAGTTAAATGTAAATAGTAGCTAATTTTTGATTAATTAAATTCTTATCAGTGTCGTTGTTCTTTTAGTTTCGTTCAATGCGCAATCGCAAGTCCTGTTGGAATTTGGCAAGCTTAATTTTATTTATTACGGAAGCAACTATTAATATCGTGCTTTGGGTCAATTCTTTAACAAGAAAATAAAGTTTCTGTGAAGAACTAGATGCTTATCGAGTGTTCGATAAAAGGTTCTTTTTTTACATCGAAATTTGGGGTTGCTTATCAAGTTTTAGGAAACTTGTATGATTTGGTGGTATTTTGGATCTAAATGTAAATAGTGGCTAATTTAGGATAAATTAAATGGTTATCAGTGTTGTTGTTCTTTAGTTTCGTTCAATGCGCAATCACAAGTCCTATTGTATTTTGGCAAGCTTATTTTTTTTTTATTACGGAAGAAACTATAAATATCGTGATTTGAGTCAATTATTTATTTAGCAAGAAAATGAAGTTTCTGTGAAGAACTAGATGCTTATCGAGTGTTCGTTAAAAGATTCGTATTCTACTTGGACTTTTGCGGTTGCATATCAATTTTAGAAAAACTTGTATGATTTGGTGGTATTTTGGATCTAATTGTGTATTCCCGAACAAAAGCAGGCTCAAATGGAGGCAATTAATGGAGAGGATCCGGCATCAGATGAGCAAATGACCACTGTTTCTAAGCATCACTTCGGTAGTAACGGGGAAACTTTTTCAATTTCCGTCATTGAGGTATTTATCAAAATTTGTTGAATTACTTTACGAATTATGTGATCAGAAATGAGTAATGAGGGTAGATAATATCCTTGATGGGAAACACACAATTGAAATGTTAGAATTTGTAACCTCGGTTCCTTCCATTTGGTTTTATCCAAGACTGGAACTGAATTGTTGCCAAAGTTTTCGTTTCACTATGTCAAGATAAGAGAGAAGGCAATGGGTTTCCAAATTGCTGAAATTAAAAAACGGAAGCTCCTAAGATTTGTTTTGAGTTACTATCTTGCATTTTTTGTGGCCCTTGATTGAATTATGCAATTAATAATTATTGGTCCTACCAAGTTTTTTATATGAACACAGCATACTCGTAATATCTTGTTGGTAATATAGATTTTTTTTGTCTTTTTGGTTACAACTGTTTGGCAAACATGTCTTTTGGTTTCCTTTTCACCTATAAAAAAGTAAAAAGTGGGGGCTAAAAACTGAAGCCCATAAAAAGTTAAAATGATAACCAACAAGGAAAGCACCAACTGTCTACTAAATGCTATCTTAGTTTCCCCTTTCGTCACCTGAAAAGAGAATTTGAATCGAACAGTAAGAATGCATAATGAAACTGGTCAGATTAGTTAGATTTTTGTGGTAGCCTATGCATTAGTTATTGTATACTAGCCTCTTTAGAATTTAAGGGTATTCTAAACTTTTGATTTAGGTAGAACCTAGCTTTATCTTAATCAAACCCGGATCTAATTTTGATAATTACAGTTCTCTGTCTTCTCTTTTCATGTTTCTTTACTCTTAATCAAATCCTAATAACGTGAACAGTTTTTTTTTCCCTCTTAATTTGGACTCAAGAGTATGAAAGAAGACTATGGGCTATTTGTATGGCCATGCAGCGTTGTCCTCGCAGAATATGTTTGGCAACAAAGATTGCGATTTTCCGGGGTTAACGTGGTTGAGGTAACGTTGAAACTTCATTCACAATACTAAAACTACAAATGTACGGATACTATGTATGAGGTCATGTATCTAAGTTTTTATAATGCAGTTGATGAGATAATGTTGTACATGTATAATGTTAAGCTTTACAGCTTGGAGCTGGAACATCCTTGCCTGGACTTGTTGCTGCTAAAGTTGGTTCCGATGTTATGTTAACTGATGATGCAAACAAGCTAGAGGTATGACGAGTATTTTTTTTTAGCTTCACAACTTATGTTTTTGTGTTACGAAAAGTGTTTGCCATTCGTATGATTATTCGGTATCAATGGATATATGTACCAGGGTAGATTATTGGGCCATGGCGATTCTAGTATGCCTTCATACTAATTTTTGCTTATCAAGTCTTGGTATATTCTTTATTTAGCCATTTCACTAATAACTGATTGAATTCTTTCCTTTATTGCTCCTTTCATCTTCTATCAATTCTTTTTTGGTTTATGATTTTTTTTCCAAAGTTGGGTTTTGGGATCTCAGTTGATTGGAACTATAATTCGAAAATACGACTTCAAAAAAAGGGACTTTCATTGGTCAAAACTTGGACACTTTCATTGCCCAATACCTGAGTGTCCAAGTAAAAAGGGATTTTCATTGCCCAATACCTGAGTGTCCAAGTAAAGGGACTTTCAATTGCTAAAAATCGTATGACCGTCAAGTGTCTTCTACTATCTTTTAGCAATTGATATTTTTAACCAAGTGAATGTAATTCTTTTTACTTGAACACTCAGGTATTGGGCAACATGAAAAGAGTATCTGTTTTGAACAACCTCCACTGTAAGGTAACATCTTAATTCTTTTTTTCTTTGTTCCAAGTGAAAACTTAATTATACATGGGCAATGCGATTTCGTTCAAGGATAAGAATCAATGTTGGTCTCTATTAGTTCTGAATATTGCTTGCTTTGAGACCTGGAACCATCTTGACTTATCTGAGTTCCCTTTTCACATAAATGTTTTAACAGTTCTTGAAATATTATTAAAGAGCATACGTACTCTAATATATTTTTGGTTAAGCCAGATTTGTTACAACTGTGTTGGATTTTTTTGTAGGTAATGGGTCTTACATGGAGCGTATGGGATGAGCCTATCTTCGAGTTGAGTCCAAACATTATTCTTGGAGCTGATGTGTTATATGACACAAGTGGTATGGCCGAATTTACTGTTATATCTTCACCTCTGTTATGTTTCAGATCTAAAAGTCTGAAAATGATGTTTCTTTTCCATGAATTTGCAAGCCTTTGATGATCTATTTTCCACCGTGGCATTTCTACTACAAAACTCTCCGGGTGCTGTTTTCATAACAACTTATCACAATAGAAGGTAATGAACATGATCTTGTTCTAGTTGCGAGCTCAAATTTTGGTAAAATACTATTCTTTTACTGGAATATCATTGGTTTTGTATTTGGATGCAGTGGACATCATCACGTTGAGTTTTTGATGGAGAAGTGGAAACTGAGGTGCAACAAGCTACTTGATGGTTTTTCGTTCATGCCACATGATAAAGCAGCTGGGCTGAGTGGTAATATTCAATTAGCTGAAATAGTTCTGCAAATTAAACCAGCCATGTAGCAGGTATAATTAATTAGCAATTTTTTTTTTTAAGTTCCAATTATGATGATCAAGTATGAGATGCAAAATCACACATTGAGTTACAGTTCTTTTGTTGTTCTTGCTTTATTTTTGTTCTTAACTGAAATTAGGAGATTCAGTTCTCTTATGGGAACATGTAGTCTCTTTATTCTTTTTCCTAAGCTGCAACATATTCTAATATAACCAATGTAATAAACAATGTGTTAAATATAGCTTAATTTACTTAGTTTAGAATGCTTTTATGACTGTGGGTATTCTGTATGGTAGTTGAAATCAATGTTTTAAATAGCGTTATCGTTATCGTTATCGTTATCGTTATCGTTATCGTTATCGTTAGCGTTATCGTTAGCGTAGCGTTTTTTCGAGAGAAACGCTAAAATCGCAAATAGTGTTGCTATTTTGCGGTGTATTTTTTTTTGCCTAAATACATATAAATATAGCATTAAATTCAGAACATCTAATAAAAATTAACTAAATATATATAAAAAGTTGTAACTAATAATTACAAAATGATTGTAGTTTAGATGTCAGAGCATTTACTTTGTTTGCAAGAGTTTTGAGGTTTGATTCTCTTTAGCCTCCAATAATTTCATTAAAATTTTGACCAAAAAAAAAAATAAAAAAAAATTTGGACTGAACCGCTATAGCGTAAATAGCGTTCCTATAGCGCGAATTTAGCGTTTTTCCATCCAAATAGCGGTTTATCATAGCGTTTTTCGGCCGAAAAACGTTATTTCGCGAACTATAGCGCGCTTTTTAAAATAATGGTTGAAATACACAATTACCGCACCTGAATCCGTTATTTTATATATGCGCAATCAAGGTCAAATATAATCATGTATTCATCACTTAGATAAGTATGCATGTTAATATTAGGGACAAGACCTATGTTGTCCAGTATTTGAATTAGTGTCTACAAAATCAGCTGTGTGTTTTATTTATTTCTTTGGTTTATTCGCAATTAGGACCCTCGGATTTTCCTAATTGTGAATACGGACGCTATAGTTTGTTAAAAACTAGGCTATGCCTCTTTGTTTTCATTAATTCGATAAGAGATAGGGATGCTTAAAGGCTCTTGTTTATTCATGTTCATTGCGGTGAGGGTACGAAAACCCCAACTTGATCGTGTTGTACCGTGAATAACCTAAGAGGCCGACCTTAGTCAATCATTATTGACACATGATATAATTGTTACTCCCGGTCAAACAATTAGATTCATGAATTCTTTTGCCTTCCAGAAAGTTGAATGTTTAATATTTAAGAATGCCGATAAGGAATGCTTGTATGCGCTGTCTCAATATTTCACCTTGTCCTTTGCAATAGTCGGGGTTTTATACCTTTTGTTACCTTCTTTTCTTCACTCTTTTCTCTTTTGTAACTTGGTTTATTAATTTTCCTTTTTTATACCTTGATTTCTACATTTTTTCATTTTTGGTCAATTTTGACTTTTTTTTCCAAACTTTCAAAAAACCCGCAGCATAAAAGGCATGTGTCCAAGTTTCGGTGATCTAAAATTGACCCAAAAAAGAAAAAAAAAAGTAGAAACCAAGGTAAAAATAAAATAAAATAAGAAACCAAGGTATAAAAAGGCAAAAAATAAGAAACTAAGGTAAAAAAATAAAAAAATAAAGAAACCAATGTACAAAAGAGAAAAAAATGAAGAAACGGAGGTACAAAATGATATTAAACCCCAATAGTCGAGATAGTATTATCATTTCTAACTAAAAAGGGTGTGATATTCTGTATATTGGTTTGTGCGACATCCTCTTGTATATCTGTTTTCTTAGCTACAGATGATTATAAGTTGCTATGCATTAAAAAGTATTACGTGTTGTTGTGATCTGAATAAGAATCTTGCTGAACCAAAAGTTTCTCCTTGAGTACGTTCTCTGATTAATAACATGATTTTTTTCTGGCATTTGTTTATCTGCCATGTTTTGGTCACAAGTTATCCGTTGCCTTTTGTCATTTGATATATATTCTCCTGCTCTGTGTACTTGTATATTCAAATCGATGAGATACACTAATTTTGGGTAAAGCTTGAAAATATAGTTTCGTAAGCAAGCCCTGCCTATTCTTAAAGAGAACTGTATGTACATTTTATTCTAATTTAATTTGAACAACATAACTTTTAAGTTTTATCTGTTTCAAGATTGTGCATGTAATTTTATTTATGATTTAATTTATCTAAAAACGTTTTATACAAAATTGTAACGGTGAGTCCCACGCACACAAATAGACGGGACGGCACCACAAACACCGTCACTGCATACCATAAATGCAAGAGCTCACAAATTCTACAACTACGGTAATCGATGTATAAGAAGAAATATAATGACATTCTACAACGGGATAAATTAAATAAATTAAATAACATCAACACACATCTATAGCATACATGGACTTCTCACGCCACCCACCCCAGTCCGTAAGATAGGTCATTCCCTATCCCTTCAGCCGTCTTCTGTCCCCGGAATTAGGGAGATACAGAGACCATTGCAACATAAAAGTAGATTTATAGTGCGCACTTGGACCTCTCACGCCACTCGTCCCAGTCCGTAAGACTAGTCATTCCATATCCCTTCGGCCGTCTTATGTCCCCGGAATTAGGGAGAGACATAGACCATTGCTAACATAAAAATAAATATAGTGCACACTGGGACCTATCACGCCACTCGTCTCAGTCCGTAAGACGAGTCATTCCCTAATACCTCGGTCGTCTTCTGTCCCCAGAATTAGGGAGAGACAGAGACCATTGCCATTACAGCTAAATCACAAGGCCTCGGCCAATAATATAAAATCATCCAATTAACACAATCTCATACGTATAAATATTAAGGCCTCGGCTAATAATATTATACTATTCAAATAACATCATCTTATACGTCACTTACGTAATACAACATAACACATAACCACATGTACTAAATTCACAACTAGCCAAACGCTATAACAACATAAAATCACTTTCAGGTATTTTGACAAACACTTTATATGCATAAACTACAATTCACCATTATTCAACATAAATTTATCCAATTTCATCAATAATTACATAATCACATAATCAACGCATAACAACACGCAAACCGGTCCATATTCTCATCAATCCGAAATTAATTTATCTAAGGTCTCAACCTCTACTATTCAAATAAATAGAATTAAAAGTATAGCAACTAACTCCAATTGTCAATTTAAGAACATAATGAATTTAAAAGATAAAAACCCTCAATTTATAATAAACACAAAATTTAATCCTAACATACACCATCGTCTAGTCGCAATGGATAACCCTCGTTACATTAGAGCGTAGAGATGCTTCCGATAAGAACCCGCTAGCGTGGTTTCTTCTTCTTCTTCCTAGGCTTTGGAATCTCACTTTTTCTCTATTTTCTCTTCTATTTTGCTGGTTTTTAGGTTTTAAAGAATGAAAAGTGGGCTGATTTTTGGTTTGGAAAAACTGTTTTTTGAAAGATTGTGAAAGCGAACTATTTGGTCCCCAAAGTTCTAAAAGCTAACTTTTAATCAAAATTATTAATAAACTACTCAATAATACAAATCTTTAGAAGCAAACCTCTTGGGTCCTTTTTATTAATAAAAATAGTAACAGGTTTTTAAAATAAAGTATTTTGGAAGAGTTTCGGTTTTTGGGTAAAAATTAGTCGAGTGACCGGTTTTTGGTAAAATTTTGTATAAAACGTTTTTGGATAAATTAAATCATAAATAAAATTACTTATAAAAATACGGGATGTTACAATTAACACTCCTTAAAAGAATTTCGTCCCGAAATTTACTCTCTAAACAACTATACCCAGAAAATGATAAACGTACAATAAGACCATAAGAATTTAAACCTCAACTCGTGTCATAATAAAAATAAAATAAAATATCCAGGGTTCACAACCCGTAACAACTCCATAACATAAACACATGAACAACATGTAATAATCTCCAATAACGTAAACACCTATATGTAATATCAATCATAATATTCACAGCCTGTAACAACTCCATAACATAAATACATGAACATAATAAAAAACAACTCCGTAAACTCTATGCATTACAACTAAAATAAATTCTAAACTCCAGACGTTACAGTGCAAATGAGTAATACTTAACTATTAACTAACTTATTTTCGAAGTTCCCTAATCAATACGTCCAGAACTGTTTTGTGCACAAAATTGGCATTAACCATACATTGGAAGATCAAGAAAATGTCAGAATTACACAACATATTACCAAATTTCTTTTCAAACTTGAATAGTATATTCATTGTTGACATGCACCAAGAGACCAGTTTTCTCACCAAAACCAGTACTATAGCTGTATCTGAAAGCTACTGTTAACCCTTGATCAACGTTTTACACAAAAGGAAATTTATTACTACAAACGGTCTATAATATATGCTGCTACTCGATTGCAGCTTTCAATTAGCTGCAATGACTGTTTAAGCTACATATGGAACTCCATAAACGTACCTCAGATATCGTTTGCATCATGAAAATTAAACTAATACCTCTCTTTGCTCATTTTTCCCCAAACTTTATCGTATTACCACCACTTAGACTCACCCTTATGCTTGTTTATCCTGTTTAACACCCCATCAATGGCGACATCAAAAGCATCCTTAACCCCGACTAAACCTTCATTAGGCTTGGCATATGTAAGTCTGGGTATGTACTCGATCACTTTCTCCCTCATCGCTCTCACTTTTTTTTTGCTGATCTTCTCGAGCTCCTTTCTTATGGACATCCCTTTCTTAACCGCATTCCGGTCAAGAAAAACGGAGTAACTTCCCGGTTCTCCTGGTAAGAACCACTCGTATTGAAAGTATGTGGTTCGTTTCCAGAAGAACACAGGGATTGAACCCGCTACCATACAGTCAAAGATTGACCGCCTCGTGAAGCTGTCTCCCCTGGGTTGTAGACAGAAATCCGATTTCAAGAACGTCGAGAGAATCTCTGTCGTCCCGTTGGCACACTTCGACTTGTCACAATCGATGAGGTGGCACGAGCTCGACTCGTTTATACATTGGTTTAACAGTAAACCTCGAAAGTCGTCGTTTATGAATCTACGAGTCGCCCCAGCAAAGCTGAACAGGGTGGGGCGTTCGTGTCCCCGGACGAAGTTCTGCCAAGTGGCTAAATCCTGTGGCGTTCGAGGGTGGAACCCGGTAGGGTAGGGTACCCCTACGTCGAAATAGTCCCATGGGTTCCGTTCTATTAATAAGCGAGTGACGTTTTTCATCTCTGGCATGAATATGCATCGGGATCCCCATGAGCTCTCCTTGGAGCGTCGGAAATCCCACGTGATCCTACCCATTGAGATAAAATGATCCCAGCCGTCAGATTTTTGCCAGGACGGCCGGGACCCAAGCCATGCCAGCACGGCCTGACAGTGTTGGTCGCGGTCCACTGGGCCATAGTTTTCCCAGAGGTATTTACCCACCGCCAACCCGGCATAGAAAGGTATGTAGAACGCGGTAGCCATGTTGGGATCCTGAGTGAGGCACTTATGGTGCATAATTCGGTTATGGTAGATTATCTCCAGGGCGAATTGGTCCGTCCAGTGCCATGTGCCTGACAGACTGTCAGGCACGTGGCCTTTGAGTCCATAAGCTTCAGGGCCGAAACCGCTATTGGAGAATGCCTGGCAGCTGGACGACCATGGGTTGAGCTCATGGCATTTCCGTAGTAACTCGGAGTTGAACTCCGGAGGGAGCTTGTACACGTAGATTTTCCCGAGGGGGCAGGTGTTCTCAAGTGCCAAGCGGGATTTGAGATGAGAATGATTTGGGAGGGAACGGACGGTGAAGATGAGGAGGATTTGAAGGAGAAGGACGGTCAGGATGAGCCAGGTGCGGGGGTGGCAGCTAGAGTGCTTGCGCGAGAGTAGTACCAAGTCTTGGGACTTAGCTTGTCTTTTCGGGGTTTGCGGAGGGGCATTTTCGGAAATTGGCATCATTTTATTTCAAAGGAATTAAAGAGGTTTTGAGGAGATTTTTTTCTCTCGCATACTATACCGTGGAACGAGTCTTATATCACAAAGTTGGTAACATTAGTCGGTACATTTGTCATTAGTTATATTTTGAGAAACAAAAAAAATGAGTCATATTAGCTGTAATAGAAAATTTGATAATGGGTAAAAAGACAAACCGCAACCGCTTAAGGAAGTTAAATGGGACCCAAATAGTCCAAATTTAGAACAGGCTAAAATACAAATTTTCCCCAAGGCAAACTAAAAGATGAACACCACTTTCTGGTTCCGCTAAATCTTTGGCACATTCTTTACAATATTTGTACACGTGTTTGGATACGTTAAGTGGTTAAATTTGCTGATTTCTGATGATTTGTTCTTCTATTTGATGACATAATTTTAGTTGGGAAGACACTGATGAACAAATTCTTGAGTATAAGTTGTTCGGACGATTGGATTCGTGTTGATATTGTGGTCTTCGTTGTTTATAAATCATAAATGCAACAAAATTACCACACAAAAAATGATAAACAGACGTGTTTGTTTTCAGAATAATATAAGAGAGTATAATTTATAACTAGGTACTATTAGTGAGATAGATAATACCATCATATATGTGGTATTAGTTATACTATCTTATTATCATAAATTATATTATAATTAGTATTATCACTTATATAATACTCAATGCAATTTGTGTAAAAAAACGATACTAATAATTTGATACCACTTCTTAGGAGTGAATACTTTAGAAATCCTTCAGAGTGTTGTTGGAAAAAAGAGAGTCAGAAATGGGGTTTTGTTAAGTTGCGCACAACAAAGAGTAGGTTAAAGTACTAAATAAAAGGAAAAAAATACATTTTTTTGGAATGAAATTACTTTTTTTGGAATAGACTAACATATAACATACGAAAACAAAACTTTAGGTGTTTGACTAGTTAATGTTTTTCAGTAGTGTATACAATAATGTTTTTCAGTACTACAACATATCCTAGACATCATGTTAGGGTTTATTTATTGTAAACCTCATGATTAATGGGTCATTGTTCTTTTTGTATTTATGTTACTCTTATAGGAGTAAGACTGGAACGTATTTTAAAATGTTAAAACTTGTAAACTTAGTTAATGAGATTAAGTACTTTTTTAAAGAGTGACGAGAACTTCTCACAGAATCACTCAATCCAATACTAGCTACTCTCTCTCAAGTATCCGTAACTACGGAATTCTGATGAAATTCGGTATGTTAGTGCTCGTAGGTCTTGCATCAAATGAGTTTAACCGTTAAACAACCATAAAAGTGGTTGTGTGTAGTTGTCACGAAGGAAAATGTAAGCCGAAAATGGCGAGTGGATGTCGGCACCCCCTCGTCCGGACCGATATCAACTCCACAGCAGGCGATCCGGGCCTGTCAACCATGGGTAACGCGTCACCCCGGATCTTGAGGGGCCGGACCGTGTCTAGGCCGGCCCGGAGAAGCTTGTCGAGCACACTTCCCCAATTAATGTTGCTGCTCACTTGGGGGACCCTTTATGTGTTTCATCGACGTGGCCCAATCACAGGCCAGCTCCTGTGGGCCCCGGGAAAGGACAGTACCATTGTCAGAGTCATATATGACCTGAAGCCGTTGGATCAACATTAGACAGTGCAGTGATCCAAGGGCTAATACACCTCTGATCAGACTATAAATACCCCCACTAATACCAATTAGGAGGGGACACACAAAAAGACAGAGAGGAGAGATAAAGCTAAAACAACCCGGACCACTAGAATATCAACCGTGACACATGACGCCACGACTTGTAACCGGACCAATCCCTCACCCTTAACTATATTCCTACCTTCAGTCTATACCGATACTGACTTGATCGTTGGAGAGGGAAAACCTGGTACCAACCCTGGGCCCCTGTTCGTTTCTTGTGCAGGCATAGAAGAACACCTCGCCATTGAAGGAGACATCAACCACCTCGGACACCTTGGAAGATCGGAGCCGACGCGAATAAAATATATAAGCCGAGCTTGGGAATAAAATCAGGCTCGCCAATTGGCGCCGTCTGTGGGAAAGTAGCGTGCTAGCTCCGACAATCCGTTTTCAAGGAATAATGACAGATAATGATCACTACGAGAGCCCACCCCCACGGCAAGTCCCGGCATTTGGAATGCCGAGGACCCTCTCTTTTGGCACGTCGGGAACTGCGCCTGAGAGGCAGCCTACTCCGCTCAATGCGGTCCAGGGGACGCCCCGGTCGCGCGACGAGCTGACTCGCATGATGTTAGAGATCCATGAGAAGGAACTCCTTGCCTTGGCGGCTCAAAAGGCGTTGATAGCCTCAATGATGGCATCTGAGCCCGGACCCGTCTCGTGGCGAAGCACAGCCAGAGCCCGTTCGCATCCCCACCAAGAGCGTGATGTCGCGGTTGGGACCCTCGAGACGACCCCCCCTGGAGGTTCCTGAGGAGCCGGCTAGGGGAGAGGAGTCAAGGCGTTCCCACGATGGGAGTTCGCGCCGTATAAACGACCAAAGCGTACACTCACGAATCAGTCGACCAGGTGATAGTCACGATTCACGGCCAGCTTCGAGTCATGCACGGACTGAAAGGCCTCCCCGGAGGAGGAGGCGGGGTCGTCGCGCTGGCCGAGATGAAGTCACGGACGAGGCAGCGTTAAAAATCGTTGCCTCCACCCGCAGTACCCCGTTCTCAGATGAGATAGAGTACAGTGCGCCCCCCGAAAATTTTACTGCCCCTGTTCTCCAAGTGTTCAATGCAGATTCTGACCCGGAAGCCCACCTCCGGCACTATCGATACCAGATGAATCACTGGTCCCACCTCGATCGACTTATGTGTAAATGCTTCCCCGCCAGCCTGGGGAGGCTCGCAAGTAAATGGTTCCAGTCTCTGCCTGCCAACTCCATCCACTGTTGGGATGATCTGGCCTATGATTTTGCACACCGGTTCATCAACTTGAAGGAAAGGGTTGCCCAACCGGAGCAGCTGTACCAAGTGAGGGCCCAACCCAAAGAGACCCATGAGCTACGATAATCGGTTCTGGCAGAAGCACGCTGAGTGTGCCGAATGCCCCGATTCTACTGCTATAGCTGCTTTCAGGCAGAACATGATCGTGGGGAGCAGGATCCGCAACAAAATGATAGCAACCCCTCCTGGCTCAGTTTCCCAGCTCCGGTCACTGATAAAACAGCATGTCGATATCGAGAAAGACATGAGATCTGCTAGAGCAACGCGTTCAGTCGCCAGCATCGAACAGCCTTGGGGAGGAGCCGTCTCAAGGAGCACCCGGCGAGATCGCCCCATAGCGGAAAGGTTGGAGAGACCTCGAACGAAGGAGAGCCCGCAACCGGCCTCTAAGCGTAGAAGAGAGGATACCCGTCGGACTGGCCCTTCAAACCCAGGAAATGCCTACTCCACCACATTTCGCCTTCCACTGACCGACCTGCTCTTTGAGATCGAGAACGAGCCATTCTTTTCCTGCCCCCCCCCGCTCAGGAACGAGCCGGCCCGGGGGCCCAATGACAAATTTTGTGACTATCACAGAGGCCGCGGCCACTATACCAATGAGTGTCATGGTCTAAAGGCAAGGCTAGAAGGATGGGTCCGGGACGGCTTGATGGATAAATACGTTAAGACACGAAGGGACCCCGATCGAGACCGAGAAGGAGACGACGAAAGGCAACCAGACCTCCCCCCACCGGTGATGACTTGCCTAGTTATCCATTCCGGGCCAAGGAAGTCGAAGCCAAATGGGGCGGAGAGAACCGAGGCCCGTGAGGCCACAATGAAAAAGCACGTCTGCCTCGCCGAAAGCTCAAAACCCCGAAAAAGGTGCAAACAAGGTACCAGATCTAAGCTTCACCGACTTCGACCTAGTGGGGGTAGACCTGCCCCACTATGACGCCCTTGTTATCACGGCCCAAGTGGGCCATTGCTCAGTTGGACGAATCCTCGTCGATCAGGGGGCGTCAGTGAACATTCTCTTTGGTGACCTCTACCGAAAGATGGGGCTGACGGAGGGGCAGTTAGATACCAACGCCCCTCCTCTGTACGGATTCAACTCTGAGGCCGTTCAGCCCAGAGGGAACATAACCTTGCCTGTTAAGACAGGAACCAAGGTTATGAGCGTGGAGTTCACGGTGGTGGACGTCCCCTCCATTTACAACGTCATACTGGGGCGAGCGTGGCTTCATGAGATAGAAGGCGTCTCCTCCACTCTACACCAAAAGGTCAAGTACCCCACTGCGAATGGAGTCGAGACCATATCGGGAAACCAAAAGGTCTCGAGAAGCTGTGCCATGGCCGTATACTCCGGCAATAACCCGGTTCCGACCCAGAGTGCTATGAACATAGAAGCTGAGGATCCCAAGCTGCTGCGGGAACTGAACAAGAAGATGGGTCCGGAAGCTGAAGAAAAGGTAGAAGGAGGGTTGCTGAAGGTCCAGATTCCGGGGTACGACGAGGACCACTTTTTTATGGTGGGCGCGAGGCTGAGCGAGCTCGAAATTTCAGATCTCGTTAAGCTACTGTTTGAATACCTCGACAACTTCGCGTGGTCTCCATGCGAAATGCCGGGTATCAGTCCCGACCTCGCCTGTCATGAATTGAACGTCAACCCGGATGCGAAGCCCGTGATGCAAAAGGGGCGCCGCGTTAGTCCGGAGCATGCCGATGCCATAAACGAGGAAGTACAAAAGCTTCTGCTAGCTGGAGCCATCAGGGAAATCTTTTACCCTAGATGGATCGCTAACCCCGTGGTGGTCCCTAAAAAGAACGGAAAGCTGCGTGTATTCATCGATTACACGAGCCTTAATCGGGCCTGTCCTAAGGATCCCTTCCCTCTGCCAAAAATTGATCAGATAGTGGACTCCACCGCCGGAGCCGCCAGAATGAGCTTCCTGGACGCCTGCTCCGGCTATCACCAAATACCCATGTCAGAGGCCGACCAAGAAAAAACCGCCTTCATAACCCCAAGGGGGAATTACTGTTACAAGGTGATGCCATTTGGGCTCAAGAACGTCGGGGCGACGTATCAGAGAATGGTCACCAAGATATTCGCTAAGAGCATAGGCCGGAGCATGGAGGTCTATATCGACGACATGGTTGTAAAAAGCGCCCAGGAGGATGACCACCTGTCCGACCTAAGAGAGGTGTTCGAAACAATACGAAAGCATGACCTGAAGCTGAACGCCTCTAAGTGCGCCTTCGGAGTTGGTGCCGGGAAGTTCCTAGGATTCATGGTAACCCATCGCGGTATAGAGGCAAACCCGGTCCAAATCTCTGCCTTGAAGAACTTGAGAACCCCTGAAAAGAGGAAGGACGTACAAAAGTTAGCCGGAATGGCCGCTGCCCTCAACCGGTTTATAGCCCGGTTCGGAGATCGATGCAAGCCATTCTTTACGACGCTGAAGGCTCAGAAGAAGTTCGAATGGAATGACGAATGCCGGAATGCGTTCGCGGAGCTGGCAAACTACCTCGGAAGCGCGCCTCTTCTGGCCAAGCCGGACACCGGCGACGTCATTGCCCTGTACCTCGCCGTGTCCGAGATAGCCGTTAGCGCCGTCCTCATCAAAGAGGTCGGCAGGGAGCAAAGGCCAATCTATTACGTGAGCAAAACCCTCCTCGACGCCGAGGCTAGGTATATGCCCCTAGAAAAGCTCGTCCTGACACTCGTTATGGCATCGCGAAAACTGGCCCATTACTTCTCGGCACACAGTATCGTGGTGTATACGGATCAGCCCATTCGGGAAATACTCCAGAAGGGAGACCTGTCTCGGCGTATGACGAAGTGGGCTTGCGACCTGAATGCGTACGACATCCGGTACGAACTGCGAACGTCCGTCAAGGGGCAGGCCCTGGCCGACTTTGTGGCAGAATTCACCGGAACGACTACGTCCCCCGGCATCGAGGAACGTGGACCTTGCACGCCGACGGAGCTGCCAATAAAAAGGGGTCAGGCCTCGGGGTGGTACTCCAGTCCCCACAGGGTGATATAATCGAGAAGTCAATCCAGCTTCGCTTCCGAGCCACCAATAACGAGGCGGAATACGAAGCTGTGATCGCAGGCCTGAAAATGGCCCGAAGCCTCGGAATCAAGAAGATACTGGTACACACCGACTCCCAGTTAGTTAGTAGCCAAATCAGCGGTGAGTTTCAGAAGAAGGACAAAAGGATGGCAAACTACGTGGCCATCGCCTCCGGAATACTCCAAAGCTTCGAGTATCGGGAAATCGTCAACATCAACAGAAATGAGAACACCCACGCCGATGCACTAGCGACCCTAGCCTCGGCCATGAGTGATAAAAAGGAGCGAGTCATCACCGTAGAATATGTCACTTCGCCTAGCATCGAAGCTAAGGCAAGAGTAAACGTAGTGACTGACCTCCCGTCGGAACCGAGCTGGATGAGTCCCATAATCGAGTACTACCACTCCGGTGACCTCCCCGATGATAAGAAAGAGGCTGAGAAAATAAGAAGAAAAGCACCGGGGTTCTGGTTGGCTCCCAGCGATCAACTTTATAAAAGGTCGTTCTCCGGGCCCTACTTGTTCTGCGTCCATCCCGATATGGTAGTGAGGGTCATGGAGGAGATTCACGAAGGAACATGTGGGAGCCACACCGGGGGCAGGTCGCTAGCCAACCGTGCCTTAACTCACGAATATTGGTGGCCCCTCATGCAAAAAGATTCTAAAGCATTCGTGCTCAAATGTGAGAAGTGCCAGAAATACGCCCCCATACCTAGAGCCTCGGCCCAAAAGATGAGCAGCGTGACTTCGCCTTGGCCCTTTGCCCAATGGGGCATGGACATCGTCGGACCATTCCCTCGGGCCCCGAGAGGCAAAAAGTTCCTCCTCATGGTCACCGACTACTTCTCGAAGTGGGTAGAAGCCGTGGCATTAGCAAAGATAACGGAGGCCGAGGTGATCAGATTCCTCTGGAGGGATGTAATCACGAGATTCGGAATCCCCTACTCGATAGTGGCAGATAATGGGGGCCAGTTCACCGGAGCTAAGTTAAAAGCGATGTATGCGAAGTACCGCATCAGAAGCTATTATTCCACCCCTTCGTATCCCCAAAGCAACGGCCAAGCTGAAGTGTCGAATAAGACCGTCCTCGACGGAATAAAAAAGAGGCTAGACGAGTCCAAAGGACGATGGGCTGATGAACTGCAGCACGTTCTCTGGGCTATCGAACGACGAGAAGACGGGGCACCCAGCAAACGCCCTATAGCCTTACCTACGGGATGGAAGCTGTCATCCCATTAGAAATCGGACTCCCCTCTCTCAGAACCGACATGGTGGAGAATGGCCTGAACGAAAAAATGATGGGCCTCGAACTCGAATATGCTGAAGAACGAAGGGAAGTCGCGACCATCCGTAACGCCGAATACAAGAACGAGCTGGGACGTTCCTATAACAAAAGAGTGAACGCCAGACGCTTCCAAGACGAAGACCTTGTGCTACGGAAAGTAAACAACAACACTAGGGTACAGTCCGACGGAAAACTAGGCCCCAACTGGGAAGGCCCCTATCGAATCCTCGGTGCGGCGGGCAACGGGGCCTACCTGTTAGGTCGCCTCCCCGATGACGTCCCGATGGATCGACCTTGGAACGTCAATAACCTAAGGAAGTACTATCAATAGGGCTCGACCTTTGCGTTTTGATGTAAATAAGAATATGATGTAAATGTGCCCGAGGGCTTTATGAATAAAACTGTTGTTATTTCGAAATCACCCCGGCTTATATTTATTTGAATTTTTCAGTTCATTTAAATCTTACAAGTGTTTCAGAACACCCGAGCCTATACGGCACCCCGGCTTCTATTTATTTGAATTTTTCAGTTCATTTAAATCTTACAAGTGTTTCAGAACACCCGAGCCTATACGGCACCCCGGCTTCTATTTATTTGAATTTTTCAGTTCATTTAAATCTTACAAGTGTTTCAGAACACCCGAGCCTATACGGCACCCCGGCTTCTATTTATTTGAATTTTTCAGTTCATTTAAATCTTGCAAGTGTTTCAGAACACACGAGTCTATACGGCATCCCGGATTATATTTATTTGAATTTTTCAGTTCATTTAGATTTCACAAGTGTTTCGGAACACACGAGCCTATACGGCACCCCGACTTACATTTATTTTCTAAGTATTAATTCGAAGTGCGAGTCATATTAAATGAGTGCCCGCACGCCGAAGCATAAAAGCCCACTCATTTGGGAGAACATACGTGAACACGCATCGGAAGTAAAAAACAGAGGAATAAAAGACAAGTCCAAAATTGTTTTTTCATTTCATTGAATAAGAAGCTATTACAAGCTAAGTACAAAAAAGTGATTACACCAGACAACAGAATATAAAACTATCCTAGGTAGCCCCGTCGTCATCTTCCTCATCCTCTTCGTCGGAGAGAGCTCGAGGAGTGAGGGGAACCACCTCGGGAACGGGAGCTGAGGGAACAGGGACGATGATATTGTCCACATTCCATACCGGATGGTCCGGTCCCGCCCTTAAAAAGGCAGCCGCCTCGGTCCACCCTTCGACATAGAAGGAATTGAATTCCTTCTGTGTCTTTTGGACCCAGCTGGCGTTCAGCTCGGCTTGGGCAGACTGGACTACGGTTTTTAGCTTGTCAGCCACCCCAGTCTCTGCCTCTTTCAGAGCCGCCTCTGCAGCCTGGGCGCGCTCCTCGGCCTCCACCCTAGCCTTCACGGCTTCAACCCTTCGAGCCTCGATCAAGGCATTTAGGTCCTCGGCCTTCTCCGCCCTAGTCTGGGCCTCCTCCGCCCTTTGTAGGGCCTCCTCCGCCCTTTTCTGGGCCTCCTCCATAAGCCTGGTGTTAGCCTCGGCCTTCGCGGCCCATGATCTCACCAGCTGGCCTTGGTGATAAACGTATTGGTTCATCATCAGATAGGCCTACAAGGAAAGGAGCAAACACTTAGCAAAATATTTGGAAAGAACATGAAAACATACAAATAAACACTATGAGAGGTTACTTGCCTGAGGGATCATGGCCATGGCCGACGCCGTGGAGGTGGCGAGATCACGACCTCGGTGGTCAGCCTCTACGCTTTGCTGCTGAAGTGCAGCCAAAGCCAGTAACCCGACGGAGGGGTGAGCTTCCATTATGCTCTTTACCCTCGTCGCCGCCTTCACCTCCTCGGGTGTTTGCACGGGCATCCTATGAGTCGGGGAGGCAGAGCAGGAGCTCGAGCCTTGAGAAAGGCCCGACGTCACCTTAGGCATTTCCACGACCACGACTTCGGGCGGGCCGCTCCCCCCGACCTTGGCCTTCTTCTCACCACGGAGGGACTTCGTCCCCTCCACCTTCCTCTTCCCAAGCTGGGCCTTGCGGGCGGCCCGATCGAGCCTGGCCTTAGCTGCCACTTCATCCGCAGCATCGGCGTCGGGTTGAGGTACGACAGCCTTCTCCCCCGCCTCAACCCCCTTCTCCCCTGCCTCAACCTCCACCTCCGCCGCATCTTTCTCTCCATCCTCCACCCCGGTAACCCCATTCTTGGCCCTTGTGGCTAAACCTTAGAGGGGGGGTGAATAAGGTTTTTGGTACTTTTTCGCCTAATTAAAAGTTAAGTGCAACTAACAACCCAACTTTTAGCAATTCTAAGCTTAAGCGTTACTTAATCGTTAAACAATCAAACGCAAGCAATAAACAAATAATAAGTTGCGGAAAGTAAAAGTTTGGGGAAAGAAAATGACACCAAGATTTATAGAGGTTCGGAAAACGGCCTACGTCCTCTCCTCGGTACTACCGAGTATTTCACTAAAAAATCTTGTTTTCGGATATTACAATCCTATCGAGCTAATCAACCGATTAAGCTCCCCCTCACTTTATGAGTGTCCCGAATGAAAAGACCTAGAGCTTTTAAGCTTCACTTGCTTACAAAGCCTCTACCCGATCACTCGCTCACAAAAGAGTTTATAAAACACTCGTTACAAATTTTGTTACAATAATGTAACTACACTCACTATTCTAATTGCTTCTAAATAAGCTAATTGGTGAGAATGATGATGGTTGAGCTTTACTCTCTTTTTCTTCAATTTTCCCTCTTTTGAGTATATACACCAAAATGGTGATATTTAGGGTTTTGTATATAGGGATTGAAGGATGATAATTAGTGTGTTGATTGGTGGTTTGGAAGAGAGATTGAGCTTGTATATATAGACCAAATGTCTGTTTTTTTGGGTTTTGACCGTTGGAAGTGGTTGGGTGTTTTTAACAGCTATTTTCCAGAATAAGCTGAAAAACTGTTTTCGAAATCTATAGAAAACGATCGGTCGTTTTCTACAGTCGATCGGTCGTTTTCCAGAAAACGATCGGTCGTTTCTGAAAAAACGATCGGTCGTTTTTTCAACCTGCTCACTGGAAGAAATCTGTACAAAAACGATCGGTCGTTTTTTTACAGTCGATCGGTCGACTGTTCTTCTGGCAGTTTTTCCGGTCTTCTTCGAAAGCCCATAACTTCTTCGTTTTAGCTCCGATTCTGGTTCCGCTTGAACCTTTGGCTTCGTTTTTCCGAGCTCTATCTTTCTGGCATTCTGCAATTTACAAATTCTCTTTTTGGAAAAAACAAGCATTATATCATCGAAATAGAGAAATCGTAAAATCATTAAAAACATAATCAAAGTTATAATCAAAATCAATTATTGAACCCCATGGTTCAACACCCATCGACTGCCCCCTCCTCTTCTGCCCCCTCCTCTTCCTCACCATCACCCCCCGCATCGGCAGCATTTTCTTCTGCCCCCTCCTCTTCATCAGAAAGGACCACCTGCAAAGACCAAATAAGAAAGAAGTTAGAAAAATTCGCAAAAATTTAGCTAAGTGTAAAACTGAAGTCATTAAAACAGAAAAGGGCAACGTACCCTGTTCCGCGAGGTGCCCAAGCCCGGGCCGGTGGGTTCGGCCTCAGCAGGGCTATCTTCCAAGGGAAGAGGGCTCACTACCTCAGGGGAAGAACCTCTGGCAGAGGTTTCCCATGTTGGTCTATATAGGTACGGGTACCGTCCGGCCTCACCCTGTAGTGGAGGACGGTACCGTCCGACCGGGTCTCGAAGTGAACCCCGGCCGATGCTGGCGCGAAAGAGGCCCCAGCCGATGCAGGAGCGATGGAGGCCACCGTCGCCGCCTTCGCCTTGCTGCTCGTCTTCAGCTTTGGCTTCGACGCCTTCTTAGCCACAGGCTCCACCACGGCCTCTGTATCTTCGACCACCTTGGGGGGGAGGGTCGACTCCAGACCCTTCTCCTTCTCCCATCTTTCCCTGGAGTATCCCACGGGACAGAAGGTCCTATGGGGCCATTTGAAGTTGTTCCCCTTGCAGGAGGTGGGGGAGCCACAGATTAGCAGACGCTCCGCATCGCGTGCCCCTACGTCGGTCCCGTCTGGACCCCACCAATTAAGAGCCACCTCCAACGACTCTATGTTGGGTTCGCCAAGGCCCCTAAGCTTAGAGGCCACTGTGAATTTGTTTTCCTTATTGCTCAGCACCCTCCCCGGCCTGGGCGGAAGAATTAGGTCGTCATGATTGAGCCAACGGCCCTCCACCACGACCACGTCTTGTGTGTAACCCCGATTCGAATCGGAGTTACCCGTGATCAGTTGATTATGGGACCGGCACCTCAGGTAGGGCTGCCGGCTCTTGGATTGAGAGCTTGGCTCGGTCTGCAAAAATTCATAGCAGGCCAAGAGCTCCTTAAGCCCCAATGGCTCCGGGATGTCCGGGCCCAACGCGACACTTAGGGCCTCTATTCCGGCACAGATGCGGTGCGCTTGCAGAGGCCACTGGCACGGAAGAGTCTGGGTACCCCCGTATAGAAGAGTAGAGAGGGAGGGAGTTATCATGCTCTTGGGATCAGCCACGATCCCGTTCACCTCGTCCGAGGACGCACAGGTCCGAAGTCGGAACTCCTCCCCTATGCCGCACAATTGACGAAACTCGTCTAGGTCAGGCCTGTGCTGCCTGACCATGATGTTGTTGTCGTTTACTGCTACGGACATGGCCGGATCGATGACCATCGCCCGGAATGGCAAGGCGTTTGCCATCACCTCAAGGCGCTGTGGTTTCGGGGCAACCATCGGGCCTTTCCCGGCTCCGTGTTTGATAACCATGACGGCTGGTTGTTTGGTGAAATCTGCTAAGTATGAAGGAAGAGAGAGAGTGGTCTGCTGTGAAAATTTTAGTGAGAGAGTGAGAAGGTCAAAATGAGATTTCACTGAGGGTATTTATAGACCCCCACCAGAAGATGAAAAGACATTTACCAGAAGGTGAAAAGACAGCGACGGTTCATTACACGAACTCCCACAAATAAATGCTGCCACTCAATCGACGCAGTACACGTGTACAGCAAATAGAGGTCAACCGCCAAGTGTCACTCACCAGCCGTTTTAGCATTGATGGCATTGATGGAATCGAAGGGACAGAGGCGGCGCCTCATAAATGCATGATGGGCGTGCTCCACGTGTCAAAAATTCCAGAATAAAAGAACACGTGTCGGACTACGCCGAGACGTCTCCACACCGTCAAGCATAAGAACACGATGACCGGAGCCCCCGTAACGACTAAAAATCCCTGGAGACCCCGTCCTTAACGACGACTCCGGACAGGGAGCTGTTGGCGAGGGGATGTCGGCACCCCCTCGTCTGGACCGATATCAACTCCACAGCAGGCGATCCGGGCCTGTCAACCATGGGTAACGCGTCACCCCGGATCTTGAGGGGCCGGACCGTGTCTAGGCCGGCCCGGAGAAGCTTGTCGAGCACACTTCCCCAATTAATGTTGCTGCTCCCTTGGGAGACCCTTTATGTGTTTCATCGACGTAGCCCAATCACAGGCCAGCCCCTGTGGGCCCCGGGAAAGGACAATACCATTGTCAGAGTCATAAATGACCTGAAGCCGTTGGATCAACATTAGATAGTGCAGTGATCCAAGGGCTAATACACCTCTGATCAGACTATAAATACCCCCACTAATACCAATTAGGAGGGGACACACAAAAAGACAGAGAGTAGAGATAAAGCTAAAACAACCCGGACCACTAGAATATCAACCGTGACACCTGACGCCACGACTTGTAACCGGACCAATCCCTCACCCTTAACTATATTCCTACCTTCAGTCTATACCGATACTGACTTGATCGTTGGAGAGGGAAAACCTGGTACCAACCCCGGGCCCCTGTTCGTTTCTTATGCAGGCATAGAAGAACACCTCGCCATTGAAGGAGACATCAACCACCTCGGACACCTTGAAAGATCGGAGCCGACGCGAATAAAATATATAAGCCGAGCTTGGGAATAAAATCAGGCTCGCCAGAAAACAAATAGGTAATGAAAATGTAAAACGTGAAAATGAGACTTTTTTTAAAAAATTAACTCGTAAAATAATAGAAAGCCGAAAACGAGAATTAAAAAGCGGTAGATGGCAAATTTTAAAGAGAAAACGAGTTTCATGTCAATTGTGGAAGGCTAACGAGCTTAATATTGACTATGAACTTTGATAGACAATCAATGTAAATTGTAAACGAGGACCATGGAGAATCTTTTTGTCCATCTTTCAGTTCTGGACTATAGTTACAAACAGGGGAGGACATAGGTACGGCCAGTGAGGTGCTGCAGCCTCCCCTTCCCCAATTTTGAACAAATATCCTATGTATTTTGATCAAATTAAACTTTTAAATTTTAGTTTTTCATCCTCTCATTCCATAAAATAACTTTATATAAGACATAATTTATTTATTTTAATAGAAAATCAGCTCTCTTCTCCATTTTACAATACTGGTTCCGCCATCGGTTACAAGTGAATTATCTTCAGAAAAGGATATATCGTATAAAAGCAAACCTCTACCAACTATAATACGAATTTTAAACTCAATTGAGAAATTGTTTTAGCTAAAAACATATCGTTTTTAACTGTGTGGTATATGCTGCCGCGACTTATCTCATGCGGTACAAAAGTGATACCTAGGAAATCTCTTCCGTGCGGCATGTGGTAAGTGGTGGCATCACGTGCCGTATAGCGTAAACTAATACAAAAACGATGATTTGTGTTGACAAATTCTAACAAGTTGTTCAATCAATAAAACATGTGTTTATATATTTATTAAGTACTTTATGCCTTTTCTCCTCGTATAAAGTTCATAGACTGTATATTGCAGAGAGTAGAGGCTCACAGGAGCTAAAACAACCATACATTTTAGAAATAAACCATCAGGGGTACATATCTTACATATAAATTCTTAAAATAGAGGATTAGCACATCATAAGTTTTTTTCACCTGAAGTTTTATTTCTTTTTGAATTATTGCATCTCCTGAATGTCGAATCATAGTTCCGCAACTGATTTATACATGCTTTGCTCGCTTTAACCACTCGTCATTTTTTCCACTTCTGTTGCCAAACAAAACCTTACATAATTTGTGTTACAAGGATTTAGGTGTTTGATTAGTAACCCATAACCAGAACGACAAGTTGATAGACAGTGGATCAATTTTTCAGTAGCTATATTCACAAATCTATCAAGGCGAAAAAGTCAGAAGTGCTTGCTTCTCATTATTTTATTAGAAAGTATTAAAGATACTGTGATTTTTTCGGAAATATTTAAGTTTGGAAATGCCAAATTTCTTTTTGATACAAGCAGTTACAAATTTTTGATGTTACATTGTAATACTGTACATTGTACAATGCAGAATGAATGTTCAAGCTCCTCTTTCTCCCATATTATGTATCTATTGACTATGCCCTCCCGTTGTTATATTTTGATAGCTTAAAAGTTGCCGCTTAATGCACAATCGAACTCATAGAAGTTGTTTTATGATACCAACATTATACTGTACAATGAAGAATGAATGTTCAAGCTCCTCTTTCTCCCAGTATGTATCTGTTGACAATTCCTTCCAATTGTTACCAATTTTGGTAGTTTAAAACTTTTGCTTAATTCACATCGAACATACAGAGAAGTTTTTCTATGAGACCGACATTTCTCGCCTAAAGGAACCAGGTACATTCTCCTTTGTTACCTGTTAATGAGATCATTAAAGCACTGGGTAACTGAAAATAAAAGTGCAAGTATAATCTGAAATGTTGCTAGCACTGCCATGCATTTCATCAAGGAAAATTATTGTTTTATACACCAACCTATTAGTGGTTAAGAAACTACATACCCAACTTCCGCGATTAACAATTTACAGACTCACATTTAACAAATCAACCAATCAACATACCAGTGTTAAAATAGATAACGAAAATTGGACGAAAATAGATAAATAACAAAACCACCATCGCATTTTATTGTTATTTACAATGTCACGTCATCACTAACCTTTACTATTAGTTACATATAACATTGTTCCTTAAGAAAAAGTTCAATTTAGTAACCAGACTTTGAAAACAAGTCAATTCAGTATTTTTAATTTCGATATGAGCTACTAAGGTCCATTCACCTTATAAAAACTAAAAAATTACGTAGAATAAAATTAGTGAACAAGGATATAAGGTTTATGAAAATAAGTTTCAAAAGTGAGATTTTCTCTTCCCTAAATAAAAAATATAGAATAAAAACCATAGGATGTCCAGGTTGAAACCTTAAGTTTGGGAAATGAAAAAGATTTAATGAAATTCCAGAATACGAAAAGGGCCTCTTTGCAAACAAATTTAATAAAATTGTTAAAATTAAAGGTTGGCCCTTTATCATCTTAAATTTACAACGAATGGTCCATGGATCAAACTCATCCAATCAAACCATTCGATCCCTTCCCCAGCCACCACTCATAGTATCTCCGCCCCCTCCCTTCCCGATCTGTATGGACAAATATCTACATAGATATGTATGTATATGTGTATCTGTATATATAAATATCTATAATTCATTATATAGATTTACATATGTATATTTATATATGTATCTATAAACATGTATATACTTGGGCCAGTATATATATATATATATATATATGTATATAGTTTTTTTTTTTGAAAGACATGTACATCTTACTATTACGTGAAGACCCCTTATGAAACCTTCAAAAACTATTTGTAAAACAACCTTACAAATTCACATAAATTATAAAATAACACACACAAAATTCACAGGACCTATTGATGAGAAAAAGAAAACTACCATCTAACTGGCACTTGCCTTTCTTCTAACTCCTATAACTGGTATCACCATGTTCTATTCAAAACATAACCTCCCTCTCTCTCTCAAAATACTAAACCAACCACTCTATTTGTGTTTTCTCTTCTTCTCCAACCTTTTTATCAGCGTTTTATCTTCTTCTCTTCTCCAGGTATATTATTTGGGTCTACATGTTTTTAATATTTTACTAACACTTAATTGGTTCTGCCAGTAATTTACAGGTAATTGGGTCTACATGTTTTTATTCTTTTACTCAATTATCTCAGTTTACATACTAATTGAGTCTACATGTTTTTATACGAAGGTAATCGGTATTTTTAGCGGCTTTAGTGAAGATTTTACTCTCTCTATCACAGGTATTCTGATTTTTTTAGTATTATGTAAATTTTTATCTGTATTAATTATGAGTTTTTTAAATGTTGATTTTATAAACGATTATCGATAACGCATACGTTACACACACGCTAGTACAGTGTATTTTATGAATTGAGAATTTTGTTTTGTTTTTTCACAACAAGGGCAAAAAAGTAAAATCAAAATGATCATGTGATTAAACTTCTGTCAACCCAACTAACGGAGGTGTGTTGATTGTTTAATTTGTTAAATGTGAGTATGTAAATTGTCAATCGTGATAAGTGAGTGTGTAGTTCCTTAATTACCAATAGATCGATATACAAAACAATAATTTTCCCTATTTAAAATTCCGCAAGTAATGTCACATGCAGGGGACTGGTTTTGTAAAATTGTTTTAGAACTTCCCACAAGGTGTCTACAACTCTACAACTCTACAACTCTACTTTCTAAACTAATACCAGAATATTTTAAAAATATAAACATTTTTCAATCCATAACTTGGGAACACGACATCAAGAGTATCTGAATATAATGGATGATGAAAATAATGCAAAACAAGTGTCAAATGTGAACCGACCTTTTTTGTAAGCTGTTTGGACCGAGTTGGAGCAGCAGAATTGCTCTCAACTTCAGATTTCATGGACAGCTGTTAAATGGATTTAAAGAAAACATTGTAAACGTGATGTAATCTAGGGTTACACGCAAATTTGAATTAAAAATAGAAGAATAGCAAACTCATTTTATACTAAAACTTCTTCCTGAAAGTCAAAGTAGTAAGCAGAAAGCCATGAATTCAAGCCTTACCTTCTTAAATAATTCTGTTGTTGGATTGCAGGATGACTTTGTTTTAGCTGGATTCTTGAGTTTCTGAGAGAAGCAAAAACAGTGAGTTAATGTTTATTCTTTCCATAACATAGCACAAAATTAACTCAAAACAAGACTAGTTATACAACTAAACTAAGGACTGAACTGCTGCAGTATAGACTAACTAAATCAAACATAAGCAATGATAAACTCAGAAAGACTTGAATAACAAATAAAGGAACCAAGACACACTTTCAGAAAACCGCCCCAATACATTTAGAAACTCCAAATTGACAATTGTTTCACATAAATAATACTACTGATATTAATAATGGGAAGCACAAGAGAACGTGTCAATTACTTCTAATGCAGGAGTATCTCGGTCACTCTTTTTTTGTGGGGACAATGGAGATGTCTTAAGAATCTGGCAAACCAAAACCAAAGCGCTGTGTCAATGGAAAATATATTTTAGATTTTGACGAAATTACTCAATTTAACTGTAAATCACCAACTTTTCTGTTCACTGGCTGCTCTTTGGATGAAGATGGCTTTAGACTTGCATTTATTTCGGTCTCTGGATTATTCCTGGACCTGAAATTTCCACATAACATTTAGAAATACAAATTTATTCTACTCTTATTTATTTTTCTTTTAAAATTAACTAAATGAACAGAACACAACATAATTTGATAGTAAAAAGTAGTAAATGTTACCGGTGTCTTTGTGCTCTATGTGCTGTTTCAAGATAGGGCTCTCTTGCAACAGTAGTCTTTGCTCTGGAATTAGGTGTGTTAGCAACAAAACTGGGAACCTGATTTTTTATTTAATCATCAATAAAAGAAATTAGTAGATGGGACGAAAAAGAGTATTAGACAGTAAAACAGGGAATGTCTAAATCTGACGATATGCAAAAATGCTAAATATGAAACAGAACCATGATCGCGGGTACAAAAGGATTACAAAAGTATGCACAAGCTACTTAGATATGCAAAAATGCTAAATATGAAACAGAACCATGATCGCGGGTACAAAAGGATTACAAAAGTATGCACAAGCTACTTTCTTACATTGACATTATATCTTACTTTAGATAGTTTGTGCAACATAGGATCTTGGTGCTTTAGGCGAGGGCTCTGGTTCATGGAAGACGATATCCTCAAAGATATCTACAATATTAAAACTGAAATAACTGAACCAATCTTCACATTTGTTCAAATCTTTATATGCTAGTTTTGTGATAACTTTACAATAGAGTGTTACTACAGGTATCATTTTCAACTTCGTGAAATCATTGGGGAAGAGAAACAGTGGGAATACTATATCAAATATTTTCAATAGTGTCCATTAAAATAAAAAAAGAAAACATTTATATATATATGTGTGTGTGTGTGTATAAATATATATTATATACGTATACAATGTGCAATCACCTTCAGCAAGTAGTCGATATCGAGTTTCTGCCTTTTGGTATCTTGGTAAACCGAAAGGGTACTTCTTGAACTTGTTTCACTAAATCCATTTAAAGATCTCGGAGATCTGCAGTCAATATTAAATTCAAAAAAACAAAATTAAACTACCAAATCAACTACTGTTTCCAGCAATGTTGACAGTGCATTTAAGTTTTTAACCTTCCTGCAGACCGACTGGAATAAAGTTCACTAGCTGATTTTAGTTTGGCCAAATGGCTTGCTGTAGGTTTCATTAGAGTTGAACTCCTTGTTAGAGATGACTTGACCAGTGACTTTTCTTTTGTTCGGAGAGAATTCTGAACCATTTTATCATGATGTCTTGTACCTGTAGAGCAAAAGAAAATTAAAAGGTTTACTCTGGCTGCAAAATTCGAATCAATCTCAAGTATTGTACTTTCCGTATATAAGTATATGTGAAGAGCCAAAATGATGAATACAAAATAAGAAATAAATAAAATGGCACTGGCATTATATATGCTCCTATGTGATGAAGTGTCTCGTTCAGTCTCTACTGTCTAGTGAAAAAAAACGACGAGCAACAACTGTACTAAGGAAATGTTAAATCCAAGTGCTAGAGTTATTCTCGTAAGAATTGTAGAAGTTCATCGTAATTATTGACCAGAGCTAAATATCTCGAAACATGATCAATCAAATTCATCTACCAAGTAAACAGCAACACAAATAAAGAAGTACCTTCTTTACTGTTTTTGTCAAAATCCGGAATTTTGCTATAAGAGGTCATGCTTTCAATGGTACTGGATGCATTTGACTTAAAGGAAGTTATCGAACTTTTAGGATTTGTTTCTTCTCTCCATCTGTGCTTTACTATAAATGCTGCATATGTTGAAATTCAAGTGGAAAATTAAGTAAGACTAAAATAAAGAACTAAATTTATATGACTAAAACACCATCCAAAAGATACTGCGGTATGAACTGAATAAGTAAAGGATAAACAAAAAGTAATATAAGACGCTGATTAAAATTTACAATGAAATCTCATTGTATCCTTCTACCTAAAGTATCACTCTACATTGGCTATGGTGGCCCTAAATCCTACTAATAAATACTAAATAGTCCATATTTGCATGACGAATTCTAAATCATTATGGTAAATTGCAAAATCAAATGCCTTAAGGACAAAACCAGAAGATAATAGAGTACCAAGAAAATCAAAACATAAACAAACATGAAAAATCAAGATATATACGGCTTGAAGTTTCTCCATATCATTGTTCTGCCTTTGAGAAAATCTAACCTTTTACAAAATTAAGAAATGCGGAATCATATTAATTATAACACTATCAGGTGTAATCTAACACTGTCATATTAATTAAAAAATTTCAAAGAGCTTCATCGAAGTCGTTAGCTTAGTTGATGCATAAAGGTAAGTTTGGCAGTAAATGCTCATAACTTAATATTAAGGCTAAGGCTAAAGCTAACACGTAAATGTAGTGCTTGGTTAAATATCTAAAAGCAACAAAATACATAATCAATATGATCATTCTAATGTAAGATGATACCTAAGCTTAATCTTGAAATTTTAAATTAAATAAAATAAAAGAAAGACATATGTTTTAAGCTTCTGACGCAATATATAGGCTGTTCATACACTTTAACTGCCTCAGTTGCATTTTCAGCAAAGAGCGAAGCAATTTTCCAATGGTGTTTATCTAAAATGTGCCTAAAAGATGCTTAAACAAATGCACTTTTACATTCATGTGTATAAAAGGGCGTACCAAACTATAACTTTTCCTGCTACACGTGTGTAATGTACGTCTTCAATGAACCACTAAAACGTAAAGGACGAACTGGCAACAGTCATAGCTGCAGCAGCATGTAACTCTATAATGACATTATCTTTAACATTTACATGCTCTCTAGAGGAGGTAGCCTCCAACTGCAACGATATTCACTTTTTCGTACTCTACTATACAAAAGACGGGATAGAACAACTTTAATCGGGAAAAGAGCTGAAAAAAGTGGATTCAAGGCTATATATTGTTCTTATTGTTGATACTCATAGACTTGATAAATGATAGACAGGCATATAAAACAGAATGATTGCGCCAAAGGTGAAGAACCTAGCTAGAAAGTCTCTTGTCTATAGAAGTAGAGACAGATAATGGCTCAAATATCGAAGCTTTTACTTAGGAGACGCATAATGCTTCTCTGAGCTGGCAGGATATGAATGGTTGAGATCTACCACAACTACAAGCTTACCGATAATAATCAAAGGGGTAATAACTCCTGAGGATGCGATAAGAGCTATGGAATATAGGGTTTCCGGGAGTGTTGTATCTAATCACGGGGCTCGCCAGTTGGATCATTCACTACAAAAAAATGTTTTAATCATGAAGGTCAAATCTGTCACTAAATGATACTATTTGTCATATCTGTCAGTAAAACTGAAATATGTCACCATGCCGTGGCGTTGGAAAACAAAATCTGACACTATTTCCGTTTGCTCGGACCTTTTTTTTACTGTATTCAATGGCCACCATTAATGTCCTGGAAGAGGTGTTTAGTGCTGTTGGAGGAAAAGTTATGGTTTTTTTTTTTATGGAGTGTTGTGATGGGGAACATAAATATTAAAGGCACAAGCTCTTGGAGCTCAAGCTGTTTCGATTGGGAGGCCGTGTTGGTGATTTTAGTATCATCAATATATTTTAGTAGTAATGTGATTTATTATAGGCCGATGCAATAATGCGTTAAACTCGGAAACGAGTTAGGGAAGTGCGGAGTGCACGCTCGTCGAGCCAACGTATAATTGAATATGAATAATTGAAACGGGGTTCCAAGGGGCAGAGCCCCTGGCGGGGTCCAAGGGGCGAGAGCCCCTGGCTGTTCCGAACAGTTGCTTCTTTTGTTCCGAACAGTTGCTTCCTTTGTTCCGAACAGTTGCTTCCTTTGTTCCGAACAGTTGCTTCCTTTGTTCCGAACAGTTGCTTCCTTTGGTTTCGGTTATTGATCTCCTATATAAGAAGTCATTTGGCCTCGGTTTCAGATACAAAAACATATAAGAAAATTCTCTCTACATTCCTAATCTATTCTCCTTACCAGAAACAGATTGTTCTTCAAGAATTATCCCCACAAAGATTTCGTGAACCCAGGCAATAACAGGGTCGAAATACTTTGTTCGGAAAGTGTACGAACACGATTTTTCGAAGTTATCCAGGATTATCATACCCTAATTTTCTAACAGGCCGGTGATATTTGGATTGGCAAGGGGGACACGTATTGTTCAAATGCTAAAAGATGAACTCAAGCTCACCGCGTCACTTGCTTGTTGCCCGACCATAAAGGATATCACAAGGAATCGTGTAAAAACACAACTTGATAGAGCCAGTTACTAAAACTACGAGGACTCCTTGTTTGATAATCTAATGTATAGTCTAGGGAAATGTAAATTAGAAAAGGAAGAAAGTGTAGCAGTAACAAGACTTTGTTGGCATTAGCTTTTCAAGTTATAGCAAGAACTAAATCTCAAACACTTGGATTTAATGAATATTTTTAACTTTCAAAATTGTTTGTTCATAACATGATAAGAAAGTAACGCTAGAATCTATATAGACACTAGACTTACTCCCGGTAAAGTCATCAAGGAAAACGAGTATATAGTTACATCTAGTTTGAATAGATTCTCAAATGTAACTAGTAACAATAAAAATGTTTTTATCTCTAACGTTTGGAGATTAGGACCACACTTCCTTCATTGAAGTCTTAATCATTCTAAGACCTAAGTATTTGCGTGTATCCTCTGGCCATAGTTATGAAGTCTTCGGCATATCAATAAATTAATCGCTTAATTTGCACACAAAAAAAGGTGCCTAGAAGATAGAAATGATAACATACGAGAAGGAGGATAGGCGGGGGCAGAATGGAACCAGGTTTCGGACACCTCAGCCTCGAAAGACGATTCAGGGCGGGTGAAATCAAAGAAACATTTCGCATCAAACTCGTAATCCAAATCCACAAGCAACTTATCATGAAACTCCTCCTCTTCAATATCCATTTCTTCTTTGTCCTCATACATCTTTTTTAAAACTTTCCTTATAAAATTATTAGACAAGGACTACATGGCTTATCCCCCTCCCTCTCATCTCTCTCTCTCTCTGGGAGGGAGATTGAGAGCAGAGAGTTTTGGTTTGGAGGGGCGAAAATTGCGTATACTGTTTTTCTTTTTGAACAACGGTAACACTACGTATAAATAGCTGTCTTTATCTACCTCTCTTTTATATATATATATATATATAAATGATCGGAGTATATAAATTTTTAAAAATTATATTGATGGAATAAATATATTAAATTAGAAATGACGAGTAATATAATGTTTTTATTATACAAAGTACATGTAAAATAATTTGTTTGGTATAGTATTATCATTGTTTTGAAAAGATAATGATTTTTGTGTGTTTTTTATATTTTGAATTAAATAAATGTAAATGAGTAATTAGGAAAAAAGAGTATGGACATTTTTTTTTAAAATGACCAAAATTTGACAGTCTCACTTTTTATTGGGTTGACTTATATATATAATAGTAATAGTGGCTTACGCGTTGGCTGTGTAGCGCGTAATGTAATAAAAATATAGAAAAAATATATAAAATAGGTATAATTATGATATAAATATGTGGATAATAAAAAAAAATATAGTTTAAAATTTAAAAAAATATTTGGTTGTTAAAAAGTAATAAATATTTTTATTAGTTTTTACTTTTTATATTTTTATGGAAGTGTGGTATTATTGTAATTAATATAAACCTGTATGAGTATTTTTGAAAAAAAATTACATAAATTGGACAGTTTCATTTGATTTGCTTCACTTATTATAATAGAATATAATATAGTATGATGTATTCATGCATGAATTACACGAATGGTACCTACCCATGTTTCAAAATTCTATTTTGTCTTTATAGTTTTAGTTCAATCACTAGTTATCTGGAAAACATTTTGAAAGAGTAGACGAATTTGGTTTGCTTCATTAAGGCCTTGAGGTCTCGTCGTTTGCGGTTTTATTTGAGTTTTAGTTATTATGTTACTTGTTTTTGGTCACCTATATTCAGGGCGGAGCCCAGATTAATATTTTGGGGTTGCACAAATCAAAAGTGTTATTTTACAGCGTTGTGAGATTTATCGTTTTTAATTTATTTTAAATTTTTCTATGAAAAAATGACATTTTCGTAAATTATATGGATGTGAGTGCACCATTTGTCTCACTATACATCCGCACATGCCTATATTACGAACTACTCCATCGGTTTAGGTTACTTGCTTACTATGAAACAACATACTCACAAAAAACATGCACTTGTATTACCCAAAAAATGAAAAAAAATCTAAAGATTTTAATGTGGTTTAATTACTGAAATACGTGATTACATCTTAATAAGTTTTATGTTGTCAATTTAGATTCGTGTTTTTAACAAGTCAATAATGCATGCAAGTTAGTAGTGGACAATATAAATTATAGAAGAGGAAGTATTTCAATTTTCGACTTCAAAAAGAATCATAGGAAGTATTTCAAGTCAATACTTCATTCGTTCCTATTTAATTGCACATTACGAAAATACGTGCAATTTTGAACGGTTTATAACTTTTATCAAAATTATCGAAATAATTTTTTTTTTAAATCTAATCAAAAAATTTAACATTTGAACTATATGATCAATTTTAAAAAAAAATCATTCCGATAATTTTAATACAAGTTATTTGCCGGTCAAAATTGCACATAGTTTCGTAGTGGAAAATTAAAGGGTCAATTCCCAAAACATACAATGTGTTATGAAATATTACCAAAACATACAACCCAAACAAATTGTTCTCAAAACAATTGATCCAAATAGAAAAAAATATATATTTCTTCTCACCTACCAAAAAATTTCTTCTTCTCCTCTCTTTTTCTAAATCATCATTTTTTTCCCACAAAATACTACCATATTTAATGTTAAAATGACTTCTAAACCGAAAAAAATAAAATTACAACAAAAAATAAAAAAAATCAAAAAAGTCGAAAACCCGAAAAAACCCAAAAAATGCTGGAAAAACCTTTAAAAAAGTCAGGAAACAGAAAAAATCCAAAAAAATGTTAAAAAATAAAAAAACCAATAAAAATCCAAATTCACAAAAAATGAAAAAAGTTCAAAAAAGTCGAGAATCCGAAAAAAGCCAAAAAAGGCTGGAAAAACCTTTTAAAAAGCCGGGAACCCGAAAAAGCCCAAAAAATGGTTAAAAAAAGTAAAAAAAACAAAGAAAAAATCAAAATCACAAAAAGAATGAAAAAAGTTCATAAAAATCGAGAACCCGAAAAAACCAAAAAAGTGCTGAAAAAACCTTTAAAAAGTCGGAAACCCGAAAAAACTCCAAAAAAGTGGCAAAAAATAAAAAAAAAAACCAAGAAAAATCCAAATTCACAAAAATAAATAAAAATAAAGTTCAGAAAATTCGAGAACCCGAAAAAAGCCCAAAAATATGGTAAAAAACAAGAAAATTACAAAATTACAAAAAAAAAATGAAAAAAGTTCTAAAAAGTCGAGAATTCAAAAAAACCCAAAATATGCTGAAAAAACTTTTAAAAAAGCTGGTAACCGAAAAAACCCAAAAAATTGGTAATAAAACCCAAAAAATATCCAAAATCACAAAAAAATGAAAAAAGTTCAAAAAAGTCGAGAACCCGAAAAAACCCAAAAAAGGCTGGAAAAACCTTTTAAAAAGTCGGAAACCCGAAAAAGCCCAAAAAATGGTTAAAAAAAGTATTGTGTATGTCTGTATTGCGTATTTCCGTATTAAAAAATATGTATAAATTGTGTGTTGTGTATGTATGTATTGAATAACATGTATAAATAATGTATTGTGTATGCTCGTATTAAAAAACATGTATAAATTATGTATTATGTATGCCTGTATAAATTATGTATTGTGTATGCTGAAAAAACTTTTAAAAAAGTCGGTAACCGAAAAAACCCAAAAAATTGGTAAAAAAACCCAAAAAATATCCAAAATCACAAAAAAATGAAAAAAGTTTAAAAAAGTCGGAAACCCGAAAAAGCCTAAAAAATGGTTAAAAAAAGTATTGTGTGTGTCTGTATTGCGTATTTCCGTATTAAAAAGATGTATAAATTGTGTGTTGTGTATGCATGTATTAAATAACATGTATAAATAATGTATTGTGTATGCCCGTATTAAAAAACATGTATAAATTATGTATTGTGTATGCCTGTATTAAAGAACATGTATAAAAAGTGTATTGTGCATGAATAATAAGAAAAAAAACAAAAAAATGGACAATGTCAATGGATACAGAATGTATTGTGTATGACTGTATTAAATAGCGTGTATAAACAATATATTGTGTATGCTTGTATTAAAAAACATATATAAAATATGTATTGTGTATGCCTGTATTAAAGAACATGTATAAATAGTGTATTGTGTATGCCCATATTAAAAAAAACATGTATAAAATGTGTATTATGTATGTTTGTATTAAATATCATGTATAAATAATGTTTTGTGCATGCCTGTATTAAAAAATATATATAAACTATGTATTGTGTATGCCTGTATTAAAGAGCATGTATAAAATATGTATTATGTATGCATGTATTAAAGAGCATGTATAAATAGTGTATTGTGTATGTCCGTATTAAAAACATGTATAAAATGTGTATTATGTATGTTGTATTAAAAAGCATGCATAAATAATGTATTGTGTATGCCCGTATTAAAAAAATATGTATAAAAATTGTGTATTGTGTATGCCTGTATTAAAGAGCATGTATAAAATATGTATTATGTATGACTGTATTAAAGAGCATGTATAAATAGTGTATTGTGTATGCATGTATTAAAAAACATGTATAACAATGTATTGTGTATGCATGTATTGCGTATTCCCGTATTAAAAAGCATGTATAAATTATGTGTTTTGTATGCATGTATTAAATAAAATGTATAAATAATGTATTGTGTATGCACGTATTAAAAAACATGTATAAACTATGTATTGTGTATGCCTGTATTAAAGAGTATGTATAAAAAGTGTATTGTGTATGCATAATAAGAAAAACATAAAAAATTGACAGTGTTAATGGATACAGAATGTATTGTGTATGACTGCAACGTGTATAAACAATGTATTGTGTATGCATGTATTAAAAAGCATGTATAAAATATTTATTGTGTATGTCTGTATTAAATAGCATGCATAAATAGTATATTGTGTATGCCCGTATTAAAATACATGTATAAGCCGTGTACTGTGTATGTCTGTATTAAAGAGCATGTATAAATAATGTATTGTGTATACCCGTATTAAAAAAATATGTATAAACTGTGTATTGTGTATTCTTGTATTAAAGAGCATTTATAAAATATGTATTGTGTATGCATGTATTAAAGAGCATGTATAAATAGTGTATTGTGTATGTCTATATTAAAAAACATGTATAAACTGTGTATTGTGTATGTCTGTATTAAAGAACATGTATAAATAATGTATTGTGTATGCCCATATTAAAAAAACATGTATAAACTATAGATTGTGTATGCTTGTATTAAATAATATGTATACAATATGTATTGTGTATTACTATATTAAAGAGCATGTATAAACGTTATACTGACAAGTTAATCGGTATTTTTCATATCGAGTAATAGAATATGTCAACAACACATCATTTTATCCAAATGTGGCCAAATATCACAAATTTTAGCCACCAAATTTTCAAAACTTATATCGATTTGAATTGCAATTATAACATCTTAGAACTAACAACCGTGACAACATCTATATTGCACATCATCAAAATACTGCCTATTGCACTACAAAACAACATAAACAAAACACAAAAAAATGTAAATGGATAAACAATGTATTGTGTATGCCTGTATTAAAAAGAATGTATAAACTGTATATTGTGTATGCATGTATTAAAAATTATGTATAAACAGTATATTGTGTATGAATAATAACAAAAATACAAATGGGCATTGTCAATAAATACAAAATGTATTTTGTATGCACGTATTAAAGAGTGTGTATAAACAATGTATTGTGTATGCGTGTATTAAAAAGCACTATCAATGATAAAAGTGCATAAATAATAGTGATAATTCATACAATAATTATTGTATATGCAATTCAACTAGTTTATGCACCGTATTATTAAAGTGTATATAATGAACCATGATTACAATTATTATTAAGTATATAAATTTAATTACAATAATTTTTAAAAAATAAAAAAAATATCTCGAAAATTGACGGATGAACTTATGACTATTGACGAGAAAATTGACACATATTGCCCAGTGAATTGTTGAAGATGATGATTAAAATAACCGAAAATTGACGGATGAACTGATCGGATAAGACAATACCGAGACCTGTGAATTGACCGAAGAAGAAGATTGACCTCGGATAGAGACTTGTGAACTGATCGGAGAAGAAGATTGAACTATTTTTAAAGAAAGATAAAGAAAGAAAAATATCTTTCTGTTTTTAAGAGAAAGAGCACGGAGAGAGAGAGAGTTAAAAAAATAGAAATAATTTATTATTTATAATTTTAATTAGTTGTATATTTTGGGAATAAAGTGTTGAGGTATAATTTTTTGGTAATTAGTTTAAAATAGTTGTATGTTTTGGTAATTTTTCCAAAATTAAATAGGAATGGAGGGAATATAAGATTATTTTTGTTAATTTACACACCTTTGTTGAGAATTTACAACCAAAGGTATCGGACTCAGAGATTTATAATTGGTCGTTACAATTTTATTGATTAGTCATAATTAGTAAATATTTGTTCCCGGATACGTCTTGCATTTATCTTATACTTGATAGGATTAATGATATCAAATTTATCACATTTATGAGTATTACTTATCTTTAAAGTTTGAAGGTCTAAATAAAATGTTAGTTGAAACTCTATGCGCCGAATTGTAACTATCCATTCATGTAACATTTGTACTCCAGATGTAAATTTGGTGCCATTTTTGCACCGAACAATGCCCTGACGTATTCAGTAAAACGCAAAAACTTTAGCATCATTTTTTGTGCAAATAAATAGTGTTACGGTAAATGTAGTACTTCTAAAATAATATCCATAACTACGTTTCGTGTATAATATAATATTGGAAATATTTTTTCTAAGGAAAACATTGCAATAATTAGAAAGTAAATTTCATATTAAGTAAATTATTATGAAATGATTATATTCAGATAGAAACAAGCGAACAACAAGTTGTGCTGCTAGACCTTTGTGAATCGCGAAACTAATTGTTTTAAATAATACATTCATAGACCTACCAGTCACGATATTACTATGCATGACCATCTGCACTATCTTAATAAGTTCTACGACATCTGATGGAGAATACAATTAATAATAACATTGGCACAAAATAAAAACTCGCATATATTTAAACCACTATTACAAATAAAACTTAAAAAGGTAATACAAAATAATGTGACAACCTATAATAGTTTGGAAATCATTTTCGTAGGCATTAAAATATCAGAAGGATTTTATTATCCTACTTCTGTTTCTTGAGAACCTTCACATTGAAATCCGTGAACTCCTTCGCTTTAAAACTCCCGTGGTTCAAGTAATTGTGCTATTTTTTTTCTCATAATTCTTAGTTGTTCACTATGGAAACATCTTTCAAATATGGCTCTACCCTGTTCAATAAGTTGTGTGCTTCAAGAACCACATCTTTCATCGCCATTTATATTAATTAAGGCCAAATAATGACATATCAGAAGTTGTCGTGGTCGGAGATTGAAAATTCTGAGAGTCTATTAATGAGATGAAATAAAGTTAGATATTGCAGTATCAACGATGGTATTTAAGAATTTCTCTATATTTTCGAGGACGGGGATACACATGATCGAATTTGAACATTTCTTGTAATGTGGATTTTATTTCAATAACTGATTTGCTCGAGTCATATGTATAAAAGTACACAAATATGAATATTCATTTTTTTCCCATATATTATTGGGAAATAAGTATACTATTTACTCCTATTTAATATTTTTTGCACAATTTGGTCTTGAAAAAGCACTACAATCCCGAGATTTAGTACCGATGAACATGTGTTCCAAACTATATGTTTGCTTTTTGCCAATAAAAGTAATGCATGCTTGATATGTTTTACTTTTTTCCCAATAATTTAAACACTTGTAGATTTTACGAATATACTAAACATGTTTTTATGTATACAAAAAATATCTTTACATTATTAATTAGAATTACTAATAAAATATTTGTTGCTCGAGACCATTGCCCTATCAACCTTGTACTAAGACCGGCTCTATGGATGACGACTATTCTACTAGAGCAAAAGAACGTAAATTTACCAAAATCAAAACAATCATTCCCTCCGTCCCCAAAAAATATTCTCTTTTCATTTTTTTGATTTACTCAAATTATGGTCTCATTTTCATTAATGAGTTGATATTTATGCTTTAATTTCTCTTTATATATATACATACATATACTAAAATTAAATATTCATATTATTAAAATGCTATATTAATAAAATTGTAAGCACAATAAATGATACCATCTTAAAACGAAACAAATTAGCATGTGTTGTGATACATTGTTGTGATACATTATGTGGTTGTCCATATTCATGTATAGGTTACATACATTATGTATAACTTTTGAGTTTGACACTTATAACTTTCTAACTTTCTAACTTTCCTCTTATACATGTATCTTGTTCCACCCCTCCACTATATAGAGGGGTTGGAGTCTTCATAGTTGAAGAGATTCATACTTGAATAAAACGACTTTACTCTCTCTCCACATATATATCTTGCTATGTCGATACTTTGCTAATAGTTGTCACACAACACGTTATCGGCACTTTGTTTAACGACGGAATAAAGAAATAGCTAGATAGTTTCATTAGAAGTGAGTCTACGGATCTATTTCTTCCTCGACGAGTTAGGAAGAGGGTTTATTGGGTTGCTAGATCACATATCGATCATCCTTTTTTGCATTTCCGAATTAAGGTACACAATTTCTACTTGTAATAAAACGTAGAAATTGCATGAGTAATCTATAATAAAACCGGAAATCTCAAGTTTAAGATTTATATCACATGATGAATGCTTATTTTTTTTTGATGAAAAATTGCTATTGGAACCCATGTATGTCACTTATAAAACGAGTTATAACTTGTATAATTAGACATAATAAACTGTCGGACCTAAACTGTCATTTTTAGAACATTGGAGGACTAATCTGTGACTTACCGAAACTTTAGGGTCTCTCAGTAAATCTCCTGAAACTATAGGACCAGCACTGAAATTACCCTTAAAATGCATATAGTTTCCTGTATTTACACTCGTAGTCCCTGTAGTTACTCCTTATACACAGAATAGTATATATGTACGAGTTTATCTAATGTTTAGACCGACAATACTTATTTACATGCAAATGATCTAAGATTTAATTGCTACAACTTATAAAATTTGTAGAAATCTTGTAGAAAACACCTCTTGCATGATAGTATTAATTGGTTGTGTGACATTAACTTAATTTAGCCTCTTCGCATGCCACCATTTATTGCCTATGAATTGATATAACCTATGCGATGTATTAATTACTCATAGAAAATGTCAAAGGTCACACTTTAGTGTTGGATTAAATAATAACTCATGTGATTTAATATTACTACTCCATGTTAGGACTAGTTTACATGAGTATGACATGTCTTTATATTACGATATTGTTGAATGCTATTTTCTCTTGTCACATAAAAGCTCATAGACATTTATATGTTACGTGAGCTTATAAATTGCCTCGAATTTGAACATTTTACAAGGTATCCCTTTTGAGTAGAAATTTTCCTCAAGCTTAAACATTTAGATGTAGCTTTTGAGTTGAAAATTTGCGAAACCCGGTATATGTATTCACATTTAAGTTGGAATAATTATGAATCTTCCCCAAATAGGCTCACCTATTTAGATACGATGTCTAGGAAAGATAAAGGCGGAAGTCGCTCTCCTAATGAGGTCGGTTTTTAAGTGGCATTCGTGCCCACCCCCCTCACCATCTTTCCTGGTCGTGTTCAAATAGAGTTGTTGGTCCGTATGTGTCTAAACCTTAGAGGGGGGGTGAATAAGGTTTTCGTATGTTTTTCGCGGAATAAAAACTATGGGTTATTAACTAAGCTAATTAGTGGATTTTATAACTTAAACACTTTCGTTAACAAATAATTGCTAATTTAATCTACGCAAGCAATATATATGAGCGATAAATAAATGCGAAAAGTAAAAGTTAAGGGAAAAGAAATAACGCAAGATTTATAGAGGTTCGGCAAAACGCGCCTACGTCCTCTCCTCGGTATTTTCACTTCCGAGTGTTTCACTAAAATCTCGTTCCAAGGTTACAACCTAACGAGTTTAATCAACCGATTAAGCTCCCCCTCACTTTATGAGTATCCCGAATGAAAAGCCTAGAACTTTTAAGCTACACTTGCTTGAAAAGCTTCTACCCGATCACTCGCTCACAAATGAGTTTATAAAACACTCTTTTACAAGATTGAATTTGAATGGATCACTCACTAACAAATAATATCTCGATGTTTATAAGATTACAAAAGTAATATGCTCGAGAATATTTTATAGATACAAGTGAGATAATTTTGTAGTATTAGCTTGTAAGATCTTTGAATTTGAAAGCTTGAAGTTGTGTAATTGTTAGGTGCACTTCAACAAAGGATTTGGGGCTTTTTGTAGAGTGAAAAAGGTCCAACAATTAATGCATGACCGTTGGCAGTTGTTGAGTAGATTAGCTGCTAGTTTGCAGCAGTTCGCCCAATTTTCAGGATAAGCTAAAAAGCTGGAATTTGAAATTCTACAGAAACGATCGGTCGTTTCTGAAAAACGATCGGTTGTTTTTCATCTGTGCTCACTGGAAGAATTCCTTCTTAAAACGATCGTTCGTTTTAAGCCTAGCGATCGGTCGTTTTTGTGTTCTGCTCACTGGAAGAATTTCTAACTAAAACGATCGGTCGTTTTAGGGTAGCGATCGGTCGTTTTTGTGTTGTGCTCACCGGAAGAAATAAGTTCATAAATGATCGATCATTTAGCCACATGATCAGTCGATTTTTGTTCTGGCAAAGTTTCGGTTTTCTGGACATACTTCGAAAGCCCGTAGCTAATCCGTTTCAAATCCGATTGAGGTTCCGCTTGAACCATTGGCTTCGTAATTACGTAATCTATCATTTTGAACCTTTAACAAGCTCGGTAAATGATTAGTATGCAAAACGAGCTTTTATCATGTTTTTCAAATATTGTTATCATCAAAATAATCGATTAGAAAAACATCGTTCAACAATCTCTCCCTTTTTGATGATGACAAAATATTGACTATAACATACTATAAGCTCTTTTTGCTTAAACACGTATAACCGAGATGTGTAGATGACGTTTTACTTGAAAAAAATTTTAGAGGAAAAGCAAGTAAATGTCATAACATCCGATTTAAAACGACGTTAAAACAAAGCTAAACGATTTTGGATAAAGAACGATCAAATGCAAGCGAAAAATTGGCCAAGGTTTTGCCTAAAAACGGTCAATCGCCACAAATAAAAAACAATGTAAATAACTCAATCAACTTGCAATTTATGCGCACCAAATGCAATAACATCAAATAAGATAAAAACGCATATCTAGAATTGCAATCGCACAATGCCATGAATTTTAACAAGAATGATAAATAGCATCATAAAACGATTCATAACATAAATATGCTACTTATTACATCAAAAGCAAACGAAGTTCGTAGAATGGAAAAGAAATACAACGTAAAACAAAAGAGAGAGTATTTCTCCCCCTTTGACATCATCAAAAAAACATGAAAAAATATCCGCCTAGTCGCGGTGGGAGGTCGCATCATCCTCTTCGTCGTCGTCGTGGGGCCCGGCAAGGTCGGGAAAATAGCCGTGGAATTTCGTCCTTTGCTCGGCGCTTTCGCGATCAAGTTGGTCGAGCTCTTCTTGACCCGGTTTCAAGAAACGAACCATTCGACGAGTCATTTGTGCAGTCCGATATTGGTTGATGTAGAGATCATCGTAGAACTCGTCGGAACGTGGGACACGAAAAGAAGATCCCACTTGAGCTTTTCCTCGACGTCGAGAAGAGGTAGGGATATCGGTGGGGGGAGGGACTTGGAGGAGAAATCCTCACGAGCGGCTTGTGGTGTGGGCTTAGGGCCGACATACTCTTCCTCTTCGGGGGTAAAAGGAGCATAGTTGGGGTCGGACACCCGCTTACCGGACCAAGTTATGGACTTGTCGGTATTGTGGAATTTTATGGACATTTGGGAAAGATAGGAAGTGTCCCAAATATGTTTGTCCTTGTTTTTGAACAAGGTTCCACCGGGAACGAGATTTAGGTCTTTTAAGATGGCCGAAATCAAGGCACCGTAAGGTAACCCATTCTTGGATTTCGTTTTTAGCGAATCCATCTTAAAGAGAATGAGTGTCGCGAAGTCAAGTTTGACTCGGCGATGGATGCACCCCAGAAGAAAGATGCACTCATTGGTAACATCCGTGAAGTTTGAGGTATGAGGAAGGACAATATGGGAGAGTATATGATAGGCTAATTTGTTTCGGAAGAGAAGACCATGAGCTTTGTTGGAGCGATTATTATGGACGGGATGAAAAATTTCGTCTTTGAGATCGTTGAAGTTATCGATCTCGAGAGTCTCACAAAGTTCATCACTTGACTCATGGACACCGTCGCTATCTAGGCGTAATAAATTTCGTAAACGGTCTATACCGTAAACGAATGGTTGGCCATTAAATGATGAACGCAAGCGGAGTGCGTCATCATGATCCCTATCAAGAACTAGATTGTGATAGAATTCATAAACGTTTTCTTTGTAAAATGGCTCTTTTAGAGTAAGAATAGTATCGGGTTTGTGAAAACTTAAATCTAGCATGAGAGCGGGAAAACATTCAAGGAATAGAGGCATGTCTAGTGTGAAGTTAGAAAATATACCTCGTTTACCCATCGAAAGTGGATAGAGAGGAGGAAGAGAGCCGGAGGAGGCATCGGGGCCCGATGGTGGAGCGGTGGAGGAGCCGGTTCGGCGACCGCGAGGAACACGGGTTAGCCGAGGGGAAGGAGGCATGATCTCGTCCTCTTGTTCGTCAACGAGGTGGGGTTGCGTCGCTTTCTTGGTTCTAACCATGGTGGATTGATTACGTAAAATAGGGTTTTTGAAGAATTGGGATTTTTAAGACAAACGGAATGAATCAATAGTGATTATACGGATAATAAAAGGAATTGGGTAATATATTTATAGGAAATTGGGATTTTCAGAAGAATTTTGAGAAGGGGACGAATTTTTGAGAGAGAGGCTGTGGAATTTTTACGAGTTTTTGAAAGAATTTGATTAGGGTTCCAAAGATAAACACAGAAAAACATAAAAACGATCGGTCGTTTTTATGTTTTGATCGGTCGTTTTGGAACAAAAATGTTCCAGTGTGCAGACCTAAAAAACGATCCGTCGTTTTTTTTAGGAACGATCGGTCGTCTGTTTAAAAACGATCGGTCGTTTTTACAGACAATCGATCGACTGTAAATAGGTTACAGAACAGGAATTTTTTGCAATTTACGACACTGATTTTGGCAAGAAAAATATAAAAACTTACTAAAATATATATATATAATTAATCAAATATATATATATGTATATTTCACACATCAAACATGCCTAACTCTCGTCGAATAAAACAAAATTGTTCCTTGTTAAGGGGTTTTGTAAAAATATCGGCTAATTGCCTATTGGTACTTATATATTCAAGTGTAATATCCCCTTTTTGAACATGATCCCTTAGAAAATGATGTCGTAAGTTTATATGTTTAGTGCGAGAGTGCTGGATCGGATTTTTCGAAAGATTGATAGCACTAGTATTATCACATAAAATAGGCACACTATCAAAAGATAATTCAAAGTCGTTTAGTTGTTGACGCATCCAAAGGATTTGTGCGCAACAACTACCCGCGGCGACGTATTCCGCCTCCGCCGTAGAAAGCGCAACCGAGTTTTGTTTCTTGCTATGCCAAGAAACTAAGGCGTTTCCTAAGAAATGGCAAGTGCCACTAGTACTCTTTCTATCTAATCGACAATCGGCAAAGTCGGCGTCGGAATAGTCAAGCAATTCAAAAGAAGTATCATGCGGATAAAACAATCCTAAATTGCGAGTACCTGCAAGATATCTAAAAATGCGCTTAACGGCTATAACATGCGATTCCTTAGGGCAAGATTGATACCTAGCACACAAGCAAACACTAAACATGATATCGGGTCTACTTGCGGTTAAATATAAGAGGGATCCAATCATACCTCTATAGAGATTTTGGTCCACGCTTTTACCCGATTCATCCTTGTCTAGTTTTGTTGCCGGACTCATTGGAGTTCCTAGCGGCTTTGCATCGCTCATGTTGAATCGTTTGAGCAAGTCCCTTGTGTATTTGGCTTGATTGACGAAAATTCCGTCCTTTGTTTGTTTGATTTGCAATCCAAGGAAGTAGGTGAGTTCACCCATCATGCTCATCTCGAATTCACCTTGCATACACTTAGAAAACTCCTCGCACATGCGAGCATTAGTAGCACCGAAAATAATATCATCAACATATATTTGAATTAAAAGCATGTCTTTACCATCCTTTTTAATAAAAAGAGTAGTATCTAAGGTACCACGAGAAAAACCTTTTGCAATCAAAAATTTACTAAGTCTTTCATACCAAGCCCGGGGTGCTTGTTTTAAACCATAAAGTGCTTTTCGAAGTTTGTAAACATGATCGGGAAACTCGTGATTTTCAAAACCGGGCGGTTGTTTTACATAAACTTCCTCATTTATAAAGCCGTTTCAAAATGCACTTTTAACATCCATTTGAAATAATTTAAAATGTTTAAAAGAAGCATAAGCAAGCAACATTCTAATGGCTTCTAGTCTAGCTACGGGTGCGTAAGTTTCATCGAAATCGATGCCTTCTTCTTGGTTATACCCTTGAGCTACTAGTCTAGCCTTATTTCTAATAACTACCCCGGATTGATCCATCTTATTACGAAATATCCATTTCGTACCTATGATGGTTTTCTCACGCGGTCTAGGTACTAAAGTCCATACGTTACTATGCTCGAATTGATTTAATTCGTCATGCATAGCTAATACCCAACTCTCATCGAGTTCCGCTTCATGAATGTTCTTTGGCTCTAATTGAGACAAGAATGCAAAATGATTAACTATATTTCTCAAAGAAGAACGTGTATGCACTCTTTCTCCCGGGTTACCCAAAATTAAATCTTGCGGATGGTGATTGGCAAACCTCCATTCTTGAGGCAAATCCTCATGAATGTGTACACTGGATTCTAAGTCCGTTTGAAGTCTCTCTATAGTGACTTCTTCAACAACGGGTTCAACCTCTATACTAGGCGTAAACTCTAAGCTAGATGTACCATGATTAGAAGAAGATGCATTATGAAAAATATCATCATTAATATTATGAACAATTAATGGCTTATCAATCGTCGGTAAATTCTCATCAAAGGAAACATGTACCGATTCTTCCACCAATAAAGTTCTTTTATTAAAAATTCTATAAGCTTTACTCGATATAGCATATCCGATGAAAATTCCTTCATCGGACTTAGCATCGAATTTTCCTAGATTATCCTTACCATTATTATGAACATAGCATTTACAACCAAATGCACGTAAATGAGAAATATTGGGCTTTCGCTCATTCCATAATTCGTAAGGTGTCTTTTTCAATATGGGCCTAATTAAGGCTCTATTTAAAATATAACAAATGGAATTTACGGCTTCGGCCTAAAAATACTTTGGCAAATTATTTTCGCAAAGCATGGTCCGTGCCATTTCCTCTAGGGTTCTATTCTTCCTCTCAACTACCCCATTTTGTTGGGGCGTACGAGGGGCCGAAAAATTATGATCAATACCATTTTCATCACAATAAGTTTGAAATGGAGTATTTTCAAATTCCTTACCATGATCGGTTCGGATACTTTTGATCATATAACCCTTTCGTGTTTGGAGCTTTTTGCAAATAATAGAGAATTCTCTAAATGCTTCATGCTTATGAGTTAAAAACAACACCCAAGTAAAGCGACTAAAATCGTCAACCATGACGAAAGCATATGCACGCCCACCAAGACTAAGTGTCCGGGAGGGGCCAACTAAGTCCATATGAATGAGCTCCAAACAACGAGTAGTAGATATAATATTTTTAGACTTAAAAGAAATCTTTGTTTGTTTGCCTAATTGGCAAGCGTGACAAAGTTTGTCCTTTATATAAGGAGCTTTTGGTAAACCTATTACCAAGTCTTTACTAGAAAGTTTAGCAAGTAAATCAAGACTTGCATGACCAAGTCGTCTATGCCACAACCAACCATTGTCGTTGATAGTAACAAGACACTTAACTTCATTATCCACCGAACTATTCAAATCAATCATATAGACATTATTTTGTCTTTGACCCATGAGAATAGTTTTATTATCCGAAATACAATGAATGATGCAATGCGATTTTTCAAAAATGACTTTGTGACCCAAATCACAAAGTTGACTTATACTAAGCAAGTTATGTTTAAGACCATAAACAAGCAAAACATTATCAATAACAACATTAGAAGGTTTATAAATGCTACAAATACCGATGATTTTACCCTTGCTATTATCCCCGAAAGTCACAAAACCTCCGTCTTTAGGTGCTAGAGTAGTGAATTTTGTTTTGTCTCCCGTCATATGTCTTGAGCATCCACTATCCAAGAACCACTTGTCCTCGTTAACTTTTTACCTCAAGCATACCTACAAGACAAAATGATCATTGGTACCCTAATCTATTTTTGGGTCCTTGAGGGTTAGTGTCTCGACCCTTAGGAATTCAAACCAAATCATTTCTATTTATTTTATATCTATAAGGGCAATAAACATAATCTTCATAGTGATCACTACGGTTGCAAGTAATACATTTAACATGCATGGTTGGTTTAACAAAACGATTATAAACTAAGTTATTTTTATATGAGTTGTTCTTACGAGAGTAATTTGGTTGTCTACTTTCATTTTTCGCCACTTGTTTGGTGGATAGATTTTTATGCTTTGCCGTTAAGAGTGGGTTGTACCCTACACCGGTTTTATCATATGCGCCTTGTTGAGAAGCTAATATAGTACTTAGCATTTTACTTCCCTTAGTGAATTTAGCGAGAGTAAGTTCGGCGCTATCCGCCTTAAGTTTGCATGAACTAAGGTCATTAACTAACTTATCATTTTCTAAGGTAAGTTCGGCATTTTTAGACGTGAGTGAGTCATTTTTTATAGCTAAATTTTCAAGTTCATCTTGTAGAGTAATTAGCATTTTTCTAAAGGATTTGTTTTTACCTCTAGCTTTTTCTAACGAGGCTAACACATTATTTAAATCAAAATCATCATCACTAGAAATAGAAGAGTTAGAGGAGTGAGAGCTTACATCCTCGGTATCGTCGTCTCTAGCCATGAGACATAGATTTGCGACTTCTTCATTGTCGCTATCGGAGCTATCATCATCACTCCCCCATGCGGCATCAATGCCTTTTTGTGTTCCCTTTTCTTTTCGAACTTGTCCTTTTTATTCAAGGGACATTCGTTTTGCATATGGCCGGGTTTGTGACATTTGTAGCAAATGATTTCGTCCTTCTTGTTTGATTTGTCGGAAGGCTCTCCCTTATACTCCTTTTTCCGAAATCGTTGTCCGCCCTTCTTTTTCCAACTTAGGAACTTGTTGTAGCGTTTGGCGAAGAGAGCCATTTCATCATCCTCACTCGAGGAATCGTTGTCGCTATCATTATTTGTTGTGCATTTGAAGGCGATGGCTTTCTTCTTTTTCGAGTCATCCTCTTGCTTTTGAGTCGTCATGTCGAGTTCATGAGTGCTTAAGGATCCAATGAGGTTGTCGAGAGAGAGAGTGTTCATGTCCTTGACTTCTTGTATAGCCGTCACTTTTGATTCCCATTTCCTCGGTAGACTTCTTAGGATCTTAGTCACCATCTCCTTGCTAGAATACACTTTTTCCAATCTTTTAAGATCGTTAGTAATTTTAGTAAAACGAGTGTACATAGAAGCAATAGACTCGTCATCATCAACTTTGAACAATTCATAATCATGAATAAGCATGCTAATTTTAGAGTCCTTAACTTGACTAGTTCCTTTGTGCATAATAGCTAGCTTATCCCACATTTGCTTAGCGGTGTCACAACCGGAAATCTTATCATATTCACAAGGCGAGAGCGCACAAGTGATAGAGGTCATAGCCCTACAATTTAGGGAGAAGGCAAGGCGTTCATCCGTGTCTAGTTCTTCTACAAGTTTATCTAGACCATTTCTCCTAGGCGTTTTATAGCCTTTACTTATGCTTATCCATTGGTCTATTTCAAAACCACAGAGAAATTTTTTCATAAGGTCTCTCCAATAGGGATAGTTAGTACCGTTAAAGAACGGGGGCCTAGTTATGGATTTAGAGTCGGCGTACGAAGACATGTCGGATCTTTAAACTAAAAATCGTTAGATTCTATAAAATATAAGAGCTATACTCTGATACCAATTGTTGGTCCGTAGGTGTCTAAACCTTAGAGGGGGGGGGTGAATAAGGTTTTCGTACGTTTTTCGCGGAATAAGGGAAAAGAAATAACGCAAGATTTATAGAGGTTCGGCAAAACGCGCCTACGTCCTCTCCTCGGTATTTTCACTTCCGAGTGTTTCACTAAAATCTCGTTCCAAGGTTACAACCTAACGAGCTTAATCAACCGATTAAGCTCCCCCTCACTTTATGAGTATCCCGAATGAAAAGCCTAGAACTTTTAAGCTACACTTGCTTGAAAAGCTTCTACCCGATCACTCGCTCACAAATGAGTTTATAAAACACTCTTTTACAAGATTGAATTTGAATGGATCACTCACTAACAAATAATATCTCGATGTTTATAAGATTACAAAAGTAATATGCTCGAGAATATTTTATAGATACAAGTGAGATAATTTTATAGTATTAGCTTGTAAGATCTTTGAATTTGAAAGCTTGAAGTTGTGTAATTGTTAGGTGCACTTCAACAAAGGATTTGGGGCTTTTTGTAGAGTGAAAAAGTTCCAACAATTAATGCATGACCGTTGGCAGTTGTTGAGTAGATTAGCTGCTAGTTTGCAGCAGTTCGCCCAATTTTCAGGATAAGCTAAAAAGCTGAAATTTGAAATTCTACATAAACGATCGGTCGTTTCTGAAAAACGATCGGTCGTTTTTCATCTGTGCTCACTGGAATAATTCCTTCTTAAAACGATCGGTCGTTTTAAGCCTAGCGATCGGTCGTTTTTGTGTTCTGCTCACTGGAAGAATTTCTACCTAAAACGATCGGTCGTTTTAGGGTAGCGATCGGTCGTTTTTGTGTTGTGCTCACTGGAAGAAATAAGTTCATAAATGATCGATCGTTTAGCCACATGATCAGTCGATTTTTGTTCTGGCAAAGTTTCTGTTTTCTGGACATACTTCGAAAGCCCGTAGCTAATCCGTTTCAAATCCGATTGAGATTCCGCTTGAACCATTGGCTTCGTAATTACGTAATCTATCATTTTGAACCTTTAACAAGCTCGATAAATGATTAGTACGCAAAACAAGCTTTTATCATGTTTTTCAAATATTGTTATCATCAAAATAATCGATTAGAAGAACATCGTTCAACAAGAGCTACCGAAAGGGGTTGAGTAAATAATAAGTTCCCCGAGTGTGTTTATATAGGTGTATTTTTCGTCGAATTGGTGTCTCAGTATCGACCTGTCGTTCGATCAATGAGAACCTATTCACAAAAGCAACACTTGTGTTTTTCAAACCTGCCATTTCGAAATAAAGTTTCTGCTTATGAAAGCCATAATAAAAATATAAACCTGTCGTTTTATATGATAATTAATTCAGAACTCTCAACACATGTTGGATGCCATCTATGATGAGAAAAATTGCAAAATATACTTGCGACATGATTGTTTAGACGATGGTGTTATTTCGTCACCACAGTTAGTCACCCTGATGTGTGCAAATGTCATACACTATTTATTTTTTGGATACCATCTTTGATGAGTAAAACACGAGCTTGTTGTTACTCATAAGATGAAGGCTAAGGCGTCGATTTATTCCACCGCCACATGTTAGACGCGATGACGTCTATGGTGATTTTTTTTGTCTGAAATTGACAATTAGAGCAAACTTTCACCAAAATACTAGCTTCGAAAACGTATTCTATAAGC